>CM022179.2:10216815-10230257 GCA_011420285.2 Erysimum cheiranthoides | reverse complement strand
AGGCAAGAACACCAACATGAAATTTCTTCATTATGTATCTTATCGATCTGCGAAATTGAGGTTTATTCGCCCCCCGGCAATTCCAAAAAAGACAATCCATTAAAATCGATGTGATTAGACATTGAACTACCGGGGCTAATTGTTAAGCCCCCATCTCTTCCTCCGCCGGCGACGAAGGAGAGTTCTGCTGCCGATTGTCGCCAGTTTGGGTCGCAATTCCCTCTGACTCAACCACGTCCTCCACCATACCCTGTGATGACTGCACCGGAACCAGAGAGTCATTACTCTTCGTAATAAACACTCCACCAGCTCTAATGGCAGTATCGGCTTCCACCCTCATTCGTTTCCCCGAAGAAGACAAGTTCTCCTCTGTACGAAGTGGACAAAAAAAAAGGCGACTCTTGTGGGCCTGTTCGATTTAATGTCTTGGGTTCGGGCCCCATTTTCAATCCCTGTTGACTACTGCTCTGCCTCCTCTCCCTTGGCCCATTCTGAGGCCCAATCGCAAACCCTTGTCTGCCCTTCTCCAAATCTCCACCACTAGTCTTCTCACTAACGTGAGCAACACTCTTTCCTTTATTCCCCTGCCCAAAGATCTCTCATTTTCCTTATTCTTCGACTTGGATATCGCAACTTCCCTTAACTCCTTTGATATGGTATCCTCATCCAATATCCCGAAACTATTGGTAGTAATGATATTTTCTTATTAGTCGGGTGCGAGATATCCCGGAGATTTCGCCCTGAGTTCCCGGCCAAGTTGCTAGCTGAAGCACCACCCTTACTCACCGACGGCGATGTCTTCCGCCCTTGTCGTCGAACCTCCGTAAACCCGCTTTCCTTAGGCACTGACCCCGTCGCTGCCACTGATGCACTCTGTGCCCCTACTGTAATCGAGTCATCAGCTCTGTCACCGTCTCGATCACCCGTTTTGGACAGTTATGAACCAAGTGACCAAACACCCCACATCCAGAACAGATATTGGAAAGCCCTTCATACGCCACGAAGTAACGTTCCCCGTTGATCCGCACAGATCCTTTTAGTTGTTTGGTGAGGTTCACCTCCACACAAACTCTAGCAAACCGAGCCCTTTCAAATTCTAGTGTTGTGTTGTCCACTCTGACCGGATGTCCCAAGCCCTCTGCAATACCCATAATAATCTCTGGATGATAAAAATTTACTGGTATGTTCGTCAGCCTAACCCATACCGGCGTCGTTACAATGTCATCTCTTAGTGGATCAAAAGTCGGTGACCACGCTTGTACTAACAGGTAGCTTCCAAACACTCTCCATGGCCCTCCAGTTAACGCCGCGAGATACTCTCCCTCCACCTCGAAGCGAATCATAAAAAACTGTCTCGGAAGATCAATGATGGTCATCCCTCCTTGAGGCTTCCATAACTCACGTAGCTTTCTGTTCAAGGCAGGGAGAACAACATTTCTTCCCAAGACTTTCACTATGAGGCACTGTTTCCAGAGGCCATTCATCGCCGTCAACACCTCTTCACCAATTGTGATCACCGGTTCACCCTCCTCGCCATCGGGGAACTCCAACTGCATCCTCTCCCTTACAAACGCCCTCTCCAAAACCCTATCCGGTCTCGGTCGTCCACCAGTTCCCGTTCCATAATGTTGAATAAGTTTTTTTTTATTTAGCATAATGTTAAATATGTCCTAATTAGGACTTACTTTGATTTTTGTATGATATTAGAATCGTAATTGGACTCAATTTTTTAATTTCTTAATTTTTTCTTATTATTATTTCCTTTTTGGTTTAGTAGAAATTATCGGGTCTCTTTTTTATATACTTTTGGATTAAGACGACATGACACCGACTAAGGTGATGTGTGATGAACCGACTTGATTTAGCTTTTGTTGCTATTCCGGTTATGTGATAGCCGGTACTGATTTAGCTTTTCGGTTTTGTCACATCTTAAATAACCAAAAGATCATTAATAAACACACAAACCAGAGAAGTCCACTAGTCCTACAGTACAATAGTAAGACATGCATGGTGGATGGATACAAAGATATCCTAAAGTAGTCAGAGCGTTTGATGTTAAGAACTTCACATCAATCTCTACACATAGAACAGACTAGGTCATACAGTACTAGACTTGGTCTCCAAGCAAGAGCATGTCCATGGGAAACGCGCTTTCTACACACGCACGGCGTTTGGCGGTGGGGAGTCGCGTCGGGAGAATGAGGTGGTGATTGAGACATCACTGGCGGGTCCTAGCGATCCAGAGATGTGGATCACGGTGGATGGTGTGCCGGCGATTATGATCATGAATTTGAATTGGAGATTTAGAGGAAATGAGGTTGTGACGACTGTTAGTGATGGTGTTTCTGTGGAGATCTTTTGGGACGTTCATGATTGGTTGTTCGAAACCTCTGGTTCGTCTAGCGGATTGTTCGTTTTCAAGCCTAGAGCTGGATTCGAATCTAAAAGTCTTAACTTTAATGGTGGTTATGTTGATGTTGATGGTGATTGTAACATCCCGGTTTCAGGTGCAGGCGGAGAGGCTTAAAAGAATTGATTTGGCCACCTATGTCACCAAAGTGCACTTATCTTTTCGGTCAAGGGGCCTGAGAGAACTCCAGGGTTAAGCGTGCTTGGGCTGTAGTAGTCTCAGGATGGGTGACCTTCCGGGAAGTGATTGTCGGAACCGTGTGAGTGAGGTCAAAACACGGGAAAAGATCATGTGGTGATTTGTAGGGTCGGTTACAAGACTTTAAAGCCTCCCGGACATAACAAATCGGCCATCGGATAAGGGTGGGCCTCGGGTGGGCCACGGGCCGGGAGTGGACGTGGGTCCACTAAGAGGGGGCCCATTAAGAGGTGGCGGTCGGGGCGTTAGAACGATTCTTGGGTTCACCCCTAGGGGTGAACCTCCTTATTCACCCCCTCTTAGTTTAACCAATAGAAATAGAGTAAATGCCACATTATTTATATTTAAAAATAAATCAAAACTAAAATTAAAAAACACAATAAATTATGGAAACAAAATCTGTATACATATAACAACTATTTAACAAACTCAAACCGACATATAACTTCGTTTTAATTTAAAAATCTAAACTCTAACCACTCCTTTATAAACCCAAACCGGTATATAATTTCGTTTTAATTTAAAAATCTAAACCCTAACCACTCATTTATAAACCCAAACCGACATATAACTTCGTTTTAATTTTAAAATCTAAACCCTAACCACTCCTTTATATATCCAAACCGACATATAACTTCGTTTTAATTTAAAAATCTAAACCCTAACCACTCCTTTATAAACCCAAACCGACATATAACTTCGTTTTAATTGTAAAATGTAAACCCTAACCACTCTTTTATAAACCCAAACCGACATATAATTTCGTAAAAATTGTAAAATGTAAACCCTAACCACTCCTTTATAAACCCAAACCGATATATAATCTCGTTTAATTGTAAAAAATGATAATCAATTGATGGGGTCCATAATTGATTTAGTTTTATTATTTTATTTAAATATTATGAATTATTTTAATTAGTTTATTTAGATGATATGGCTAATTTTGATTGGTTAGTTAGGAGGGGGTGAATAAGATGGGTTCACCCCTAGGGGTGAATCTAAGAATTTTTCGGGGCGTTATAGTGATGGTCATATTGATGATGTGGAGGATGATTCCTTGCCTAAGAATTGTCATGTTCTGTATGCCGTAAAAGTTTGATTAAGGATTTGTGGAAGAGGATTTTTTAATATGCTTCAAGTATTAGAATTTCCATGCCAACAATTAGCAATTGTATATGATTTCTTAAGCCAACGTTAGTTTTTTAGCTAATTAATTTCTTTTGGTCATTGTATGAGTGTGGTTTAGCACCACTCGGTTAACCTGGAATGAACCGGAAATTAGCCAATTGTACCAACGAGCTCATCTCTCCCGGGCCGAATCTATCCTTAACCAGCTCGGAATCGAGCTGAATTGGGGATAAAACGAGATATTTCGAAGATTCTACGAAGATCATTGATATTAAGATTTTTACTCTCAGGTTCAATTCCCTAATGTACTATCATGTCATTGCAGCACAGAAAGGTATCAATCCA
This sequence comes from Erysimum cheiranthoides, assembly GCA_011420285.2. Taxonomy (NCBI): domain Eukaryota; kingdom Viridiplantae; phylum Streptophyta; class Magnoliopsida; order Brassicales; family Brassicaceae; genus Erysimum; species Erysimum cheiranthoides. The sequence goes on along the minus strand of CM022179.2, from coordinate 10,226,176 downwards.
AATGGGTGAGCTATTGACCAGAAAGGATGCAATCAGATTATATTAAGTCAAGCCAAGCAATAACAGTTTAGTAACTATCTAAGTGAACAAAAGTGAAAAGCAGTAGAAGACTAACAAGAACTAAAGCAGAAGAACAAGCAGTAAGTGATCAGATGAAAATATAGAATTCCCGAGGATGAGTGTAATGGACTAGTGATTCCTCCTTAATCTATCATGGGTGTCTAACAAAACTCACACAGAGCTAATCCCTAGACAATATGTTCAACAACAGATCAATCCACTCTCGTGACAGAGATCCTCAAGCAAAGCTACTTCCATACCTAACTCTCATTAGCGAAATATAACCAAGCAGGCACTAAGATTCAACCTATTAAAGACAATAAACACTCTAAACATCCAATCTCTTGGCTAGAAATGTAAATCTCTGGAATTAGTTGGTTCAGACATTTCATCAAACACCTTATGGGTGTGGAAATACCTGGGTTCTAATTCCAACTGATCAGAGAGAAATTAACATTAAGAGCACTAATCTAGAAGGGATCTACAAAGATCTAAGCTTAAACATGATATGCTCAAATTATCCCTAGAGCTACTCTCTCAAATTAAGGGATCATTGTAGTACTTAGGGGTCGAATCCACAGGGACTGTGTTACACAATAGGTTTTTAGTCTCAGATTAAGCTAAACCAGAAATAGGAAAATTAAAAGAACAATTGCAGGAATATTAAAACGAGTTGTAAACAATCAGAAAGCAAGCGTTAGATTCAGAGAATTCTCAGGAAATCAGGAATGATGAATAGAATGATTAGTCAGGATATTAAATCAATGTTCTAGAACTCAAACATAAAAGTAAGTAAACCAACTGTCGCTGTGAATACTCCTAAATCAAGAAATAGAAAACCAACTGTCGTTGTGAATTCTAAGGATCTAAATCAGCATTAAAGTTCAGGTTCAATATGTTCACAAGACCCTAAAACCAACTGTCGTTGTGAATCAGGAGTGTTGCTCACCTAAGATAGGTTCAGGAAATCAATCACACTGTCGTGCTAACCAATAACCTAAGATCTAAATTCAATTGATCAGATTCAACTTAGCATTAAGAACAATCTAAAGGCGAAGAACAATATAAGACAAAGAATCCTTAACTAATCAATTCCATTCAATCAAACCATCAAACCTTTGTGAGAAACCCTAAATCTAACTAGTGAATTACTCAGACATAATCAAAGCAATAACACAAGAGATAAGAAATGAAATCATTATTAAGATTAAGAGTAAGAAATAACAGGGGTTCACAATCAGGATTTGAAGAATTAGGAACAGAAAGATCTCCCCATAGCTCTCTTCTCAAAACCTAGAACAAAGTAGATATCTCTAGCTAAAACTTAACAATGTCTCCTTTTCTCTTTTCAAAACCTAAAAACATATATATACAAGTCTCTAGACGTCTAGGGCTTGAGAAAGTCGGTCTTTAGAATCCAAAATCTTCTAGGAAGCGAATTGGGCTTCAAACTCGAACATCTTCTGTTTTCTCGTCGCCTGTCGATCGACACGAGTAAGCTGTGTCGATCGACACACCTCGTCTTTCTGCACAGAGAAGGCTGCAAATCTGCATTGATCTTCAAACTTCATTTTTAGCTCCAATTTGATCCCTTTTTGTTCCTTTTGTTCCAAGTAAGCTCCAAACATACATTGACCTGTAATCATAGTAAAACACTACAAAAATACTAGAAAAACTCTAGAAACGAGTCCTAAAACATATAGATGGAGGGTAAAATATGAGGTATATCAACTCCCCCAGACTTAGCTTTTGCTTTTAGCTTTTAGCTTTTAAACCTGTAGAAAGAGGTTTGAAAACACGAAAACTCACCCTTGCCTTTAATGCCTTGCCTTAGTCATTCGAACCAAATCCATATGCCTAACAGACAAGGTTAAAACGAACCACCATGTACTTCTCCACTAAAATCACAATAAACACATGAAACGCCCAAGATTCTCCACACATTCATCAAGAAAGCCTTCATCACCGGGTCTCAATCAATGAAGTCAATGCACCAGAACCTTCTAGACTCATTCACTGTACTCTACCATGAAAAACTCAACATACCCAGACTTATTCTTTTACACACTCATTTGTTCTTTTTTTTTTTTTATTAAGAGACTTCAGGGTGTAGGTGAATAATGGGATCATCGATAATTTATCTACCCTCACTTCCAACCCTGCGCGATCATTCCAGACTAGAGCAGAATAACGGGATCATAGATTCTCATCTACCCTCTAACTCGCAGGAAATCATCTCGTCTTTTGTGAGCAATAACAATATATATATATTTTTTTCTAGACTAGGGGAAAGGGGTACCATTGTTTTCAACGTAAGCTATCAGGTATGAACAAAGAGTCAAGCTCTTAGAAACACTAACCATATCAACGAGGTAAAAGGAAGAGCTCAGAAATTGGCTCCGGCTTTAATGAATCTTGATGGGAATTTGTTTGTCTCTGGTTCACCGCTCAATCTTTGGATTTTTCATTAGTCGGAATCATACTTTATCTGTAGCATTAGTCAACCAGGCAAAACACGAAAGAAAAAGGATCATAGTTTTCAACAAAAATTTGACTCGATAAAACAAAAGAAAAAGACTCAAATGGTTAGTAAAAGAAATCAAAAACCAAAACAAAGAAAAATACATCAGTGTATCCCCCGTTCTTGTAATTCTCATGCAGATTGTTTAGCTCGCTCTTCTAGAGTGCGTTTTTCTGAAATTTCGTTTGTAAACTCTTTCCCTCCATATTGGATTACCAATCATGGAGTTAACTTTTAATTAATGTGTGGTTGACAAAAAAAGAAAAATACATCAGTATTTTCCTCCCCCAGACTTAAGTAACACTGTCCCCAGTGGTAAAAAGTCTTAGGATCGGAGAGAAAAATAAATAAAAATCAAAATAACTTGAATTGAAAATTGAGGAATTTTTGCTAGGTTAGAACCAGTTACCCCGATGGGTGTCGATCGACATGGATGATGTGTGTCGATCGACACACTGTCCGAAATCAGACAAGCTGAGGCAAAATTTCTGCAGATTGTTGAATTGGTTGAACTTTTCACACATGAATTCCCTGTTGTATGCTGTGGAAAGACAATCAAACATCAAAGCAAAATATAATCCTGAATAGATTAGCATTAGTTCCATCAAATAAGCAACCAAATTAGTGAAAATAAAAAGATAAAATCAAAATATATAGAAAATAAGAAAACCAAACCAGTGGGTTGCCTCCCACTAAGCGTTTCTTTTCAGTCATTAGCTTGACCGCGTCGGAATCTCAGAGGTCAGGTGGATCAGAAGATGGCAATAAAGGCATCTCTTCATCCATGGTGGCTTATAAGCATTAGGTGCAGGAGATCTACCAAGGAAGAGAGGAATAGCAGCAGGGTGGGGCTTAGCGATGGGTGGGATACTTCGTTTTCCTGAAACATCATCAAAAGAAGAAACAAGCCCTCTACGAGAATCTCGTGGCTTAGTTAACGACAAAGCAGTTTTTCGATTTTTAAAATTCTTATTGATGAATTTAGGAGGTGGAGGATTAGAATGTGCGTACCTTGGCTTTCCTCGAGGTGTAGGAAGTGGAGGATGTGTAGCTTTTTGTCGTGGAGCAGCAGTCGGACTTGCAAGTTTGAGAACATCCTGTGAAACAGCCTTGTTTGATGTCTCTGGTTCAGCTCGTCCGGTGTGTCGATCGACACTGGTGTTTGTGTCGATCGACACTCCTCCTGCAGTTTGAGTATCTGGGCGTTTTCTGCAACACATCTGACTCCAATCTTCAAGCTTAGATGCTTGCTCACCCAAACTCAACTTGTCGACATACCCAGCAGTAATGTCGTCAGAAGTTACCATAGAGAAAGCCATACCATCAATGGTGGGTGCCTTCCTCAGCTTGTCCATGTCAAAATCCATGACCACATCACCCAAATCAAGTCGCATAGTCCCTTTTTTAACATCTATCTTGGCACCAGCTGTAGCCAAGAAGGGTCTTCCAAGGATTAGAGGATCCTTAGGCTCTATATCATATGTCAACACCACAAAGTCTGTAGGAATCACATATCCACCAACTCTCACAAGAACATCCTGTAAAACCCCCTCGGGAAATCATTGGGATCGATCGGCGAAGAGAATGGAAGTAGTGCATGGCATGAAAGTAGTCATCCCGAGTCTTAAAGCAACGGAGAGAGGCATCAGATTAATACTCGAACCAAGATCACAAAGAGAATGTGAAAACCTATCTGTGGAGATGAAGCAATCGAGTACAAAACGTCCTGGATCAGGTAACTTCTTTGGAAGACTTCTCTGAATTACCGCGCTAGATTGTTCAAACACAATCCCCTTCGCGTTCTTCTCCTTTGTCTTCTTAGGTGCTTGAGCTGAGAAAATTGTGCTGGTATCGCGTGTAAGCAAAGCTCCTTCCTCAGGAGTTAGACCATTTAAGACCATTCGCTTAACCAAACGCTTCATTGTATATAAAGTGTCATTGGTGTCACATTGTGGAAACCCAGTCTTAATCTTATCAAGCATAGCCTTACACTTCTCATCTTCAATCTCTTGCTTTGATCTGTGGGGTCTAGGATAAGATACCTTAGGTGTGTAGTCGTTGGATTGCACGGATGGTGGAATCACAACATAAGGTAGCTCAACTCTCGGGTCATGTCGATCGACAGGGGTAGAGGGGTGTCAATCGACGTGCTTCACTAAATGCGACATATCAGCAGAAAGTTGGCTTCTGCTTTCAGGCTTGTTCCCCGAGGCCTGTCGATCGACACATATAGGTGGTGTCGATCGACACTGCGATTTGTAGGTCACAGATTCAGTCAGGATTTGCACAAATTTAGCATTTCGAGAAACCTGAGCATCAAGTTCTTGGACATGGATGTGTACTCCTTCTATCTTCTCATTCAGAGTAGAATATACCTCATCAATCTTGCGATTGATGTTCTTCGTGAGTTGTTGTTGACCATCCAAAAGCTTTGTAAACATCGCTTCTAGCCGTGCAATTTCCTTGTCAGGAGACGAAATTGCATTGCAATGCTGCTGATTTGGAGCGGTTCTTCTTGGAAGGGAACTCTCTTGGCGTTTTATAGTCTCAGCAGTCTGAGCAGCTTGAACATCGAGCTTTTTGACATGAATGGTGAGAGTTTCTATCTTATCATTCAAGTTTGTGTAGATGTTATCAATATTGCCATTGAGACTGACGGTGAGAGTTTGTTGACCCTCTAGCAACTGCTCAAACATGGCATTGGTGCTCTCGTCATTCTGTGGTGGAGGAGCTTGGTAAGAAGAGTCACCATAGTTCCTGGTATAGCTAGTGTTGTTGTATCCTCCGTTCCCCTGCTGGTTTCTGAACCTTTGTCCCTGAAAACCTGCACCATTCACATAGTTAACATCTTCATCGCCAACTTGTTGCTCTGGCTCATATTTCTTGCCCATTAGAAAGTTGGCAATAGTGTCAATCTTCGCGTTCACTTCAGCAATTTCCTTTCTATTGGCATTCCCTGCTAGCTTCTTTCGCTCAAGATCAGCATTCTTGGTTCTGTTGGCTTGCGACAAGTTCTCGATCAATTGCAAAGCTTCATCAGGGTATCGAGTGTTGAAGTTGCCATTACTTGCTGCGTCAAGAGCCATTTGGTGTTTCCAATCAACACCTCGATAGAAAATGCCCAAGAGTTGGACAGTGCTAAAGCCGTGGTGCGGACAATCCTTTTGATAAGATCGAAAACGCACCCAAGAAGCTTTAAAAGCTTCAGCTGGTCCCTGGGAGAACGTAGAAATCTTCTTCCTCAGCTCCTCAGAACGCGCATCATCATAGAAGTTGCACAAAAATGCGTTCTTCGTCTCTTCCGAAGTAGTTAAGGAACCAGGTTCTAGGTTCTTCAACCATGCAGAGGCTTCTCCAATCAGTGAATATGGGAAAAGCTTGCAGTACAAGTAGTCCATAGAGACTCCGTTGGCCTTAATGCTGCTAGCAAGGTCCTCGAAATTCTCTATGTGATCCATCGGGTGCTCATTCGGTAGTCCATGGAATGGATGTTGTCCTACAAGAGAGTAGAAGGCTGGCTTCAACTCAAAGTCATTCCTCTGGATGGTAGGAAGTCGAATGGCGGACCGGTTGGCATAGAATAGGTCAGGACGATTGTACTCGGCAAGAGTCCGAGCATTGTTGGGATCCTGATTTCCAGCTCCCACTGGTTGTTCTCGGCCATTGTGTCGATCGACACGGCCAGGTGCCTGTCGATCGACACGGCCAGGTGCCTGTCGATCGACACGATACGGGTTTGGAGGCAGGTTGCCTCCTGCTCCAGCCTGCGACAGCGAAATGATTGCAGGTGGAATCGGATTGATGATTTGGCCGTGTTCATCACAAATCTGGCCTGCCGTGTTTCTGTAGGTTCCATCAGCTTGAAAAATTGGAGCGTTTGGACCCTCCATCTCAGCTGATTACTTCTTCTTTCTCCCTGAAACACACAAGAAAAAGAAAGAAAAACAAATGTAGTTAAACTGAAAATAAAAAGTTTAGACAAAATCAAAAACTGAAACCTAATGGTAGACAAAAGTCCCCGGCAACGACGCTAAAATTTGGTATGCTCAAATTATCCCTAGAGCTACTCTCTCAAATTAAGAGATCACTGTAGTACTTAGGGGTCGAATCCACATGGACTGTGTTACACAATAGGTTTTTAGTCTCAGATTAAGCTAAACCAGAAATAGGAAAATTAAAAGAACAATTGCAGGAATATTAAAACGAGTTGTAAACAATCAGAAAGCAAGCGTTAGATTCAGGGAATTCTCAGGAAATCAGGAATGATGAATAGAATGATTAGTGAGGATATTAAATCAATGTTCTAGAACTCAAACATAAAAGTAAGTAAACCAACTGTCGCTGCGAATACTCCTAAATCAAGAAACAGAAAACCAACTGTCGTTGTGAATTCTAAGGATCTAAATCAGCATTAAAGTTCAGGTTCAATATGTTCACAAGACCCTAAAACCAACTGTCGTTGTGAATCAGGAGTGTTGCTCACCTAAGATAGGTTCAGGAAATCAATCACAATGTCGTGCTAACCAATAACCTAAGATCTAAATTCAATTGATCAGATTCAACTTAGCATTAAGAACAATCTAAAGGCGAAGAACAATATAAGACAGAGAATCCTTAACTAATCAATTCCATTCAATCAAACGTATCAAACCTTTGTGAGAAACCCTAAATCTAACTAGTGAATTACTCAGACATAATCAAAGCAATAACACAAGAGATAAGAAACGAAATCATTATTAAGATTAAGAGTAAGAAATAACAGGGGTTCACAATGAGGACTTGAAGAATCAGGAACAGAAAGATCTCCCAGAGCTCTCTTCTCAAAACCTAGAACAAAGTAGATATCTCTAGGGCTTGAGAAAGTCGGTCTTTAGAATCCAAAATCTTCTAGGAATCGAATTGGGCTTCAAACTCGAACAGCTTCTGTTTTCTCGTCGCCTGTCGATCGATACGAGTAATCTGTGTCGATCGACACACTTCGTGTTTCTGCACAGAGAAGGCTGCAAATCTGCATTGATCTTCAAACTTCATTTTTAGCTCCAATTTGATCCCTTTTTGTTCCTTTTGTTCCAAGTAAGCTCTAAACGTACATTGACCTGTAATCATAGTAAAACACTACAAAAACACTAGAAACACTCTAGAAACGAATCCTAAAACACATAGATGAAGGGTAAAATATGAGGTATATCAAAACACCCTAGAAGATCAAGGATTCCTCACTAATTTAACCCATCCTCAAGAACCCTAATAAGACTACTCAGAAATCATCATCATCAGATGCACAAACCCAGAAATGAAATAAATAGCATAATCATAAAGATAAAGATGAGATTAACAAGACTGTGAATGTAAAAAACTGAAAACAACAATGGATTAAGAGAAATCTGGATTACAAAAGCTTAAAAAGTTTGATTGCTGAAAAGTTCTAAAAGAGGCAAAAGAGATAAAAGAGAAGATAAAAGAGAAGATAAAAAAAAAGAGATATTTCTCAGCAACTAAAGAGGTCTATTTATACTAAAAGGGGAAAACCCTAAAACACTAAAAGACAAAACAGCAAGGCGGTTTGGGTCGAGCTCGAGGTGCAGATCGAGTCCTCTGGTCGAGTCGGTGCAAATATGTCAAAGTTGGCTATTTTTGGTCCTGCTCGATCTGGAGCTCGACTTGTGCTCTAGCAGAGTGCAAAAATCTATCAAGAATGCTCTTTTCTGCTCCAGCTCGATTCGTAACAGAGTAGCTTGGTCGAGTTAAGCTCCCAACTCCAAAAAATAGCTCCTTTAAGTACCTAAACAACTCCAAATGCAAGTATATATGCAATGCTCATGCAACAATCCACTAAACATGCAAAGTGACCATAAATGACTATTAATGGTGTGGAAAGAGGATGAAACAATGCCAAAATGATGAGAATGAATGCTTTAAACCCAGTAAAATATAGACATATCAACTCCCCCAAACGTAGTCTTTGCTTGCCCTCAAGCAAACAAAACCTAAGCAGGGAGAGAGGTTTGAAGTAGGTCTCAGAACCTAAAGCTTGCCAATAAAATTAGTTAGAATCAATGTCCAAGTTATTAGTTCTATGATGCAAAGTGAAAGAGTTTTACTTAAAACTTTAGACAAACTCATCGCAACAAGAAATGATTCCAACCTTTCATCTACACATGCATTCATATCAATCATTTCCTTTAACATTCATTAAACAAGAACATGGACCTGGTTATTGATGAGTCCCAAAATTACCGTTTTCTATATAGGATTTAGGTTTGTATATTGAGTCAACTAACTTATATTAGATAGATATTAGGATTATTTGCTTCACTTAGTGTATTACAGGTCTGAGAAGCAAACATTGGAAAAGGAAGAGTTTTGGATCAATTTGGATGCAAATATACATTGAAAGATGTAGAGTCCAGCAGACCCGTCAGAAGTATGGCCTCAGACGAAGACCTTTCCACCGTTAGATCATTCTGAGATTTTGACACAAGATAGCTAAGGGAATTAGCTTTCATCTCCAAGTGGTTTGAAGGAAATCCAACGATGCAATCAAGAGTTATGGTCGATTTACTGAAGACAGGTCAACCTGCTGACGAAGCCGACACTGAGGAGAGTGAGGATCGACCGGTCCAATGTTGGGATCGATCGATCCCATGAAGAACTGCGGCCCAAGCCCATGAAGATAAGGACCGATCGATCCAGCCCATAGATCGACCGGTCCACCGCCTCTTTTGCCTCTTCTCCAAGATTTTCCATTTCTTTCTTTCCTTTTGTTGCTCCTCCTTTTCA
>CM022179.2:9796049-10216715 GCA_011420285.2 Erysimum cheiranthoides | reverse complement strand
TAGTCAAAAATGCATTGGATTGTGATACATTTTGACAATAGAAACACTAACAAATATTTTACCACTTCTAAGCAATGTTTTTGTTGGTTTTGCCTCTTTTGGAGAAAATGGGTATAAAGTGTTGTTTAAACATTCCGTATCCTCTCTAACTCTTATAATAAGTTCAAATGCATTGGATTGTGATACATGTTTGACAATAGAAACACTACAAATCTTTTCCTACTTCTAGCAATGTTTTGTATGGTTTTACCGCTTTTTTGGGGCGAAAATGGGTAAATGGTTGTCTAAACACTCCGTACCATCTCTAACTCTTATATTAGTCATGCATTGGATTGTGATACATTTTGACAATAGAAACACTAACAAAGCTTTTTACTACTTCTAAGCAATTTTTTGTTGGTTTTAGTTTCTTTTGGGAGAAATGGGTATAAGTGTTGTCTAAACACTCCGTATCCATCTCTAACTCTTATAATTAGTCAAATGCATTGGATTGTGATACATTTGACATAGAAACACTAACAAAGCGGGTTCTACTTCTAAGCAATGTTTTTTTGGTTTTCGCCTCTTTTGGGAGAAAATGGGTATAAATGTTGTCCAAACACTCCGTAACCATCTCTAACTCTTATAATTAGTCAAATTCATTGGATTGTGATACATTTTGCAATAGAAACACTAACAAAGCGGTTTACTACTTCTAAGCAATGTTTTTGTTGGTTTTCACCTCTTTGGGAGAAAATGGGTATAAATGTTGTCCAAACACTCCGTAACCATCTCTAACTCTTATAATTAGTCAAATTCATTGGATTGTGATACATTTTTACAATAAAACACTAACAAAGCGGTTACTACTTCTAAGCAATGTTTTTGTTGGTTTTAGTTTCTTTTGGGAGAAAATGGGTATAAGTGTTGTCTAAACACTCCGTATCCATCTCTAACTCTTATAATTAGTCAAATGCATTGATTGTGATACATTTTGACAATAGAACACTAACAAAGCGGGTTACTACTTCTAAGCAATGTTTTTGTGGTTTAGCCTCTTTTGGGAGAAAATGGCTATAAGTGTTGTCTAAACCTCCGTATCCATCTCTAACTCTTATAATTAGTTAAATGCATTGGATTGTGATACATTTGACAATAGAAACACTAACAATCTTTTTACCACTTCTAAGCAATTTTTCTATTGGTTTTAAGCCTCTTATAAGGAATTTGTTGTTGGTTTTCGCCTCTTTTGGGAGAAAATGGGTATAATTGTTGTCTAAACACTCCGTATCCATCTCTAACTCTTATAATTAGTCAAATGCATTGGATTGTGACCATTTTGACCATAGAAACAGTAACAAAGCTATTTACTTCTTCTAAAGAATTTGTTTGTTGGTTTTCGCCTCTTTTGGGAGAAAATGGGTATAAGTTTTGTCTAAACACTCCGTATCCATCTCTAACTCTTATAATTAGTTAAACGCATTGGATTGTTACACATTTTGACCATAGAAACACTAAGAAAGCTATTTACTTCTTCTAAGGAATTTGTTGTTGGTTTTTCACCGCTTTTGGGAGAAATGGGTATAAGTATTGTCTAAACACTCCGTATCCATCTCTAACTCTTATAATTAGTCAAATGCATTGGATTGTGATACATTTGACAATAGAAACACTAACAAAGCTTTTTACTACTTCTAAGCAATGTTTTTGTTTTTTCTAGTTTCTTTTGGGAGAAAATGGGTATAAGTGTTGTTTAAACACTCCGTATCCATCTCTAACTCTTATAATTAGTCAAATGCATTGGATTGTGATACATTTTGACAATAGAAACACTAACAAATATTTTTACCACTTCTAAGCAATGTTTTTGTTGGTTTTAGCCTCTTTTGGGAGAAAATGGTATAAGTGTTGTCTAAACACTCCGTATCCATCTCTAACTCTTATAATTAGTCAAATGCATTGGATTGTGATACATTTTGACAATAGAAACACTAACAAAGCGGTTTACTACTTCTAAGCAATGTTTTTGTTGGTTTCGCCGTTTTTGGGAGAAAATGGGTATAATGTTGTCCAAACACTCCGTAACCATCTCTAACTCTTATAATTAGTCAAATGCATTGGATTGTGATACATTTTGACAATAGAAACACTAACAAAGCTTTTTACTACTTCTAAGCAATGTTTTTGTTGGTTTTAGTTTCTTTTTGGGAGAAAATGGGTATAAGTGTTGTCTAAACACTCCGTAACCATCTCTAACTCTTATAATTAGTCAAATGCATTGGATTGTGATACATTTTTGACATAGAAACACTAACAAAGCTTTTTACTTCTTCTAAGCAATGTTTTTGTTGGTTTTTAGCCTCTTTTGGGAGAAAATGGGTATAAGTGTTGTCTAAACACTCCGTATCCATCTCTAACTCTTATAATTAGTTAAATGGCATTGGATTGTGATACATTTCACAATAGAAACACTAACAAAGCGGTTTACTAGTTTCGAAGCAATGTTTTTGTTGGGTTAGCCTCTTTTGGAGAAAATGGGTATAAGTGTTGTCTAAACACTCCGTATCCATCTCTAACTCTTAATTAGTTTTAAATGCATTGGATGTGATCATTGTGACAATAAAACACTAACAAGCTTTTACCACTTCTAAGCAATTTTTCAAATGGTTTTTAGCCTCTTCTAAGGAATTTGTTGTTGGTTTTGCATCTTTTGGAGAAAATGGGTATAATTGTTGTCTAAACACTCGTACCAGCTCGAACGCTTATAATTAGTAAATGCAGTGGATTGTGGACCAGTTTGACCATAAGAAACAGTAACAAAGCTAGTACTTCTTCTAAAGAAAGTTTGTTTTGTTTTCGCCTCTTTTGGGAAAAATGGGTAAAGGGTTGTCTAAACACTCCGTAGCCATCTCTAACTCTTATAATTAGTTACACGCAGTTGGATTGTACACATGTTGACCATAGAAACACTAAGAAATCTATTTACTTCTTCTAAGGAATTTGTTGTTGGTTTTCATCATTCACCGCTTTTGGGAGAAATGGGTATAAGTATTGTCTAAACACTCCGTATCCATCTCTTAACTCTTATAATTAGTCAAATGCATTGTGATACATTTTGACAATAGAAACACTAACAAGCTTTTTACTACTTCTAAGCAATGTTTTTGTTTTTTTCTAGTTTCTTTTGGGAGAAAATGGGTATAAGTGTTGTTTTAAACACTCCGTATCCATCTCTAACTCTTATAATTAGTCAAATGCATTGGATTGTGATACATTTGACAATAGAAACACTAACAAATATTTTTACCACTTCTAAGCAATGTTTTTGTTGGTTTAGCCTCTTTTGGGAGAAAATGGGTATAAGTGTGTCTAAACACTCCGTATCCATCTCTAACTCTTATAATTAGTCAAATGCATTGGATTGTGATACATTTTGACAATAGAAACACTAACAAAGCGGTTTACTACTTCTAAGCAATGTTTTTGTTGGTTTTCGCCGTTTTTGGGAGAAAATGGGTATAAATGTTGTCCAAACACTCTGTAACCATCTCTAACTCTTATAATTAGTCAAATGCATTGGATTGTGATATATTTTGACAATAGAAACACTAACAAAGCTTTTTACTACTTCTAAGCAATGTTTTTGTTGGTTTTAGTTTCTTTTGGGAGAAAATGGGTATAAGTGTTGTCTAAACACTCCGTATCCATCTCTAACTCTTATAATTAGTCAAATGCATTGGATTGTGATACATTTTGACAATAGAAACACTAACAAAGCGGGTTACTACTTCTAAGCAATGTTTTTGTTGGTTTCGCCTCTTTTGGGAGAAAATGGGTATAAATGTTGTCCAAACACTCCGTAACCATCTCTAACTCTTATAATTAGTCAAATTCATTGGATTGTGATACATTTTTGCAATAGAAACACTAACAAACCGGTTTACTACTTCTAAGCAATGTTTTTGTTGGTTTTCGCCTCTTTTGGGAGAAAATGGGTATAAATGTTGTCCAAACACTCCGTAACCATCTCTAACTCTTATAATTAGTCAAATTCATTGGATTGTGATACATTTTTACAATAAAAACACTAACAAAGCGGTTTACTACTTCTAAGCAATGTTTTTGTTGGTTTTAGTTTCTTTTGGGAGAAAATGGGTATAAGTGTTGTCTAAACACTCCGTATCCATCTCTAACTCTTATTATTAGTCAAATGCATTGGATTGTGATACATTTTGACAATAGAAACACTAACAAAGCGGGTTACTACTTCTAAGCAATGTTTTTGTTGGTTTTAGCCTCTTTTGGGAGAAAATGGCTATAAGTGTTGTCTAAACACTCCGTATCCATCTCTAACTCTTATAATTAGTTAAATGCATTGGATTGTGATACATTTTGACAATAGAAACACTAACAAAGCTTTTTACCACTTCTAAGCAATTTTTCTATTGGTTTTACCCTCTTATAAGGAATTTGTTGTTGGTTTTCGCCTCTTTTGGGAGAAAATGGGTATAATTGTTGTCTAAACACTCCGTATCCATCTCTAACTCTTATAATTAGTCAAATGCATTGGATTGTGACCATTTTGACCATAGAAACAGTAACAAAGCTATTTACTTCTTCTAAAGAATTTGTTGTTGGTTTTCGCCTCTTTTGGGAGAAAATGGGTATAAGTTTTGTCTAAACACTCCGTATCCATCTCTAACTCTTATAATTAGTTAAACGCATTGGATTGTTACACATTTTGACCATAGAAACACTAAGAAAGCTATTTACTTCTTCTAAGGAATTTGTTGTTGGTTTTCACCGCTTTTGGGAGAAAATGGGTATAAGTATTGTCTAAACACTCCGTATCCATCTCTAACTCTTATAATTAGTCAAATGCATTGGATTGTGATACATTTTGACAATAGAAACACTAACAAAGCTTTTTACTACTTCTAAGCAATGTTTTTGTTTTTTCTAGTTTCTTTTGGGAGAAAATGGGTATAAGTGTTGTTTAAACACTCCGTATCCATCTCTAACTCTTATAATTAGTCAAATGCATTGGATTGTGATACATTTTGACAATAGAAACACTAACAAATATTTTTACCACTTCTAAGCAATGTTTTTGTTGGTTTTAGCCTCTTTTGGGAGAAAATGGGTATAAGTGTTGTCTAAACACTCCGTATCCATCTCTAACTCTTATAATTAGTCAAATGCATTGGATTGTGATACATTTTGACAATAGAAACACTAACAAAGCGGTTTACTACTTCTAAGCAATGTTTTTGTTGGTTTTCGCCGTTTTTGGGAGAAAATGGGTATAAATGTTGTCCAAACACTCCGTAACCATCTCTAACTCTTATAATTAGTCAAATGCATTGGATTGTGATACATTTTGACAATAGAAACACTAACAAAGCTTTTTACTACTTCTAAGCAATGTTTTTGTTGGTTTTAGTTTCTTTTGGGAGAAAATGGGTATAAGTGTTGTCTAAACACTCCGTATCCATCTCTAACTCTTAAAATTAGTCAAATGCATTGGATTGTGATACATTTTGACAATAGAAACACTAACAAAGCGGGTTACTACTTCTAAGCAATGTTTTTGTTGGTTTTAGCCTCTTTTGGGAGAAAATGGGTATAAGTGTTGTCTAAACACTCCGTATCCATCTCTAACTCTTATAATTAGTTAAACGCATTGGATTGTGACACGTTTTGACCATAGAAACACTAACAAAGCTATTTACTTTTTCTAAGGAATTTGTTGTTGGTTTTCACCTCTTTTGGGAGAAAATGGCTATAAGTGTTGTCTAAACACTCCGTATCCATCTCTAACTCTTATAATTAGTTAAATGCATTGGATTGTGATACATTTTGACAATAGAAACACTAACAAAGCTTTTTACCACTTCTAAGCAATTTTTCTATTGGTTTTAGCCTCTTATAAGGAATTTGTTGTTGGTTTTCGCCTCTTTTGGGAGAAAATGGGTATAATTGTTGTCTGAACACTCCGTATCCATCTCTAACTCTTATAATTAGTCAAATGCATTGGATTGTGACCATTTTGACCATAGAAAGAGTAACAAAGCTATTTACTTCTTCTAAAGAATTTGTTTATGGTTTTCGCCTCTTTTGGGAGAAAATGGGTATAAGTGTTGTCTAAACACTCCGTATCCATCTCTAACTCTTATAATTAGTTAAACGCATTGGATTGTTACACATTTTGACCATAGAAACACTAAGAAAGCTATTTATTTCTTCTAAGGAATTTGTTGTTGGTTTTCACCGCTTTTAGGAGAAAATGGGTATAAGTATTGTCTAAACACTCCGTATCCATCTCTAACTCTTATAATTAGTCAAATGCATTGGATTGTGATACATTTTGACAATAGAAACACTAACAAAGCTTTTTACTACTTCTAAGCAATGTTTTTGTTTTTTCTAGTTTCTTTTGGGAGAAAATGGGTATAAGTGTTGTTTAAACACTCCGTATCCATCTCTAACTCTTATAATTAGTCAAATGCATTGGATTGTGATACATTTTGACAATAGAAACACTAACAAATATTTTTACCACTTCTAAGCAATGTTTTTGTTGGTTTTTGCCTCTTTTGGGAGAAAATGGGTATAAGTGTTGTCTAAACACTCCGTATCCATCTCTAACTCTTGATAATTAGTCACATTGGATTGTGATACATTTTGACAATAGAAACACTAACAAAGCGGTTTACTACTTCTAAGCAATGTTTTTGTTGGTTTTCGCCGTTTTTGGGAGAAAATGGGTATAAATGTTGTCCAAACACTCCGTAACCATCTCTAACTCTTATAATTAGTCAAATGCATTGGATTGTGATACATTTTGACAATAGAAACACTAGCAAAGCTTTTTACTACTTTTAAGCAATGTTTTTGTTGGTTTTCGCCGTTTTTGGGAGAAAATGGGTATAAATGTTGTCCAAACACTCCGTAACCATCTCTAACTCTTATAATTAGTTAAACGCATTTGATTGTTACACATTTTGACCATAGAAACACTAAGAAAGCTATTTATTTCTTCTAAGGAATTTGTTGTTGGTTTTCACCGCTTTTGGGAGAAAATGGGTATAAGTATTGTCTAAACACTCCGTATCCATCTCTAACTCTTATAATTAGTCAAATGCATTGGATTGTGATACATTTTGACAATAGAAACACTAACAAAGCTTTTTACTACTTCTAAGCAATGTTTTTGTTTTTTCTAGTTTCTTTTGGGAGAAAATGGGTATAAGTGTTGTTTAAACACTCCGTATCCATCTCTAACTCTTATAATTAGTCAAATGCATTGGATTGTGATACATTTTGACAATAGAAACACTAACAAATATTTTTACCACTTCTAAGCAATGTTTTTGTTGGTTTTAGCCTCTTTTGGGAGAAAATGGGTATAAGTGTTGTCTAAACACTCCGTATCCATCTCTAACTCTTATAATTAGTCAAATGCATTGGATTGTGATACATTTTGACAATAGAATCACTAACAAAGCGGTTTACTACATCTAAGCAATGTTTTTGTTGGTTTACGCCGTTTTTGGGAGAAAATGGGTATAAATGTTGTCCAAACACTCCGTAACCATCTCTAACTCTTATAATTAGTCAAATGCATTGGATTGTGATACATTTTGACAATAGAAACACTAACAAAGCTTTTTACTACTTCTAAGCAATGTTTTTGTTGGTTTTAGTTTCTTTTGGGAGAAAATGGGTATAAGTGTTGTCTAAACACTCCGTATCCATCTCTAACTCTTATAATTAGTCAAATGCATTGGATTGTGATACATTTTGACAATAGAAACACTAACAAAGCGGTTTACTACTTCTAAGCAATGTTTTTGTTGGTTTTCGCCGTTTTTGGGAGAAAATGGGTATAAATGTTGTCCAAACACTCCGTAATCATCTCTAACTCTTATAATTAGTCAAATGCATTGGATTGTGATACATTTTGACAATAGAAACACTAACAAAGCTTTTTACTACTTCTAAGCAATGTTTTTGTTGGTTTTAGTTTCTTTTGGGAGAAAATGGGTATAAGTGTTGTCTAAACACTATGTATCCATCTCTAACTCTTATAATTAGTCAAATGCATTGGATTGTGATACATTTTGACAATAGAAACACTAACAAATATTTTTACCACTTCTAAGCAATGTTTTTGTTGGTTTTAGCCTCTTTTGGGAGAAAATGGGTATAAGTGTTGTCTAAACACTCCGTATCCATCTCTAACTCTTATAATTAGTCAAATGCATTGGATTGTGATACATTTTGACAATAGAAACAATAACAAAGCGGTTTACTACTTCTAAGCAATGTTTTTGTTGGTTTACGCCGTTTTTGGGAGAAAATGGGTATAAATGTTGTCCAAACACTCCGTAACCATCTCTAACTCTTATAATTAGTCAAATGCATTGGATTGTGATACATTTTGACAATAGAAATACTAACAAAGCTTTTTACTACTTCTAAGCAATGTTTTTGTTTTTTCTAGTTTCTTTTGGGAGAAAATGGGTATAAGTGTTGTTTAAACACTCCGTATCCATCTCTAACTCTTATAATTAGTCAAATGCATTGGATTGTGATACATTTTGACAATAGAAACACTAACAAATATTTTTACCACTTCTAAGCAATGTTTTTGTTGGTTTTAGCCTCTTTTGGGAGAAAATGGGTATAAGTGTTGTCTAAACACTCCGTATCCATCTCTAACTCTTATAATTAGTCAAATGCATTGGATTGTGATACATTTTGACAATAGAAACACTAACAAAGCGGTTTACTACTTCTAAGCAATGTTTTTGTTGGTTTTCGCCGTTTTTGGGAGAAAATGGGTATAAATGTTGTCCAAACACTCCGTAACCATCTCTAACTCTTATAATTAGTCAAATGCATTGGATTGTGATACATTTTGACAATAGAAACACTAACAAAGCTTTTTACTACTTCTAAGCAATGTTTTTGTTGGTTTTAGTTTCTTTTGGGAGAAAATGGGTATAAGTGTTGTCTAAACACTCCGTATCCATCTCTAACTCTTATAATTAGTCAAATGCATTGGATTGTGATACATTTTGACAATAGAAACACTAACAAAGCGGGTTACTACTTCTAAGCAATGTTTTTGTTGGTTTTCGCCTCTTTTGGGAGAAAATGGGTATAAATGTTGTCCAAACACTCCGTAACCATCTCTAACTCTTATAATTAGTCAAATTCATTGGATTGTGATACATTTTTGCAATAGAAACACTAACAAAGCGGTTTACTACTTCTAAGCAATGTTTTTGTTGGTTTTCGCCTCTTTTGGGAGAAAATGGGTATAAATGTTGTCCAAACACTCCGTAACCATCTCTAACTCTTATAATTAGTCAAATTCATTGGATTGTGATACATTTTTACAATAAAAACACTAACAAAGCGGTTTACTACTTCTAAGCAATGTTTTTGTTGGTTTTAGTTTCTTTTGGGAGAAAATGGGTATAAGTGTTGTCTAAACACTCCGTATCCATCTCTAACTCTTATTATTAGTCAAATGCATTGGATTGTGATACATTTTGACAATAGAAACACTAACAAAGCGGGTTACTACTTCTAAGCAATGTTTTTGTTGGTTTTAGCCTCTTTTGGGAGAAAATGGCTATAAGTGTTGTCTAAACACTCCGTATCCATCTCTAACTCTTATAATTAGTTAAATGCATTGGATTGTGATACATTTTGACAATAGAAACACTAACAAAGCTTTTTACCACTTCTAAGCAATTTTTCTATTGGTTTTACCCTCTTATAAGGAATTTGTTGTTGGTTTTCGCCTCTTTTGGGAGAAAATGGGTATAATTGTTGTCTAAACACTCCGTATCCATCTCTAACTCTTATAATTAGTCAAATGCATTGGATTGTGACCATTTTGACCATAGAAACAGTAACAAAGCTATTTACTTCTTCTAAAGAATTTGTTGTTGGTTTTCGCCTCTTTTGGGAGAAAATGGGTATAAGTTTTGTCTAAACACTCCGTATCCATCTCTAACTCTTATAATTAGTTAAACGCATTGGATTGTTACACATTTTGACCATAGAAACACTAAGAAAGCTATTTACTTCTTCTAAGGAATTTGTTGTTGGTTTTCACCGCTTTTGGGAGAAAATGGGTATAAGTATTGTCTAAACACTCCGTATCCATCTCTAACTCTTATAATTAGTCAAATGCATTGGATTGTGATACATTTTGACAATAGAAACACTAACAAAGCTTTTTACTACTTCTAAGCAATGTTTTTGTTTTTTCTAGTTTCTTTTGGGAGAAAATGGGTATAAGTGTTGTTTAAACACTCTGTATCCATCTCTAACTCTTATAATTAGTCAAATGCATTGGATTGTGATACATTTTGACAATAGAAACACTAACAAATATTTTTACCACTTCTAAGCAATGTTTTTGTTGGTTTTAGCCTCTTTTGGGAGAAAATGGGTATAAGTGTTGTCTAAACACTCCGTATCCATCTCTAACTCTTATAATTAGTCAAATGCATTGGATTGTGATACATTTTGACAATAGAAACACTAACAAAGCGGTTTACTACTTCTAAGCAATGTTTTTGTTGGTTTTCGCCGTTTTTGGGAGAAAATGGGTATAAATGTTGTCCAAACACTCCGTAACCATCTCTAACTCTTATAATTAGTCAAATGCATTGGATTGTGATACATTTTGACAATAGAAACACTAACAAAGCTTTTTACTACTTCTAAGCAATGTTTTTGTTGGTTTTAGTTTCTTTTGGGAGAAAATGGGTATAAGTGTTGTCTAAACACTCCGTATCCATCTCTAACTCTTAAAATTAGTCAAATGCATTGGATTGTGATACATTTTGACAATAGAAACACTAACAAAGCGGGTTACTACTTCTAAGCAATGTTTTTGTTGGTTTTAGCCTCTTTTGGGAGAAAATGGGTATAAGTGTTGTCTAAACACTCCGTATCCATCTCTAACTCTTATAATTAGTTAAACGCATTGGATTGTGACACGTTTTGACCATAGAAACACTAACAAAGCTATTTACTTCTTCTAAGGAATTTGTTGTTGGTTTTCACCTCTTTTGGGAGAAAATGGCTATAAGTGTTATCTAAACACTCCGTATCCATCTCTAACTCTTATAATTAGTTAAATGCATTGGATTGTGATACATTTTGACAATAGAAACACTAACAAAGCTTTTTACCACTTCTAAGCAATTTTTCTATTGGTTTTAGCGTCTTATAAGGAATTTGTTGTTGGTTTTCGCCTCTTTTGGGAGAAAATGGGTATAATTGTTGTCTGAACACTCCGTATCCATCTCTAACTCTTATAATTAGTCAAATGCATTGGATTGTGACCATTTTGACCATAGAAACAGTAACAAAGCTATTTACTTCTTCTAAAGAATTTGTTTATGGTTTTCGCCTCTTTTGGGAGAAAATGGGTATAAGTTTTGTCTAAACACTCCGTATCCATCTCTAACTCTTATAATTAGTTAAACGCATTGGATTGTTACACATTTTGACCATAGAAACACTAAGAAAGCTATTTATTTCTTCTAAGGAATTTGTTGTTGGTTTTCACCGCTTTTAGGAGAAAATGGGTATAAGTATTGTCTAAACACTCCGTATCCATCTCTAACTCTTATAATTAGTCAAATGCATTGGATTGTGATACATTTTTACAATAGAAACACTAACAAAGCTTTTTACTACTTCTAAGCAATGTTTTTGTTTTTTCTAGTTTCTTTTGGGAGAAAATGGGTATAAGTGTTGTTTAAACACTCCGTATTCATCTCTAACTCTTATAATTAGTCAAATGCATTGGATTGTGATACATTTTGACAATAGAAACACTAACAAATATTTTTACCACTTCTAAGCAATGTTTTTGTTGGTTTTAGCCTCTTTTGGGAGAAAATGGGTATAAGTGTTGTCTAAACACTCCGTATCCATCTCTAACTCTTATAATTAGTCAAATGCATTGGATTGTGATACATTTTGACAATAGAAACACTAACAAAGCGGTTTACTACTTCTAAGCAATGTTTTTGTTGGTTTACGCCGTTTTTGGGAGAAAATGGGTATAAATGTTGTCCAAACACTCCGTAACCATTTCTAACTCTTATAATTAGTCAAATGCATTGGATTGTGATACATTTTGACAATAGAAACACTAACAAAGCTTTTTACTACTTCTAAGCAATGTTTTTGTTGGTTTTAGTTTCTTTTGGGAGAAAATGGGTATAAGTGTTGTCTAAACACTCCGTATCCATCTCTAACTCTTATAATTAGTCAAATGCATTGGATTGTGATACATTTTGACAATAGAAACACTAACAAAGCGGTTTACTACTTCTAAGCAATGTTTTTGTTGGTTTTCACCGTTTTTGGGAGAAAATGGGTATAAATGTTGTCCAAACACTCCGTAATCATCTCTAACTCTTATAATTAGTCAAATGCATTGGATTGTGATACATTTTGACAATAGAAACACTAACAAAGCTTTTTACTACTTCTAAGCAATGTTTTTGTTGGTTTTAGTTTCTTTTGGGAGAAAATGGGTATAAGTGTTGTCTAAACACTATGTATCCATCTCTAACTCTTATAATTAGTCAAATGCATTGGATTGTGATACATTTTGACAATAGAAACACTAACAAAGCTTTTTACTACTTCTAAGCAATGTTTTTGTTTTTTCTAGTTTCTATTGGGAGAAAATGGGTATAAGTGTTGTTTAAACACTCCGTATCCATCTCTAACTCTTATAATTAGTCAAATGCATTGGATTGTGATACATTTTGACAATAGAAACACTAACAAATATTTTTACCACTTCTAAGCAATGTTTTTGTTGGTTTTAGCCTCTTTTGAGAGAAAATGGGTATAAGTGTTGTCTAAACACTCCGTATCCATCTCTAACTCTTATAATTAGTCAAATGCATTGGATTGTGATACATTTTGACAATAGAAACACTAACAAAGCGGGTTACTACTTCTAAGCAATGTTTTTGTTGGTTTTAGCCTCTTTTGGGAGAAAATGGGTATAAGTGTTGTCTAAACACTCCGTATCCATCTCTAACTCTTATAATTAGTTAAACGCATTGGATTGTGACACGTTTTGACCATAGAAACACTAACAAAGCTATTTACTTCTTCTAAGGAATTTGTTGTTGGTTTTCACCTCTTTTGGGAGAAAATGGCTATAAGTGTTGTCTAAACACTCCGTATCCATCTCTAACTCTTATAATTAGTTAAATGCATTGGATTGTGATACATTTTGACAATAGAAACACTAACAAAGCTTTTTACCACTTCTAAGCAATTTTTCTATTGGTTTTAGCCTCTTATAAGGAATTTGTTGTTGGTTTTCGCCTCTTTTGGGAGAAAATGGGTATAATTGTTGTCTGAACACTCCGTATCCATCTCTAACTCTTATAATTAGTCAAATGCATTGGATTGTGACCATTTTGACCATAGAAACAGTAACAAAGCTATTTACTTCTTCTAAAGAATTTGTTTATGGTTTTCGCCTCTTTTGGGAGAAAATGGGTATAAGTTTTGTCTAAACACTCCGTATCCATCTCTAACTCTTATAATTAGTTAAACGCATTGGATTGTTACACATTTTGACCATAGAAACACTAAGAAAGCTATTTATTTCTTCTAAGGAATTTGTTGTTGGTTTTCACCGCTTTTAGGAGAAAATGGGTATAAGTATTGTCTAAACACTCCGTATCCATCTCTAACTCTTATAATTAGTCAAATGCATTGGATTGTGATACATTTTGACAATAGAAACACTAACAAAGCTTTTTACTACTTCTAAGCAATGTTTTTGTTTTTTCTAGTTTCTTTTGGGAGAAAATGGGTATAAGTGTTGTTTAAACACTCCGTATCCATCTCTAACTCTTATAATTAGTCAAATGCATTGGATTGTGATACATTTTGACAATAGAAACACTAACAAATATTTTTACCACTTCTAAGCAATGTTTTTGTTGGTTTTAGCCTCTTTTGGGAGAAAATGGGTATAAGTGTTGTCTAAACACTCCGTATCCATCTCTAACTCTTATAATTAGTCAAATGCATTGGATTGTGATACATTTTGACAATAGAAACACTAACAAAGCGGTTTACTACTTCTAAGCAATGTTTTTGTTGGTTTACGCCGTTTTTGGGAGAAAATGGGTATAAATGTTGTCCAAACACTCCGTAACCATCTCTAACTCTTATAATTAGTCAAATGCATTGGATTGTGATACATTTTGACAATAGAAACACTAACAAAGCTTTTTACTACTTCTAAGCAATGTTTTTGTTGGTTTTAGTTTCTTTTGGGAGAAAATGGGTATAAGTGTTGTCTAAACACTCCGTATCCATCTCTAACTCTTAAAATTAGTCAAATGCATTGGATTGTGATACATTTTGACAATAGAAACACTAACAAAGCGGGTTACTACTTCTAAGCAATGTTTTTGTTGGTTTTAGCCTCTTTTGGGAGAAAATGGGTATAAGTGTTGTCTAAACACTCCGTATCCATCTCTAACTCTTATAATTAGTTAAACGCATTGGATTGTGACACGTTTTGACCATAGAAACACTAACAAAGCTATTTACTTCTTCTAAGGAATTTGTTGTTGGTTTTCACCTCTTTTGGGAGAAAATGGCTATAAGTGTTATCTAAACACTCCGTATCCATCTCTAACTCTTATAATTAGTTAAATGCATTGGATTGTGATACATTTTGACAATAGAAACACTAACAAAGCTTTTTACCACTTCTAAGCAATTTTTCTATTGGTTTTAGCCTCTTATAAGGAATTTGTTGTTGGTTTTCGCCTCTTTTGGGAGAAAATGGGTATAATTGTTGTCTGAACACTCCGTATCCATCTCTAACTCTTATAATTAGTCAAATGCATTGGATTGTGACCATTTTGACCATAGAAACAGTAACAAAGCTATTTACTTCTTCTAAAGAATTTGTTTATGGTTTTCGCCTCTTTTGGGAGAAAATGGGTATAAGTTTTGTCTAAACACTCCGTATCCATCTCTAACTCTTATAATTAGTTAAACGCATTGGATTGTTACACATTTTGACCATAGAAACACTAAGAAAGCTATTTATTTCTTCTAAGGAATTTGTTGTTGGTTTTCACCGCTTTTAGGAGAAAATGGGTATAAGTATTGTCTAAACACTCCGTATCCATCTCTAACTCTTATAATTAGTCAAATGCATTGGATTGTGATACATTTTTACAATAGAAACACTAACAAAGCTTTTTACTACTTCTAAGCAATGTTTTTGTTTTTTCTAGTTTCTTTTGGGAGAAAATGGGTATAAGTGTTGTTTAAACACTCCGTATTCATCTCTAACTCTTATAATTAGTCAAATGCATTGGATTGTGATACATTTTGACAATAGAAACACTAACAAATATTTTTACCACTTCTAAGCAATGTTTTTGTTGGTTTTAGCCTCTTTTGGGAGAAAATGGGTATAAGTGTTGTCTAAACACTCCGTATCCATCTCTAACTCTTATAATTAGTCAAATGCATTGGATTGTGATACATTTTGACAATAGAAACACTAACAAAGCGGTTTACTACTTCTAAGCAATGTTTTTGTTGGTTTACGCCGTTTTTGGGAGAAAATGGGTATAAATGTTGTCCAAACACTCCGTAACCATTTCTAACTCTTATAATTAGTCAAATGCATTGGATTGTGATACATTTTGACAATAGAAACACTAACAAAGCTTTTTACTACTTCTAAGCAATGTTTTTGTTGGTTTTAGTTTCTTTTGGGAGAAAATGGGTATAAGTGTTGTCTAAACACTCCGTATCCATCTCTAACTCTTATAATTAGTCAAATGCATTGGATTGTGATACATTTTGACAATAGAAACACTAACAAAGCGGTTTACTACTTCTAAGCAATGTTTTTGTTGGTTTTCGCCGTTTTTGGGAGAAAATGGGTATAAATGTTGTCCAAACACTCCGTAATCATCTCTAACTCTTATAATTAGTCAAATGCATTGGATTGTGATACATTTTGACAATAGAAACACTAACAAAGCTTTTTACTACTTCTAAGCAATGTTTTTGTTGGTTTTAGTTTCTTTTGGGAGAAAATGGGTATAAGTGTTGTCTAAACACTATGTATCCATCTCTAACTCTTATAATTAGTCAAATGCATTGGATTGTGATACATTTTGACAATAGAAACACTAACAAAGCTTTTTACTACTTCTAAGCAATGTTTTTGTTTTTTCTAGTTTCTATTGGGAGAAAATGGGTATAAGTGTTGTTTAAACACTCCGTATCCATCTCTAACTCTTATAATTAGTCAAATGCATTGGATTGTGATACATTTTGACAATAGAAACACTAACAAATATTTTTACCACTTCTAAGCAATGTTTTTGTTGGTTTTAGCCTCTTTTGAGAGAAAATGGGTATAAGTGTTGTCTAAACACTCCGTATCCATCTCTAACTCTTATAATTAGTCAAATGCATTGGATTGTGATACATTTTGACAATAGAAACACTAACAAAGCGGGTTACTACTTCTAAGCAATGTTTTTGTTGGTTTTAGCCTCTTTTGGGAGAAAATGGGTATAAGTGTTGTCTAAACACTCCGTATCCATCTCTAACTCTTATAATTAGTTAAACGCATTGGATTGTGACACGTTTTGACCATAGAAACACTAACAAAGCTATTTACTTCTTCTAAGGAATTTGTTGTTGGTTTTCACCTCTTTTGGGAGAAAATGGCTATAAGTGTTGTCTAAACACTCCGTATCCATCTCTAACTCTTATAATTAGTTAAATGCATTGGATTGTGATACATTTTGACAATAGAAACACTAACAAAGCTTTTTACCACTTCTAAGCAATTTTTCTATTGGTTTTAGCCTCTTATAAGGAATTTGTTGTTGGTTTTCGCCTCTTTTGGGAGAAAATGGGTATAATTGTTGTCTGAACACTCCGTATCCATCTCTAACTCTTATAATTAGTCAAATGCATTGGATTGTGACCATTTTGACCATAGAAACAGTAACAAAGCTATTTACTTCTTCTAAAGAATTTGTTTATGGTTTTCGCCTCTTTTGGGAGAAAATGGGTATAAGTTTTGTCTAAACACTCCGTATCCATCTCTAACTCTTATAATTAGTTAAACGCATTGGATTGTTACACATTTTGACCATAGAAACACTAAGAAAGCTATTTATTTCTTCTAAGGAATTTGTTGTTGGTTTTCACCGCTTTTAGGAGAAAATGGGTATAAGTATTGTCTAAACACTCCGTATCCATCTCTAACTCTTATAATTAGTCAAATGCATTGGATTGTGATACATTTTGACAATAGAAACACTAACAAAGCTTTTTACTACTTCTAAGCAATGTTTTTGTTTTTTCTAGTTTCTTTTGGGAGAAAATGGGTATAAGTGTTGTTTAAACACTCCGTATCCATCTCTAACTCTTATAATTAGTCAAATGCATTGGATTGTGATACATTTTGACAATAGAAACACTAACAAATATTTTTACCACTTCTAAGCAATGTTTTTGTTGGTTTTAGCCTCTTTTGGGAGAAAATGGGTATAAGTGTTGTCTAAACACTCCGTATCCATCTCTAACTCTTATAATTAGTCAAATGCATTGGATTGTGATACATTTTGACAATAGAAACACTAACAAAGCGGTTTACTACTTCTAAGCAATGTTTTTGTTGGTTTACGCCGTTTTTGGGAGAAAATGGGTATAAATGTTGTCCAAACACTCCGTAACCATCTCTAACTCTTATAATTAGTCAAATGCATTGGATTGTGATACATTTTGACAATAGAAACACTAACAAAGCTTTTTACTACTTCTAAGCAATGTTTTTGTTGGTTTTAGTTTCTTTTGGGAGAAAATGGGTATAAGTGTTGTCTAAACACTCCGTATCCATCTCTAACTCTTATAATTAGTCAAATGCATTGGATTGTGATACATTTTGACGATAGAAACACTAACAAAGCGGTTTACTACTTCTAAGCAATGTTTTTGTTGGTTTTCGCCGTTTTTGGGAGAAAATGGGTATAAATGTTGTCCAAACACTCCGTAATCATCTCTAACTCTTATAATTAGTCAAATGCATTGGATTGTGATACATTTTGACAATAGAAACACTAACAAAGCTTTTTACTACTTCTAAGCAATGTTTTTGTTGGTTTTAGTTTCTTTTGGGAGAAAATGGGTATAAGTGTTGTCTAAACACTATGTATCCATCTCTAACTCTTATAATTAGTCAAATGCATTGGATTGTGATACATTTTGACAATAGAAACACTAACAAAGCTTTTTACTACTTCTAAGCAATGTTTTTGTTTTTTCTAGTTTCTATTGGGAGAAAATGGGTATAAGTGTTGTTTAAACACTCCGTATCCATCTCTAACTCTTATAATTAGTCAAATGCATTGGATTGTGATACATTTTGACAATAGAAACACTAACAAATATTTTTACCACTTCTAAGCAATGTTTTTGTTGGTTTTAGCCTCTTTTGGGAGAAAATGGGTATAAGTGTTGTCTAAACACTCCGTATCCATCTCTAACTCTTATAATTAGTCAAATGCATTGGATTGTGATACATTTTGACAATAGAAACACTAACAAAGCGGGTTACTACTTCTAAGCAATGTTTTTGTTGGTTTTAGCCTCTTTTGGGAGAAAATGGCTATAAGTGTTGTCTAAACACTCCGTATCCATCTTTAACTCTTATAATTAGTTAAATGCATTGGATTGTGATACATTTTGACAATAGAAACACTAACAAAGCTTTTTACCACTTCTAAGCAATTTTTCTATTGGTTTTAGCCTCTTATAAGGAATTTGTTGTTGGTTTTCGCCTCTTTTGGGAGAAAATGGGTATAATTGTTGTCTGAACACTCCGTATCCATCTCTAACTCTTATAATTAGTCAAATGCATTGGATTGTGACCATTTTGGGCCAAACGAATTGGGCTTCTTATGTTGCATCCTCAGGCCTCTAAATGTGACTAAAACGATAGTTTTGGCCGCATGGTCGAGTCCTCAGTGTGCGTTGGATAGGCACTTGGCCACACGTCCCTCTCGTGACCGCGCAGCTGGACAGGTTGGTCTTCAAACGATCATAACTTCTTATTGATAACTCGGATTTGGTCGATTCTACTTGGAGGTAAATCTAGACTCTTTAAGCTTTTCAATGACATCAAAATCTCCCAATTTGATTCACGAGAAGGTCTTCAACGAATGCCAAACTTCTGGTGGTCCGAAACTGTCTTGCAAGTTCTTTTTATCCCTTTTTGGTCCTTTTTCCCTAAATGATGTAAAAACTCTTTGTTCTTGCTAATACTTGGTTATTGGCTTATTTATATTAGAAATGCATGAAAACCTTTATAAAACCATTTGAAAACCATAGCTAAAATGGGCAAAAATACGATGTTATCAGCTCGCCAATCCCACAGTTGAAGCTGTTCAGGAGGAATCTCTTGCCCATGACCGTTGGGTACAAGTCGCCAACTTGGAGGAGAGCTTCTTATGATAACGTTCTAAACTACATTGGCTCCAAGTTGGAGACCGTAATAATAAATATTTCCACAATGCTATCAAAGAGAGGCGAGCTATGAACTCTATTCATGAAGTTTTCTCCACCACGGGTGAAAGCATCACAAGCCCTGCAGGTATCAAAGAAGAAGCTGTGCGCTTTTTCTCCACCCTTCTATCCTGTGAACCACCAGATTTTACAGGAACTACTGAGGATTCGCTTCGAGATCTTTTCAGTACTGGTGCACTGACCTAGAGCAAGCTCAGCTAGTGGTAGAAGTAGGGGAAACAGAGATTAAGCAGGTGGTTTTCTCCATGCCGGGAAACAAGGCTCTGGGTCCGGATGGCTACACGGCGGAATTTTTCCGTGAATCTTGGGATATAATTAGGAAGGAACTCACTCTCTTAATACAATCATTCTTTATATATGGTTTCTTACAAAAGGGTTTAAACTCCACCATTCTCACTCATTCCCAAAAAGACTGATGCTCGGGAAATGAAAGACTATCGACCTATCTCTTGCTGCAATGTTCTGTATCAGATCATATCCAAGATCCTCGCTATTCGGTTAAAGAAGATTCTCCCTAGTTTCATTGCACCAAACCAATCTGCTTTTATTGAGAATCGTTTATTGATGCCACTACAAGAAAATGTAGTAAAGATAGCATATGAAGATAGCGTTTCTTTCATTTCTGCTATAGTTAACATAACAGCTTATTTTCGATAGCGTTTGCTTAATTTGTAAACGCTATCTTATGTTTTTAGAAGTTACAGTTTTTAGAAGAGTATGTTTAGATAGCAATACGAGGTTGAAAACGATGTATATTAGTTTAGGCGGACCAAAAAAATTTCGTTTCCCGGCTCAGTAAAAAACAAGCGCCCAACATTTCATTTTTCCCTCTTATACTTTGTCGTTTTACAAGTAAAAAGAAGTCGACATATCTTCTTTTCCTTTGGTCTTCTCTCTTACAAAAGTTCACGATCTAGGGTTCTTGTCAAAATCTCTCAATTTCTTCCGTTGATTATCTCTCAAATTCTTAGATTCTTGTCAAAATCTCACATTCTTAGATTCTCTATTTCTCAGAAATCCTTTATCTCTCTCCGAAATCTCTTAGCTCTCTCAGAAATTCTGTCTGCAAATCGATTTATCAAAATCGAAGGTTCAAATTTCGATTGAATGATATATATATATATATATATATATGTTGGGTAATCGATTTTGGGTTTCGAGATGTTTTAAATCAGTTTCTTTTCGACAATTTTGTCAATTTTTTAGGGTTTCTGTTTGGATTTTGGAATCGAGACGTTTTAAATCGGTTTGGATTTAAATTTTTTTTAAGGTTTCAATTTGTTTTCTCTGACTATAATCGACTCTTTTTTACAAGAATTTTATGGTATCAATTGGTTTAAGTTATTAAGGTTTCAGTTCTTAAGGTTACAAGATTCTGACTATAATCGATTCTCCTTTTGCAGGTTCTCATTTGGCAGCTTCTTCTTTACAAAATCCTAGTTATCTATAGGTAATTGCAGTTTTATATGTATCTCTGTTGTTTCATTGAGTTTGTCATATCTCTGTTGGTTTTTTGAGTTTGAATCTATCTGATATAAGAATCTCTTGTCACAAATGTATGTATTCGTTTGACCATGGAGCTGTGTAACATTGACAAGTCTTGGGTTTGGCTTCCAAGGTATGGTTTTATCTTGTTATTATTACAACTGAGTTTCTTATGACTGTTTATTGAACTTGAAAGTTTTTTCTACCTTATAGGAATAGTCTCGAGTATGAGAAAGGAGCAACTGATTTTGTTTATGGGTCAGCTAGGAGAATGGGAAATCCTCCAAATATGTTGTGTCCATGTATTGATTGCCGGAATCTGCGCCATCAACCATTAGCCACGATAGTAGATCATCTGATTATTAGGGGTATGGACTTGATATACAAGAAGAGTAGATGTTGGAGTAATCATGGGGAGATAAGGGATTTAACAAGAGGTGATGATCCAATTCCAGAATTTGAAGCTTATGAGTTGTTTAAAGCTGCTTTCTTTGATGGTGATGACAATACACAGGCCCAGAATGACAATGCAGATCAGAGTGACAATGCATATAAGAGTGACAATGCAGATCAGAGTGAAGAAGATTCAGAATTTATGAAAAAGTTGAAAGATGCTGAGACTTCACTCTACTCCAGCTGTTCTAAGTACACTAAAGTGTCTGCTATCATGGGGTTGTACCAGATTAAAGTTAAGAGTGGGATGTCAGAAAACTACTTCGATCAGCTTCTAAGGATAGTTCACGACATGCTACATGGAGATAACGTCCTTCCAACATCAACAGATGCGATGAAGAAGTTCTTGAAGGTATTTGGTTTTGGATATGAGAACATTCACGCATGCAAGAACGATTGCATTCTTTACCGGAAGCAGTACAAGGATATGACAAGCTGCCCTAGATGTAGTGCTTCAAGATGGGAGATTGATAAGCACACAAAAGAGGAAAAGAAAGGGATTCCAGCTAAGGTTCTTAAATATTTCCCAATAAAGGACAGATTCAGAAAGATGTATAGATCAAAAAGGATGGCAGAGGATCTACGTTGGCATTTCAGTAATGCTTCAGAAGATGGAATGATGCGGCACCCGGTGGATTTGATAACTTGGGCTCAGGTTAATGCTAAATGGCCACAGTTTGTGTCTGACCCGAGAAATCTTCGACTTGGTTTGTGTACTGATGGAATGAATCCTTTTTCGATTCAAAACACGAAGTATAGTACATGGTAGTGTTTCTTGTGAACTACATCATGGCACCTACATTGTGTATGAAGGCTGACAATATAATGCTCACTCTGTTGATACCTGGACCAACTGCACCGAGCAACAACATCGACGTGTATCTTCAACCGTTGATAGAAGATCTACAGGATTTGTGGAATAAAGGTGTGGATGTTTACGACGCCTTCTCAAAGGAAACTTTTAATCTGAGAGCTATTTTACTGTGGACAATCAGTGACTATCCTGGTTTGGGAACTTTGGCAGGATGTAAAGTTAAAGGTAAACAAGCGTGTAATGTGTGTGGTAAGGATACTCTTTTTACGTGGCTTAAGTTTAGTAGAAAACATGTCTACTTGGGCAATAGGATAAGACTCAGACCTGGGCATCCTTACAGACGCAGAAGGAGTTGGTTTGACAACACGGTAGAACAAAGGACTGCATGTAGAATTCAAACAGGGGCTGAGATATTTGAGCATTTGAAAGACTTTAAGAATGATTTTGGTAGAGCTTTAGATAAGAAAAGTAAAAGAAAGAGGTCTGATTTGTGTGGAGATGATGAAATTTCAGAAGAGGAATATTGATGTACCTCATATTTTACCCATTTCACTTATGTTTTAGGACTCGTTTTTAGAGTCTTTCTAGTGTTTTTGTAGTGTTTTACTATGATTACAGGTTAATTGACGTTTGGAGCTTACTTAGAACAAAAGGAACAAAAAGGGATCAAATTTGAGCTAAAAATGAAGATTGAAGATCAATGCAGATTCGCAGCCTTCTCTGTCCAGAAACACGAGACTTTGTTAAGCTTTAGCTAGAGATATCTACTTTGTTCTAGGTTTTGAGAAGAGAGCTTTGGGGAGATCTTTCTGTTCCTGATTCTTCAAGTCCTGATTGTGAACCCCTGTTTTTTCTCACTCTTAATCTTAATAATGATTTCGTTTCTTATCTCTTGTGTTATTGCTTTGATTATGTCTGAGTAATTCACTAGTTAGATTTAGGGTTTCTCACAAAGGTTTGATGGTTTGATTGAATGGAATTGATTAGTTAAGGATTCTCTGTCTTATATTGTTCTTCGCCTTTAGATTGATTTTAATGCTAGGTTGAATCTGATCAATTGAACTTAGATCTTAGGTTATTGGTTAGCACGATAGTGTGATCGATTTCCTGAACCTATCTTAGGTGAGCAACACTCCTGATTCACAACGACAGTTGGTTTTAGGGTCTTGTGAACATATTGAACCTGAACTTTAAATGCTGATTTAGATTCTTAAGAATTCACAACGACAGTTGGTTTTCTGTTTCTAGATTTAGGAGTATTCACAACGACAGTTGGTTTACTTATCTTTATGTTTGAGTTCTAGAACATTGATTTATTATCCTGACTAACCATTCTATTCATCATTCATGATTTCCTGAGAATTCACTGGATCTAACGCTTGCTTTCTGATTGTTTACAACTCGTTTTAATATTCCTGCAATTGTTCTTTTAATTTCCTTATTCTTTGGTTTAGCATAATCTGATACTTAAGGCCTATTGTGTAACGAAGTCCCTGTGGAAACGATCCCTAAATACTACAATGATCTCTTAATTTGAGAGAGTAGCTCTAGGGTTAATTTGAGCATTATCAAATTTTGGCGCCGTTGCCGGGGACTTTTGTCTACCATTAGGTTTCAGTTTAGGATTTTGTCTAAACTTTTTCTTTCTACTTTACTGATTTTGTTTTTTTCCTTCTTTCTCTTGTGTGTTTCAGGTGCATGTCCGGTCGAACAACCAGAAGCACAGAGAATCCTGATTTGATAAATCCATCGAATCAAGAGCTCAGAGAGATTGAAAGAAAAGGGAGAAAGAACAAGCAATCAGCTGAGATGGAAGATCCAAACGCTCCGATTCCACAAGCTGATGGGACCTACCGCAACGCAGTAGGCCCAGTTTATGATGAACACGGCCAACTAATCGCTCCACCACCACTAGTTGATCCGAGAGCATTGGCCGCAGCAGGAGGCAATCTGCCTCAAAACCCGCATCATGTCGATCGACAGGCACCTGGCCGTGTCGATCGACACAACGGACGAGAACAGCTAGTAGGCGCTGATGATCCTGAAAATGCTCGGACTCTTGCCGAGTATAACCGTCCTGACCTTTTCTATGCCAACCGGTCCGCCATTCATCTACCAACCTTCCAGAGGAATGACTTTGAGCTTAAACCGGCATTCTATACTCTTGTTGGTCAACATCCTTTCCAAGGATTGCCCAATGAACATCCGATGGACCACATAGAGAACTTTGAGGATCTTGCGAGCAGCATCAAAGCCAATGGAGTCTCTATGGACTACCTGTACTGCAAGCTCTTCCCACATTCATTGAGTGGAGAAGCCTCTGCATGGTTGAAGAACCTAGAGCCTGGTTTTTTAACTACCTGGGAAGAGACGAAGAACGCGTTTTTATGCAACTTCTATGATGATGCGCGTTCTGAAGAGCTGAGAAAGAAGATCTCTCAATTCACCCAGGGACCTGCTGAAGCCTTTAAAGCCGCTTGGGTGCGCTTTAAGTCTCACCAAAAGGATTGTCCGCACCATGGCTTTAGCACTGTCCAACTCTTGGGCATCTTCTATCGAGGAGTTAATTGGAAACACTAAATGGCTCTTGACGCAGCAAGTAATGGCAACTTCAACACTCGATACCCTGATGAAGCTTTGCAATTGATCGAGAACTTGTCGCAAGCTAACAACACCAAGAATGCTGACCTTGAGCGAAAGAAGCTAGCAGGGGATGACAATGGAAAGGAAATTGCTGCAGTGAATGTGAAGATTGACACTATTGCCAACTTTCTAATGGGCAAGAAGTCTGTCAACTTTGATGATCAAGTGGAGACTATTGGGCTGGAGCAACAAGTCGGTGATGCACACGTTAACTATGTTAATGGTGCAGGTTTTCAGAAACAAAAGTTCAGAAATCAGCAGGGGAACGGAGGATACAACAACACTAGCTGTACCAGAAACTATGGTGACTCTTCTTACCAAGCTCCTCCACCACAGAATGACGAGAGCACCAAAGCCATGTTTGAGCAGTTGCTAGCCGGTCAACAAACCCTCACCGTCTCTCTCAATGGCAAGATTGATCATATCTACACAAACTTGAATGATAAGATCGAGACTCTCAACATTCATGTCAAGAAGCTCGACATTCAGGTTGCTCAGACTGCTGAGACTATAAAACGCCAAGAGAGCTCCCTTTCAGGAAGAACCGACTCAACTCCTAAGGATTGCAATGCCGTTTTATCTCATGAAAAGGAAAATGCACGGATTGAGGTGATGTTTACAAAATTTTGGATGGTCAGCAGCAACTCACATCGAGCATCACTCAGAAGATTGATGCGGTGTATTCTAATCTGAATGGGAAGATAGAAGAAGTGCATAACTATGCCCAGAAGCTTGAAGCTTGGATTTCTCAAGTTGCTGAAACTGTGCAGAACCACGCCGTGTGTCGATCGACACCACCTATTTGTGTCGATTGACAGGCCACGACGAGTGTCGATCGACACACTAAATCTACTGTCGATCGACACAACCCGAGAGCTGAGCTACCTTACGTCGTGATTCCACCATCCGTGACGTCAAACGATTATGCTCCTAAGGTACCTTATCCTAGACCCCACAGATCTAAACAGGAAATTGAGGATGAGAAGTGTAAAGCTATGCTTGATAAGATCAAGACCGAGATTCCACATGATGACACCAATGACACTTCATCTACAATGAAGCGTCTTGTTAAGCGAATGGTCTTGAATGGTCTAACTCCTGAGGAAGGAGCTTTGCTTACACGTGATACCAGTGCAGTTTTCTCAGCTAAGACACCTAAGAAGACGAAGGAGAAGAAACAGAAGGTGATTGTGTCTAAACAATCTAGTGCGGCAATTCAGACAAAGCTTCCAAAGAAGCTACATGATCCAGGACGTTTTGTACTCGATTGCTCTATATCCACAGCGGGGTTTTCACACTCTCTCTGTGATCTTGGATCTGGTATCAACCTGATGCCTCTCTCTGTTGCTTTGAGACTCGGGATGACTGTTTTCAAACCAACCAATATCTCCATTTTCTTCGCTGATCGATCCCGACGGTTTCCCGAGGGTATTTTGGAGGATGTTACAATAAAAGTTGGAGGTTGCGGGATTCCCACCGACTTTGTGGTCTTGACGTATGCTAGCGAACCCATTGATCCTTTGATTTTAAGATGCCCCTTCTTGGCTACAGCTGGTGCCAAGATTGATGTGAAAAAAGGGACAATGCAGCTTGATTTGGGTGATGTGGTCATGGATTTTGACATGGACAAGCTTAGGAAGGCACCCACCATTGATGGTATGGCTTTCTCTGTAGTGACCACCGACGACATTACTGCTGGGTATGTCGACAAGTTGGGTTCGAGGGACCAAGTATCTAAGCCTGAAGATTCGAGCGAGATGTGCTGCAGAAAACGTTATGATGCTGAGATTGCAAAAGCCGTGTCGATCGACACAAATACCCGTGTCGATCGACAGACCGGACGAGCTGACACAGAGATAGCGAAGAAAGCTGAGCATCCGAATATTTCCAATGTTACAAGTCTTAGGTCTGCTCCTCGACAGAAAGCTCCTAATCTTCCACTTCCCAAACCTCGAGAAAAGCTAAGGTATGCATTTTCTAACCCTCCACCTTCTAATATCATCAATGAGAATTTTAAAGGTTCAAAGACTGCTTCGCATTTATCCAAGCCACGAGATTCTCGTAGAGGGTTTGTTTCTTGTTTTGATGATGTTTCGGGAAAACGAAGTATCCCACCCTTAGCTATGTCCCACCCTGCTGCTATTCCTTAATTCCTTGGTCGATCTAATGCACCGAATGCTTATAAGCCACCATGGATGAGGAGACATCTTTCTCAGAGGCATTCATTGCCACCATCTGATCCACCAGATCTCTGAGCCCCGACACAGTCAAGCTAATGACTGAAAAGAAGCGCTTAGTGGGAGGCAACCCACTGGTTTGGTTTTCTTATTATCTACTTATTTTGATTTTTGGTTTTGATTTTTCACTAACTTGGTTTCTCATTGATGGAACTAATGCTTATCTATTCAAGATGATGTTTTGCTTTGATGTTTGATTGTCTTTCCACAGCTTTAGGCAGGAATTAATGTGTGAAAACTTCAACAAAACTTCATCAATCTTGCAGAAATTTTGCCTCAGCTCTGTCTGATCTCGGACAGCCTGTCGATCGACACACCACATTCCTGTCGATCGACAGCCCACGGGTAACCTGGTTCTAACTTAGCAAAAGTTCCTCAATTTTCAATTCAAGATATTTTTCTTTTTATCTCCGATCCTAAGACTTTTTACCACTGGGGACAGTGTTACTTAAGTCTGGAGGAGGAAAATACTGATGTATTTTTCTTTATTTTGGTTTTTGATTTTTCTTTTACTAACCATTTGAGTCTTTTTCTTTTGTTTTATTGAGTCAAAATTTTGTTGAAAACTATGATCCTTTTTCCTTTCGTGTTTTGTCTGGTTGACTAATGCTACAGATAAAGTCTGATTCTGACTAATGAAAAATCCAAAGATTGAGCGGTGAACCAGAGACAAACGATTTCCCATCAAGATTCACTAAAGCCGGAGCCAATTTCTGAGCTCTTCCTTTTACCTCATTGATGTGGTTAGTGTTTCTAAGAGCTTGACTCCTTGTTCATACTTGATTGCTTTGCATGGAAAACAATGGTGACCCCTTTCCCCTAGTCTAATAAAAGTTGTTATTACTTATAAAAGACGAGATGATTTCCTGCGAGTTAGAGGGTAGATGCGAATCAATGATCCCACTATTCTGCTCTAGTCTGGAATGATCGCGTAGGGTTGTTAGAAGGGTAGGTAATTTATTATCGATGATCCCATTATTTCACTCTTAAAAAAAAAAGAAGAATAAAAGTTTGTGAAATGAATAAGTCTGGGGGAGAGTAAGGTTATTCTGCGTTGGATGTGTTGAGTTTTTATGGTATTGTACGGGAATGAGTCTAGAAGGTTCTGGTGCATTGACTGCATTGATTGAGACCCGGTGATGATGGCTTTTATGATGAAAGTTGTGGAAGTTTGGGCGTTTCTTGGTTTCATTGTGATTTCAGCGGAGAAGTACATGGTGGTTCGTTTTAGACTTGTCTGTTAGGCACATGGATTTGGTTCGAATGACTAAGGCATGGCATTAAAGGCAAAGGTGAGTTTTCATGTTTTCAAACCTCTTTCCACAGGTTTAGTTTCTGTTTTGCTTGAGGGCAAGCAAAAGCTAAGTCTGGGGGAGTTGATATACCTCATATTTTATCCATTTCACTTATGTTTTAGGACTCGTTTTTAGAGTCTTTCTAGTGTTTTTGTAGTGTTTTACTATGATTACAGGTTAATTGACGTTTGGAGCTTACTTGGAACAAAAGGAACAAAAAGGGATCAAATTGGAGCTAAAAATGAAGATTGAAGATCAATGCAGATTCGCAGCCTTCTCTGTCCAGAAACACGAGGTGTGTCGATCGACACAGCTTACTCGTGTCGATCGACAGGTGACCCGAAAATAGAAGCTGTTCGAGATTTAAAACCCAATTCGATTCCAAGTCTATTTGAGATTCCTTAGACCGACTTAATCAAGCCCTAGACGTCCAGAGACTTGTATATATAGTGTTTTTTCGAGTTTTAAAAGATACATCCAGACTTTGTTAAGCTTTAGCTAGAGATATCTACTTTGTTCTAGGTTTTGAGAAGAGAGCTTTGGGGAGATCTTTCTGTTCCTGATTCTTCAAGTCCTGATTGTGAACCCCTGTTTTTTCTCACTCTTAATCTTAATAATGATTTCGTTTCTTATCTCTTGTGTTATTGCTTTGATTATGTCTGAGTAATTCACTAGTTAGATTTAGGTTTTCTCACAAAGGTTTGATGGTTTGATTGAATGGAATTAATTAGTTAAGGATTCTCTGTCTTATATTGTTCTTCGCCTTTAGATTGATTTTAATGCTAGGTTGAATCTGATCAATTGAACTTAGATCTTAGGTTATTGGTTAGCACGACAGTGTGATCGATTTCCTGAACCTATCTTAGGTGAGCAACACTCCTGATTCACAACGACAGTTGGTTTTAGGGTCTTGTGAACATATTGAACCTGAACTTTAAATGCTGATTTAGATTCTTAAGAATTCACAACGACAGTTGGTTTTCTGTTTCTAGATTTAGGAGTATTCACAACGACAGTTGGTTTACTTATCTTTATGTTTGAGTTCTAGAACATTGATTTATTATCCTGACTAACCATTCTATTCATCATTTCTGATTTCCTGAGAATTCTCTGGATCTAACGCTTGCTTTCTGATTGTTTACAACTCGTTTTAATATTCCTGCAATTGTTCTTTTAATTTCCTTATTCTTTGGTTTAGCATAATCTGAGACTTAAGGCCTATTGTGTAACGAAGTCCCTGTGGAAACGATCCCTAAATACTAGAGTGATCTCTTAATTTGAGAGAGTAGCTCTAGGGTTAATTTGAGCATTATCACCGGTCCATTTTAGATGGATGTATCCTTTTGAGAGGTAGTGATTAATGTTTTTAAAATCTCTTTTAATTATTTGATGTGATGAAAACTGATACTTCTTTGTTTGATATGTAGGTACATGAAAACCCTTAAGTCATATGTTAAGAACTATGCAAGGCCGGAAGCTTGTATGGCTGAGGGATACATGGTAGGAGAATGCATTGCTTTCTGTTTGGAGTTTCTAAAGTCCTCTGTACCTGTTCTGGGAGCTGCAGTCCGTAATGAAGATCTTGAACCAGATGAGCACATCCTCGAAGGTCGTCCAATTAACAAGGCTAAACCAGTTGTCCTTACAGAGAAAGAGCAGGAGATAGCGCATAGATATGTTCTGATGAACACAACAATGTTTACTCCATATGTTGAGTAAGTTTGACAACATTTCCTAGCTATTATTGTTTTCATGTTTCACTTTTACAAATATCTATCTAATACTTTTTAAAACAATTTCGACATTTCTATATAGTATTCACTTGGAAGAATTACAAGCTAAGGATGTGCACTGCAAAAGAAATGAAACTATTTTATGGAAATTGCATGGGGAAAAGTTTACACAATGGATTAAAGAGAAGGTATGCAGTTAGATAAAGATACATATTTTATTAATTTTTACCATCTAAAACTATATCTAAATACTTGTTTTTCTTCTAAATTTTTCACTAGATCCCAAGTAACTCAAAGGACCATTCTAAGCAGCTAAGGTGGTTAGCATTTGGACCAAGACAAGAAGCTCAGACATTTAAGGGATACATAGTGAATGGACATCGATTTCACACCAATGATGTAAAGAGGAAGTCTCAGAATAGTGGAGTATCCTATGAAGCTTTCACCATGTGTCGATCTAGTGCAAGAGATACAAATCAAAGGGCTGACATTGTTTCCTACTATGGAGTTATAGAAGAGATCATCTTGCTGGACTACCACATGTTCTATATCCCAATGTTCAAGTGTAGATGGGCAAACAAAGGGCATGGTGTGAAGGATGAAGACGGCTTTACGCTTGTCAACTTGCATATTAACTAATCTGCATTTCGACAAGATCCATATATTATGCCTTCTCAAGCAAAACAAGTTTTTTATTCCCGAGAAGATGACTCATCCCCTTGGTATGTAGTTATGAAAGTGCCACCAAGGGGTTATCATGAGTTGGAGACAGAAGAAGAGACTTTGGCACCACCATCATCCAATCAGCAGTTTGAAGATATGTTGGATTAGTCTTCTGATGATGATTAGAGTTATTGTGTTAGGGAAGATTGCGAAGGAGTTTTAGTAAAGGATTAGTATTGACAAGAATATTAGAACCAGGCTTAGTATTTAGTATATTAGTAGATTTTGGCTTATTAGTTAGCATATTGGTTGAGGTGAGATTAGTATTTATTAGTAATGGTCTACAGAGTTTGCTAAGTATTTTCCTTTTGGTTTTGTTTACAGAAAACATGACTAAATCACCAACCAGTGCTAAGAAAATAAGACGTAGCAAGCGTCAGCAAGGCATTGATGTTACTCCTCTTGAGGTGAGAACATCTAAAAGAGCAAAGAAATTTGCTAAATCAGTAGAAGATGAACAATCCGAACAACAACAAGGATCTGCACCAGAAGCTGAACCAGTAGTAGAAGAAAAAGTTGAACCAGCAGTACAACAAAATAGAGTAGAAGGAGAAGAGAAAGAGACTGAGGAAGAGGCTGAACAAAATGGAGAAGAACAAGAAGCTGAACAACATGAAACTGCTGGTAATTCACCTGAAGAATGTTTAACAGACCAGTCAAAGACGAAGAAGAGGAGAACTAGAGGACCCACCAGGATGAGTAAATTGGCTAAAAGCAATGGGGACAAAGTAAATGTGGAGT
This sequence comes from Erysimum cheiranthoides, assembly GCA_011420285.2. NCBI lineage: Eukaryota > Viridiplantae > Streptophyta > Magnoliopsida > Brassicales > Brassicaceae > Erysimum > Erysimum cheiranthoides. The sequence goes on along the minus strand of CM022179.2, from coordinate 10,184,953 downwards.
TTAACATCATCGATAACCATGTTGGGAAGGGATCAGTTACACTTTCAACTTTTATGGGAGTTCTTGTAAGGGAGCATGTATCAATACTTTTAGATGATTGGAGGTACTTGGATGCAAAGATAAAGGATACAATGTGGGAACAGCTTCAGGTACAAGTGTTATTTTCTTTTTTACTTTGTATTTTACTTGATGCTTTTAACAAGTTTTTATGTTAACATAAATTTGTTGTAGGGGACGTTCAATTTGACAGAAGAATGGCAAAAACATTCACTGTTAATGCAAATGGGGTGCGCATGGAGGTCTCATATGTCTAGGCTACTTAAAAAAATCCGGTTGCGAAGACCAAGGGAGAAATACGAGATCTGAAACCAAGCAACATTCACAGTGAATCAGCATGGTTCAAGTGGGTGAAGATTAGGACTGGGAAAGCTTTCGAGGTTTGCATTCAAATACAAAATTGATTTATGTAATTTTACTTTTGTTTAATATATTAATTGGAATTACTGTTATAGGAACGAAGTGAGATGTATAGGGCTATGAGAAATGGACAGATTCCACACACAACCAGCCGCAAAGGAATGAATCGCCTTGAGGATGAAATGGTATGTCTATGTAGTGATAAATTGTATTCATTAGTTATATACTATAAATAGTGACTGTGACTACTTCTTGGTACTGGTAAAAGAAAAAGGCACCTGACCCGAGTAAGATTACTAGAAGCAAGGTCTGGATAGCTAGACATACCCATGCAGATGGAAGACCTGTTAAACCCTAGTTTCAAGAAACAATTGTAAGAAGTTATCAAACTCATCTGTTGGTTTTACGTGGTAATGTATATTGATGCATTAACAAAATTTTAAACCAGGAACAAATTAAATCGCTTGATAGTGAGATAGGCTCAAACTCCAATGTTAGTCTTAAGGAGGATGTTGTGAGTCAAATTCTAGGGAAAGATAAGAGTGGAAGAATCAGAGGAATGGGCACAGGGGTTACTACTACCAAGCTAGCATTCTTACAGGCCAGAGATGCACATGTGCAGAAGATTGAAGCTCAACAGGCAGAATTGGTGAGCGAGATTGCTGATTTGAGACACATGGTTCGTGACTTAACTAAAGGGAAAAGGGTAAGGTTAATATTCTTTTTTTTTTGTGCAAAACCAGGTTAATATTCAAATGTGGTTTTCAATTCCTGGTAAGATGTACTATTGAAACTCTTAATTGTGTGTATAGGATGATGGTGCAAATTCAGACACCATTGATGAAACAAGGTGTTAGTTACTTGATTGGTCTGTAGACGCAGATGTTGTTGTTGCTGAGGGAAAACTTTGCTCTGTTGAACCAAGTTACAAGATTGGCCGTATGCCTATTGGTCCTAATGGGTCAGCTGTATGGAGGCCTACAGCAACTGTCAACATGCTTGGCCAGACTGTGGGAACCAAGATAGCATGGCCATTTGATAAGCTAATTGTGGACAGTATGGACTCCTCAACTGGAAACAAGGGAGCTGATGACTCGGTAAAATTCTTATGATATAGTTTACATGTTTATGGTAATATATAAATGCTTATTGGATAGGTGACACATGAATTATGTTTTTACATGACTTTTTTTTAGGCCACAACCATAAAGGAAGATAGAGTCCAGCTTGTTGATTGGATTTTGGGTGGTTAAGTAATTGCTGAGGCACATATGATTTCAAAAGACCCTAAACAGTTGGTGAATAAAATTTCGTTGGGTCCAAATGCTGCAATGGTGAATATTGTAAAAGTCTTTAACAAAGAGGCTTCATTATGGAGACCACCAAGTGAAGACCTTTTTGTGATGGGTGATGCACTGCTTGTGAACATAGCATGGCCACTTACTAAGCTGTCTAAGTGTAACGGACAGAGAATGGAGGATGCAGAATCTGAGAGTAAATCAGATTTTAGTAAAGAAGAATCTAACAGAGCTGGAGCATCTTTCAATGAAGGAGGAGGAAGAACAAGTTCTAAATGAGCAAGAACATCATGTTCTAAAGAAGTAAAACCAACTAAAGAATCATCACCTAAGGTAAAACTCTATACATTAATCTGTCTTTTACATGATGTGTTGTATAGTTATGTGATTGTGATTAATTTCTGCAATTTAATTTGTAGAGTGGTGCAAGTAACAGCTCCAACAATAGCAACTTAGCTAAGAAGAAATGCTTCCTCATAGATTGCTCTGGATCGGGAGAAAAAGTTGCAGAAGGCCGAGTTATTTCAACCAATCCAAGCGACACTGTCCACTGCCATCCATTGGGTCCAAATGCCAGCAAGGTTTGGGTTGATATCTGCTTGATTGGCGATGCACAAGTATGGAGACGAACATCAAAATTTCAGATTGTTGCTGATACATTAGGTACTACTATTGCTTGGCCTAACGAAAAAATTGTTTATATGTGAACCTTTCTCTTATGTTGGATTGTGTTGGGTAGTAGAACTTGTTTGGCTTGGTGAACTTGTTGTATTTATACTTGATGTGGCAATATATATGAACTTTTTCAATTAGATAATGTTTTGGTTTGATAAATGACAGGATGTTTGTGAATTGTAGCATAATATGGGAAAACAAAAATCCAATAATTAACGCAGAATCTGGGGTACAATAAAAATAATAGAAAACAAACGCTATATTAAAACTAATGGTAGCGTTTGTGAATTGTATGAAACCATAAATAATAACGATCATTATCTGCTATTATAAAATATACAATTGCAATAAAAGAAACGCTATCTAAAAAGACAATAATATAGCAGACGGATAAAACACTATGTAAAGTGCCATATCTATTATAACGGGCGCATACATAGCGTTCACAATACCGCTACGATATCCTATTATAGCGTTTTTCGGACGCTATATATGTGACATTTTCCTGTAGTGTGGAAAACCTTTTGCTTGCTACTGAACTAGTCAAGGATTACCATAAAGAGACTATCTCTCCACGCTGCGCTATGAAGTTGGATATCTCTAAGGCTTTTGACTCAGTGCAATGGCCTTTCCTCCTCAACCTCTTCTCAGTCCTACGGTTTCCACCCCAATCAACGGCTTCTTTCTCAGTTCAAGTTAATGGCGAGCTTAGTGGTTTTTTCCAGAGTAAATGGGGTCTGCGTCAAGGCTGTTCTTTGTCGCCATACCTGTTTGTCATGTGTATGGGGATGTTCTTTCGAAGATGCTTTTTCGCGCGGCTGTTGCGAGAAACTTTGGCTACCATCCGAAATGTAAGAATCTGAGGCTCACACATTTATGTTTTGCAGACGAAATCATGGTCTTTTGTGACGGGACAGCTCGATCAATGCAGCATATACTAGATGTTCTTAATGACTTTGCGTCGATCTCGGGTTTGTGCATCAGTATAGAGAAGTCCACCCTTTTTCTAGCGGGTGTTAAGCCTAACACTCGTGCTGAAATTTTACGACAATTTCCTTTCGAATCAAGTACACTGCCTGTTTGCTATCTCGGTTTACCTCTGCTCACGAAGCATATGTCATTATCAGATTGCCTCCCATTGCTTGAGAAAATTAAATCCCGCTTTGACTCCTAGAAAAATCGATTTATCTCTTTTGCTGGTCGGCTGCAACTCCTCGGTTCTGTCATCTACAGTCTTACAAACTTCTGGATCTCTGCATTTAGACTGCCTAGCGCTTGCATTAAGGAGATAGAAAGACTCCGTGTGGCTTTTCTCTGGTTCGGACCAGACCTGAACCCGCGAAAGGCAAAAGTGGCATGGTGCGATGTCTGCAAACCAAAATCAGAGGGTTGATTGGGTTTGAAATCGTTAATTGAAGCTAACAAAGTTAGCAGTTTCAAACTCATATGGCGCATAGTCTCAGGTAATTCTTTATGGGTTGACTGGATAAAGCGAGAACTTTTAAGAAACGAATCCTTTTGGTCGTATAAAGAGAACTCAATTTTAGGTTCTTAGATGTGGAGAAAGTTATTGAAATACAGACAAAGTGCTCGCAATTTCCGTCGCAAGGAGATACAGAGTGGGGGCCAGACCACATTTTGGTTTGATACTTGGTGCTCCATGGCTCTGTTTTATGACAGTATTGGAGATCGTGGGTTCATTGATATGAGAATACAATCTGGGGCAACGGTAGCAGATGCGGTTCGCACTCATCGGCGTCGCCGTCATCGTCTGCCTTTGCTCACAAAGATTGAGGAGGAGCTGGACAAATATCGGAATAGAGCAATGGTTACTGAATCAGGCATTACTTTATGGCGACATCAAAGAGATAATTTCCGTCCCAAGTTCTCTTCAAAAGACACATGGGATCAAAAACGGCAAGTGGGGCAGCCTCTGTTGTTTTCCCGCGGGATTTGGTTCTCCTTTTAAACTCCAAAATACTCTTTCTTCACTTGGCTCGCAAAACCGGCTAACTACGGGTGACAAATTACACTCTTGGAACCGGGCAACCTCTCCAAGCTGTGTTCTCTGCACTCATAGTTGTGTTGAATCACTTGTTCTTCGCTTGTCCTTTCTCACGTTCTGTCTGGGAGGATTTGGCTAAAAACTTAATGCAGGGGCACTTTACACTGGATTTTGAGAGCATACTTGCTATCGTCTCGGGAAGAAATTTATCAAAAACAACCCGATTCCTAGTTAGGTATGTTCTCCAAGCTTCAGCTCACACAATTTGGTCAGAATGCAATGGTAGGCGACACGGAGAATCACCCACACCGGCAGCTCAACTCATCAAGGTTTTCGATAGAGCTGTTCGGAACCGGCTCCTCTCCCTACAGTGCACGAACCCTACAAAACTCGAAGACGGGCTGCGCACTTGGTTAGCTACTCGTAGCTAGCAAAAATTTAAAAGTTTTAGTATTGTTGTTTCAATCTAAAAGGACTCAAACATTCAAAGAATGGATGCATATATTGTAAAAAGGTTTTTTGGTTGAATAAATTTAACATTCATCCAAAAAAAAAAAAAAAATATCCGTCCCCTTTTGAATCAATAGACACGTTTTAGTCTAATTTAAGGCCCTGGAGTGCAACATAAGAAGCCCACATCATTTGGCTTAAGACACCGAGTTTTGACCTGGAAGAAACCCTAACCCTAGTAGCCGTCACCGAAGAACTCTATAAATACACCTCTAAGCCCTAGGGTTTGGACGTGTGCCCTTTGTCTCGAGTTGAAGAAGCGGCAGCCACCTAGGGGAAGAAGACGTGAAGACTTGAGTAGCCTCCTTGGACGTCCCTTCAAGCAACTTCATCGTTTGATTCTCTGTTATCTCTTTCGTCTCTTTGTTTCTGCTTTGTTTAATACTTTGTTTCTAGGGAAGGATCTACATCTCTCTACTTGTATTGAGAAGTGTTTTCTAAACCCTATTTCGTTTCTTAATCTAGTTGCTTTTATAGTTTTGATTTCTTTATCTATTGCTTTGATGTCTGGCCTCGCCATGAACGAGTAGTTTTCTTGTTGGGTTTGATGGGGTGATTCAAAGGGGTTTTCATGGGGTCATTGATTGCTTAGGTTATTAGATCAGTAGGGTTTGTCACATGATTCTATCTTCTAGCTTATATTAACTGCGTATTGAAGTGGAAACGGCCGTCCGTGGATAAGCGACTATCTTAGATAAAGCCTATTTGACAAAAACCTTTAGGAGTTATTAGATCTAGCTGAGAAGACTGACCGAGCTTGACCTCTGTATGTACTAAGGTACAGGGGACTTGTGAGGACATCTAGGACATATCGAACTTAATTATAATGCAAACTCCATGCCTTCAAAAGAGAGTGACTAGGACACAGTCAAGTCTATGGATGTTTAGGAGCCAGTAAGCGAACGTGGATGGCTTAATTTAGTGTTCGAGTTAGTGAATCATAAACCGAGTTTTAGATTAGTTTCCTAGCAATCCCTGACTTTGTGAAACCCTGGAGATGTTCCCTTAAGAGCCCAACGCCTTTAGTCTTGATAGTAAACCCTTTAGTTATTGCCGATTTCTTTCCTGGCATTAGTAGTAGTCATAGTTTAGTTATAGCATCCTTAGTTAGCTTTCTTTAGTAGTCGTAGTCTTTAGTAGTCTTTAGTAGTAGTTGCATTAGTTAGTAGCTTTTAGTTTTAGTTAGCTTTCATTTTAGTTTAGTTTCATTTAGTATTAGTTTAGTTCTAAGAGTGACACTTAGAAAACCATCACAAAAACCCTCTCTCTATTTTCGTCTTAGCCTATTCTCTTCCTTGCAAACTCGTTGTGCACTCATTAGTCTCTGTGGGATCGACCCTTAAATACTACATACGATTAGTTGTGCACTTGCAGCTTAGTTGTATGTCTTATTGAGGTTTAAAAGCCTAGGTTTACTTAGGTGAAACCTGAACGTATCCTCTGACACGCATCAGATAACTGTATATTTTTTGACCGGATTTTGGTGCAAAGTTGATCACCAAAAAGCATGCTTTCTAATTCAAACATATCATATTTTACTCTGGGCCAGACTTTGGTGCGAGATCAGACACCAAAACTTTGTCGCGCTTCTCCTATAAAATACAAAACGAGCTTTAACATAAAGAGTTGATATATAAATAATAAATCACATTTTTTAGAAAATAACTTTTCCTTTGAGGATGCCACATTTTGTTTTGCTTCTTTAACCTCTGTTTTACACATTGCACTTTGCCTCTTCATGCAATTCCTCATTCCCCTTGAAAAATTTCACACATAAGTTAATTTATAACGAAACATAAACTTCATAGAAAATTTGAGAAGTTTGAGCCTTCTTGATGCATCATCTTTTCATATTCAGCGGTACCCGCTACAAACGTTTATGGTGGGAAATCATCGCTAGAAACTTTTGACTGCAGCAGGAACTCCTCAATGACAGTGAAGCAACCAGTGTCAGATGCACTTAGAGACAAGAACCTGTAAACAATTCAAATGCATCAAAAACTGAAGCAAAAAAAGAAATATATATTTGTGTACATTTCAAGACAAGAAAGATAAACACTCTCACATATTTCTATCATGTGATATTTAATCCAACAATTGGATCATCATTTGGATAACAGAGCAGTATTGTTGTCTCTTAGTGTTACTCGCACATAAGAAAAGTTCGCACACAACAGTTTTATCTTGTTATTCCTTCAAACAAAGACCATATACACAAAAGTCAAAATGAATCAGATTAAGGGTAAATAATTACTGATTTTTATTTTATTATCAAGGTATAAATAGCAATCACAATACATTTTCAAAGGTTGAGCAAAACTCTAAACACTAGCATACATTTCCAGCTTCGAACGGTATATTAATGCGTGAAACATAAGTCATGTTTATACCTGAGGAAGTTGAGCCTCAAACTAAATCTCCTCTTGCAATTTGTTATTGGATTTGACTTTTTTTTATCTTGCGCACCACTTTCTTTTTCTCTTTGGCAATATTTGTTTCATAACCGTAAATATTGTTAGCCTCTACTTTTATACAAAACACAAATCTTAAGTTCTCACCACATATTTTCATTTCACTGTTGCCACTACTACCTTCCATTGAAGCAACATCCTGCATAAACCACATCAATCAAGTAAGCATAAAGTACTTAAGCTAAAGATCACAAAAATCAAGACTTTTGTAATTGTTTTCAATATCAGTTTAGGCTTCTTCTGATAAGCAAACTTATAAGGCCTTTCAACTTCAAGATGCTGAGAGACTGAAGCCAACCCACATGTTTTAGCTTTGTATCCCAATAGCATAGTGGGATTTAATCCTCGGCTCGTCCTGTAATAATCCTCAAACTTTAAAAACCTATCTTCAATTTGATAAAACTCAATGCTCAAAGACATGTAATTACCTGCACACACTGCAGTTGCAGATGCCTCTGCATGGAGACATACCCAATAATCCAACTTATCTACTTCTTCTGCATTCTCACCATACCTATGGACCAAATCAGAAACACATAATAAGAACACATAAACATAAAAATTAGAATAGAAAACGAAATACAAACGAACATGAGTGATAAACATTTATGACAAAACATAATGGTACATTGTTTGTTCAATTCTTTTCATGACATTGCACGTTGCAACAAAGTCCACATTTTTCTATCGACACATCAAGCAAACAATCAACATTTGAATTAAAAAACGAAACTTTAATATCATATATCAACCAAAATCATGTTTTTAGCCAGAAACAAAATCAAAGTTTCGTTTAGTTGGTTAAAGACATGATTTTGGTTGGTATATGATATTAGAGTTTTGTTTTTTAATTCAAATGTTGATTGTTTGCTTGTAGTGTCGACAAAAGACGACTATGGACTTTGCTGCAACGTACAAGGTCATGAAGAAGAACAAGCAATGTACCATTAAGTTTTGTCATAAATGTTTATCACTCAGGTTTGTTTGTATTTCTTTTATTCTTCTATTTTTTATGAGATTATGTGTTCTTATTATGTGTTTCTAATTTGAATCATAGGTGCGGTGAGAATGCAGAAAGAGTAGATAAGGTGGATGATTGGGTATGTCCTCAGTGCAGAGGTATATGCAACTGCAAGTGTGTGCATGTAATTACATGTCTTTGAGCATTGAGTTTTATCAATCTAAAGAGGGTTTTTTTTTTAAGTTTGAGGAGTTTTACAGGACGAGCCAAGTATTAAATCTGACTGGGATATTGGCACACAAAGTTAACGCATGTGGGTTGGCCCCCTTCTCTCAGCTTCTTGAAGTTGAAGGGACTGATAAGTTTGCTTATCAAAAGAAGCCAAAATTGGTACTGAAAACAATTACAAAAGTCTTTGTTTTTTTTTTATCTTTAGCTTAAGTACTTTATGCTTACTTGATTGATATGTTTCTGCAGGATGTTGCTTCGATGGAAGGTAATAGTAGCAATAGTGAAGTGGAAATATTTGATGAGAACTTAAGATTTCTATTTTGTAAGTTTTCTTATAAAAGTAGAGGCTACAAATTTTTACGGTTATGAAACAGATGCTGACAAGGAGAAAAACAAAGTGGTACGCAAGAGCAAGAAATCCAAATCCAACAACAAATTGCAAGAGGAGATATAATTTTAGGCTCAACTTCCTTAGGATATGAGTTTGACTTCTGTTTCAGGCATTGATATACCGTTTGGAGCAGCTGGAAATGTATACCAGTTTTTAGAGTTTTGCTCAACCTTTTGGAAAGGTATTATAATTGCTCTTTATACCTTTGATAATTAAATAAAAATCTGTAAATTCTTAGTTTGGTTCTTTTTGACTATTATGTATAGGCTCTTGGTTTGAAGGAAGCATAAGATAAAAATTGCCGCGCGCGAGCTTTTCTTATGTGGGAGTAACACTAAGAGAAAACAATACTGCTCTATTATCCAGATGATGATCCAATTGTTGGATTTAATATCACATGATAGAAATATGTAAAAGTGTTTATCTTTCTTGTCCTAAAATATACACAAATATAACATTAAGAGCTAGAGTGCATAGTGTAAAACAAAGGTCAAAGAAGCAAAACAATAGACTGGAGCCTCAAAGGAAAATTTATTTTCTAAAATCTGTGATTTATTATTTATATATCAACTCTTTGTGGTAAAGCTCGTTTTGTTTTATATAGGAGAAGGAGCTCAAAGAGAAGTTACATGAATGTCGACAGATTTTACAGAATCTAAAAATTCTTTGTTTTTTATTATTCTACTATCTTATTATACAGGTTAATTTTAGAATGTATTTTCTTCATTTTATAATTATATTATATAAATTTCCAGTCAAATTCTATTTTGTTATGCCAAGTTATTTACAAAACAAATCTGAAAAATAAATAAAAGATTTTGTTTCCACAAAACTCAAATCCTATACCAATAAAAGCATTAGCATAAAATAGAAAACAATAAAAAAGAATAAAATCTGAAAGACACCACTTAATGAAAAATATATGACCACTTTCGTAATTTTCCCTCTTTTTTGAAATTTTAAAAATTACATATATCAATAGAATTTATAAATATTTGAAAACGTATCATATTTATAAGGGTTATTTCTAAAAACACCAAAAAACATATTTGTAAGTAAATCCAAGTCGGATCTGAATATCCTATTTTTCAAAACAAAAATATTTGAATCCAGATCTGGAAATTTCATATATTCAATTCTTTTTTGTTAAAGGGTATTCAAATTAAAAACATAGAAATTAGTAAATGGTTATGACTTTTTCATAATAAAGAAAAAGAGTAGTGTATAGAGAAAGGGAATAAGATGAAAACTTAGACCAAGTGATACAAAAACGAAATATTTCTGATTTTTTTTTAGTTCACAACTTCTATTTTTTTGGTTCTTTACGGGCTTTAAGACAAAACTGAATAATCGAGTGAAAAGCTAACCTACGAGAGATGACTATTAATTTACATGGATCCATGTATATTCAAAATTGCAGATCATATCGGATTAGATCTAAGGTATTTTTTCCTCCTCTTAAGATAATATGTTTATCAAGATTATTTTTGGAATATGCTTTTTTTAAATTAGATTATTTTTTATATATCAAACTTGAAGTTTTTTACTGTTTCATTGACAATTCATGAGTCAAAACATAAAAGATTAGACAATCAAACAATAATAATAATAAAAAGACAATCAAAGAGTATTCAGATGAAATCGAATGAATGTAAAAAGAATCTAAATTTTATTTTATAAGCACATACCTTTTGCAAAATATTAATCGAATTCGAGGTCTCTTGATTGATGCTATCAAAAGCTTACAAATATCTTAGAATATGTTTTTGCAATGTTTGTTATAAGAAAAATACGGTGGATATGAGCACATAAACTGTGATTTAGATCCTTTTATAAAACCAAAAAGTTAACCTAGACAACATATCAAACGACGTCGAATAAATTAGTATTTTACGACATCGTTTTACATGTTTTAATCTTCCCATCATCTAAAATATATTTTTCTATTAGAAATATCTTTACGATGCCATATAAAAGTTTATTTAGTATATTATACGTCGTCGTTTAGTTGTCGGTTAATCCATCAATAAGCCACTTTGGTGCATTTGGTACTAAGAGAGGCACGAAGACACCAAATGCACCAAAGTGGCTTATTGATGGATTAACTGACAACCAACGACGACGTATAAAATACTAAATAATTTTTTATATGGCATCATAATTAAAGATATTTTTATTAGAAAAATATATTTAGATGATGGAGAGATTAAAACATGTAAACGATGTCGTAAAATACTAATTCATTCGACGTCGTTTGACATGTTGTCTAGGTTAACTTTTTGGTTCTATAAAAGGTTCTAATTCACAGTTCATGTGCTCATATCCGCCGTATTTCTTTTATAACAAACATTGCGAAAACATATTCTAAGAAATTTGTGAGTTTTTGATACCATCAATGAAGAGACCTCAAATTCGATTAATATTTTGCAAAAGGTATGTGCTTATAATACAAAATTTAGATTTATTTTTTACATTCATTCGATTTCATCCGAATATTTTAAAATAGTTGCTTAAATTTTTGGTTATCTTAATATTGAATACTATTTGATTGCCTTTTGATTATTATTATTATTGTTTGATTGCCTAATGCTTATGTTTTGACTCATGAATTGTCAATGAAATAGTAAAAAAATTCAAGTTTGCTACATAAAAAATAATCTAAATTTAATATAAAGCATAATAAAAAACAATTTTGATAAACATATTATCTTAAGAGGCGGAAAAATTACCAAAGATCTAATCCAATATGATATGCAAGATTGAATATATGAAATTTCTGATTCTGGATTCAAATATTTAGTTTGAAAAATATGATATTCATATCTGACTTGAATATACTGCCAAATATAATATTCTTAAAACATATTTGTATGATAAATATAATAAATGTTTTTGTAGTATCTTTGAAAAGAATAATATTGTGTGGTGTTTTTAGGAACAACCCTGGTAAATATGATATGTTTTAAAATATTTATAAATACTCTTCATATAATGTAATTTTTAATAGTTCAAAAGAGGAAAAAATAATGAAAATGACCATGTGTTTACATTAAGTGGTATCTTTCAGATTTTATCTTTTTTTTATTGTTTTCTATTTTATGCTAATGCTCTTATTGGTATAGAATTTGGGTATTGTGGAAACAAAATCTTTTATTTATTTTTCAGTTTTGTTTTCTAAATAAGTTGGCATAACAAAATAAAAAAATAGACTTTTACTGGAAATTTATATAATATAAAAATACATTTAAATTTAACTTGTAGAATAAGATAGTAGAATAATAACTAAAATTACAAACGAATATTCACAAGTTACAAACCAAAATCATGTCTATAGCCAACTAAACAAAATTTTTACTTTATCGTTCAAAATGCTTGAACAGCTTGTAGTTATATGCATGTTTTTATGTACAAGGTGTTGTTGATACAAAGTGGGCTATTGAGTATGAAGAGCCATCTGGGTAGGCTTTTAGACAAAACCATCATGAAACAACAGTTTTTGTTGACAACTGCAATGCGATTATTAGCTAAATAGCCAACAAATTAAAACACTTAACTTTTCCAATGTGTGTGGGTATTTCTTGTGTTGGGATCAATTGTTGGAGATGATTTATTTGCAGGGCTATAATGGAGAAATGTGGAGATGTAGATGAGTGTATCTTTACTTTGGAGGCAGCTGAACTTGCATCCAAACTTGATGAAAGACATAAAAGTATTTTGCCAATGCCTGGAGGGCCCCCATTGATGTGAATTCCACATGACTAGGCATTGGGAAAATACATTTCTGTCTTTCATCAAGTTTAGCTGCAAGTTCAGCTGCCTCCAAAGTAGAGATACAATCATCTACATCTCCACATTTCTCCATTATAGCCCTGCAAATAAATCCTTTCAAACCAATGATCCCAACACAAGAAGTACCCACACACATTGGAAAAGTTAAGTGTTATATTTTGTTGGCTATTTACTTAAGAATCACTTTGCAGTTGTCAACAAAAACTGTTGTTTCAGGGTGGTTTTGTCTAAAAGCCTACCCAGCTGGTTCTTCATATTCGATAGCCCACTTTGTATCCAACACCTTGTACATAAAAACATGCATATAACTACAAGTTTTTCAAGCATTTTGAACGATAAAACTACAAACGAATATGCACCAGTTACACATTTTAAAGGTTAAATGTAAACATTGAGTGCAACACTAAGCAGTAAGAAATTCTCGGCTACAACATGGAGTTCTTCTTCACTGTGTGTAACTCAAGCAATATAACTGATGCAATCCTGGATTATGTATATGTTCAAAGTGAATGATTTTTCCTTTCAAGATCTATTTTTAGTAAATGTTACGTCATTTATATTAGTTTCTCTATCATTATTGCCACTCAATAAGATGATAAGTGAATGATAAATAAGAAAAAAAAGTATGGTATGTATCCGAACTTATATTAGAAATTATGCAATGCATATTGTCTCTCTGGAACATGTTAAAACATAGAATCCATATAAAATAAATCTAATAATAGATTTTATAATTTGTTTCTCCTATTCTTATGCATAATCATAGTTACAAGGATTTTACACTAAAAAAACAGGTACTTAGAAAATTGAACTGGACATAAATTCTTGAATGTCTTTGTTATGTTTGATTCGGTGTTTTATTTATAGTAGAAGATAGAAAATAATATATTTAAGTTTATAAATGAATAAGTCTCTATAGATTTAGTAAGTGCTAGTAAAACAACGTTTACATTTTTTACATTCATTCGATTTCATTTTAAGCTTTCCACTATTTTCATACAATTTTGGTTGTTTTTATCAATAAATATACTCTAATTATCTTTTAATTGTTCTTTGTTTGATCATCATTTCCACTGCTTGATTGTTTGAATGTTATGTTTTGATTAATGATCATTTTAGATTAAATAAAAAGTTCAAGTTTGGTACTAAATTTTTGCTAAATTATATATAAAACCAAGAAAATTGTTTTATAAATATATCATATTTAGTGGTGCGAGGATAATCTTATATCCCGTCCAATCCAATCCAAAAGGTTAAGTATACAAAATTTTCGGTTTATTCAGCTTTAGATACAAGATTCTTTGTATGGATCCAAAACTATGGATTGTAAGATTATGATATCGAGATCTGTCTTGAATATATTTCCAAATATAGCTCTTCTGAAAATATATTTATGATAAGTATTTTTTTTTTGTCAACCGCATATATTGATTAGCTTATAAAAGCCAATGAGATGGAACGTTGTTTACATAAGTAACATGGTGCGGGCTGGTACGAACATTTCGTGTCAAACTATCCGCTTTTACATTCACGTTCCGAGGAATAAGAGATAAGGAGAAAGATAAAAACTCTTCCCTGTCGCTCGCAATATCTTCTAGGTAGACGAAAAACGCTGGCCATTTATGAGGAGAAGAGACTATCTTCACCAGGTCGGAACAGTCATTTAGAAAAGCTACATGATCATGTCCGTGTCCAATCATGCATTTTATTGCCCATAGCAGGGCCTCCACCTCTGCGTGAAGAGGAGATAAACTTCGTCGTAAATTTGCAGCCCCCATGAAAGGTGACGCATTTTGTGATGAACAAAACCATCTGATACCTGCAAAAACATCAGTGTCCTTCCAAGAGTCATCCACATAACAATGATATCCGAGAAAATTTTCAGGCAGGGGGGTCGAACTAAGTCGAGGATGGTGTATAGGTGCCAAATTATTTGTATCTATGCCTTCGTCTTCCACCTGTGCCGGTTGCCAAGCTACCGCTTCCGCGTCGGCTACCGTATAACCTCTAATGGGCACTCATCCTTATTCTCAAAAACTTTTGTGTTTCTAGCCTTCCAGATGTACCATAATATCCAGGGATAAGAATCACATTGAGCCTGTGTTGGTTGTCTCCAAACTAGATAGTACAAATTCGTATATAGTGATGTCGTAGGGAAAATATCAGATCCTGACGGTACCTGAGACAAAGCCCAAACTTGCCTGGCTTGGGGGCACTCGAAAAGAACATGGTTGACCGTCTCTTCCGGGGCCCCACATCTGGCAGAGTGCATATCACAATTAATTCCTCTCTTACTTAAATTAGATGAAACCGAAATACATCCAGTCAGGGCCTGCCACATAAAGTGCTTAATTTTTGGTGGGCATCTAGTCTTCCATACATGCGCCTGTAGTGGAATGCAATCTGGTCCAAAAATTATGGGAGCTGATGTAGGCGAGCTCGCTTGGTGGGCCGTGTGGTATCCTGATTTAACCGTATACTTCCCCGTTTTTGTAAAGTGCCAACCAAAAGAGTCCGGCTTATTACGATTACCAATGGGTATAGCCGAGATTAATTGGACATCCAACGGGTTAAAAAAGTCATTCAACCTTGTCAGATTCCATGAATTTGTCTGAGTGTCAATAAAGTGACGAATTTGTATGGATGGATCCATAAGACCACACACAATGGTGCAACCACTCGGTGGGTGTGAGTATTAAACAATAGAAAAATAATGCAAAAAGTGGCTTTTCAACAAAACCCACATGTAGAGTTGCATTCGGGTGTGGGCATTATAAAAAGGGAAAAAATTTTCTTGTCTCTATCTCTCTTTATCTCTCTCTCTCTCTATTTTCTCTCTCTCTAATTATAATACTAAAAAATTATTTACACCCATACTCACACATTCACCACTGTGGGTGCTCTAAGGATCCATTACTTATAGCTGGTCTCGGGAATTGAGCTGGAACCTAGGGATCATGCCATACTGAAATGGTGTTGCATGAGCCAATTCTTTTTATGAGTCCTTTGTTAACCAGAGAGCGAGCTGAAACAATACTTCTCCACCTGTAAGACGAAGAGTATGATTTTATCTGTTCCATAGGATTGGAATTCCGGTAGTACCTTCCTTTAAAAACCCTGGCAAATAGAGAATTCGGGACCTCAATCAAGCGCCAGAGCTATTTTTCCAAAAGTGCTGTATTGAAATCATTGACATTGCGAAACCCTAGACCTCCCATTTGTTTACTGGTGGAAAGTTTATCCCATGCTTTCCAGTGCATGCCTTTAGACTCTCCATTTGTGCTCCACTAGAAGTCAGCTACCGCACTTGTTAGTTTGGAAGTGACTGATTTAGGTAGCCGGAAACAGGACATGATGTAAGTTGGTAGAGCCGCTGCCATCAATTTAATCATGACCTTTTTTCCTCCCTTTGATAGAAACTTGGTCGTCCAACCGTTAATCCTATTTTGAAGCCTATCTTTAACAAAGGAGAAATTTTTGTTTTGGATCCCCCCATGCTTTCCGGCAAACCTAAGTAAGAACCCATCCCTCTGAGATTTGAAATCCCTAGCACACCTTTAATTTCCGTTTGTACCGCATCGTCTACTTTGTGTCCAAATTGAAGTGATGATTTTGCAAAACTTATCTGTTGGCCCGAAACTTCCTCATATTGCTTCAAAATACCTAAAATTACACCACATTGGTCTTTATTCGCCTTGCAGGAAAATAAGCTATCATCCGCAAATAGCATATGAGAAATTGGTGGGCATTTATTTGCCACTTTGATGCCGGTAATTGACTTATCCTGCTCTGCCTTCCGGATGTTGGCTATGAGCACTTCCGTACATAAAATAAATAGGTAGGGTGAAAGTGGATCTCCCTGTCTTAAACCTCGTCCTGGCTCTATGGATCCCCTAGGCTGGCCATTAAGTAGCACCTTATACTGTACCGTTGTTACACATCTCATGATCCAGCCCGTCGACTTATCACAAAATCCCAACTTATTCAGTAGTTTCTCAATGAAAACCCATTCTACCCAATCATATGCCTTACTCATATCCGTCTTTATTGCCACAAATTTTGATTTACAAGATGGATTAGTGCGTAATCCATGAAACATCTCTTGAGCAATCAAAATGTTATCCGATATCAATCGCCCTTGTACAAAGGCAGATTGAGGTTCTGAGACAAGTCCTGGTAATACCCTTTTTAGCCTCTGACAAAAAACCTTCGAAATTGATTTATACCCCACATTACACAGGCTAATGGGTCTTAGCCCTGTCATCCAAGTTGGTTTTTCCACCTTAGGGATGAGAAAAATGTTTGTCATGTTTAGTCGAGTATCGAAAACTCCGTCCTCAAGAAAGGAATTAACCAGAATTATCAAATCTTGTTTGACAATGTTCCAGGCCTTTTGATAAAAGAGCGCTTTCATCCCATCCGGTCCTGGGTCTTTATCCGGATGCATCATGAACAAGACTGTTTTTATTTCCTGTTCTGTTGCAGGAGCCGTGAGAAAATCGTTAACATCTCCCGAAATAACCGTTTTAACCTCCGACAAAGCCTCCTCAAAACCATGGGGTTCAGAGGTGGTGAATAGCTCATCAAAATAAGCGACCGCTATTCTCAAAATATCCTTTTCCCCCATAGACCAAGTATTATTTGTGTCAAACAGTCCCACAATCCGATTCCTCGCTCTCCGTTGCTTTATCTGCGCATTGAAAAACTTTGTGTTTTTATCCCCGCACTGCATCCACCGATTCCTGCTTTTTTGGTACCAATAATTTTCCTCATCACCATACGCTTCAAGTAGTTTTGATGTTAAGCTCGCAATGTCTTCCGGGGTACAAGAGTCATCTTCTTGTGCCCTCAATAATTCCAATTTTAGTGATTCAATCGTGTTGCGCCCATGCGGCACTAGAGCTACACGCCACCGTGAAATTTCCCGTCGGCAATTAACTACTTTATAAACAAAACCTAAGTTACCGTTATTAGGGACTTTGTCCCATCCTTGAGCGATTGCATCGAAAATACCTTCTTTTCCTAACCACCGTTTATCGAAGGAAAAACACCGTCGCCCGCGGCGTTTTTTTTCTGCTATGCTTGTTACTATTGGCTTGTGATCCGAGCCCACCATAACCAAGTACTCTACCACTGTATCCGGAAACATCTCATGCCAATCCTCATTGCCCATTGCCCTGTCTAGTCTACATCTAATTGGTTTTTTATTGCGCCAACCCCTCCATGAGAAACATCCCCCAGTATAGGGAAAATTTAAAAAACCACAGTTTCGAATCATTAGATTAAAGGATACAAAAGTGGACGCATGTCGTAATTTTCCTCCTCGTTTTTCGTGGTTCTCCGTTAACTCATTAAAATCGCCTATTATGAACCATGATGTATCTCGAGTTAAACTAATTCGAGTTAACCGTTCCCAAACCACAATTACGTATAATTATCGCCTATTTATGATAAGTATACGTAATTGTTAATAATCTTTTGTGGTATTTTAGAAAATAATGTGTAGATTCTTTAGATTAGCCCTAAAAAAAATGTTTAGTTGTTTTCAAACAAATTTATAAAATTTATGTGAAAACAATTTTATAAAGACATTGTTGTTGGAATTAATTAATACTATTTTAGTTCTTTAAGCCAAATTTTACATAACTGAGAACTTGATACCCGTGAATCCGAACCAAGTAAGTCTACTTTGACATTTAGATCTAGATATTTGAAATTGCAAAGTTTATGGTCTGTACCCAAATCTAATTGTTATTCGTTAATTCTAAATAGTACCAATAAAAACGTTTTACAGGAGTTGACCAAAAAATAAAGTGTCCATGCATGAATAAGCATACTTTGGCATAATCAATAAATTTGTTATTAATTATTCAACTGTTATATTATACGAGTCAAAAAAATTTTAACATAGTCAAAAAAAAATTAAAATTATTTTGCCATTATTTTATACTAGTCAAATAAAAAACTTATTACATTTTCCATTTTACCACAAATTTTAAGTCAAACATAATAGGTTTAGACTGAAAACTTATATAATAGAATGATAACATACAAAAATATTAATTTTTATTTCACAAGTATAAATTCATGGTTATATATACTTTTTTTAAAAAATCTTTGACTATGCATAAATGTTTTAACTTCTATGCAATGAAATATCATTTTATTCCCTTTTTTTGGAACTTTTCACCGATTATATAAGAAAATGGGAAAATCTTATACGTACACACTGAACATTTGCTTTCTTGTCTTCTCTTTTAGTTCCCAAGTCTAAATTGCTTCATTACTCTCAGACTGAACTTATGATTTTTTTTTATAAATGTTTCTTCTGCTTCAAATTAGTTCTTTGGATTAACCACTATTCTCCAAATTCCAGTTCTTTCAAAATGTTATAGGTATTGAGAATGAAAGAGTGGAAGAAGTAGCAAAATGAACGATTGAATTTATAAAAAAATGTTTAACCAAGTTTCTTCACACCCTCACATATAATGATAAAACGAAGCCAATGATGATTTTTTTCTCCCAAAAAACTATCATCAGAACTTATATTTTCTAAAAAGCTACTCTCCTCATCGCATTTGCGAAGAGAACCGGGTAACGAGGTGAATGGACATGCAACAACGAAGGAATTGAAGGAGAAGATTGCGGCGGTGAAATTGAAATAACCGGTGAAATGTATGATACTTGTGGTCGAACATGAAGAGAAGAGAGGGTGGTGGTGATGGAGAATGAAGATGAAATGGTTTTGAGAGATTCGGGACACAATGTTCTGATATGTATTTTTTTAAAAAGTTTCTGAGGAAGAGAGTGATATATGATCACATGGAGGAAACAGAGGGCAGAAGATGTTAACTGGACTATACCACAATTAAACCAGTTTTACAAAAAAAATTAAACTAATTTTTGTTAATAACTGAGCTATCCAAACTAACCGAAATTATTAAAAATGAACCCAAAAACCCCAAAAAATTGGATTTTTTAACAAAAACAAAAATTCGGTTAATTTCGGTTTTCTGAATCATTTCGGTTAGTTTCGACAACATTTCCAAAGTTCAGAAAAACCAAACTAACCGAACCAAACTAACCAAGTCCCAGGCCTACGTATGAGTGCTATTGGGAAAGGATACGCAATCACATTAACTTTAAGGATGTGAGATTGATGAGACAAACACACATGTCAAGGAAGTGGTGCGAAGTGTGGCTGATACAAACTTTACAAGACCTACAACAGTTTATATTTGGTGAAGTCAAGTTCCAAATAAAGCATAGGTGGAGATTTAAGCTTTTACATCTAATTTTCGAGTTGGAGTTCAATTTGGAGAGTGTTGAATTATTAGATGAACAATTTCATGTGGAGAAGTCATTAGTTAATGCGGTGGGGACATGCAACAATTGGTTATAGTTTTGCACAATTATGTGACACAAAATCCATTTGCCTCTAGGAATGTATCTCACTGTGATCAGGGTCAAATCATTTACAGACATTTTGATACAAGTCTTGTGATATAAGTTGTCCACGAAAATCATGTTATACCAAGACAGAAAAATAAGTCTTTACCTTCTTGGCAGTTTAAGTGCAAAGGCAAATAGTGGTTCCATCTTACAAGTAGGGAGACAATACAAGGAGATATCGACCAATATTTTACTTGTTGCTACAGAAAAATTGTAGTACTAAGATGGTCTTTGGCAATGCAAGTTACTATATTTACAAAATTTTGCTCGATATTTACAAAATTTTGACAACCGATTGGGATCCTGGAGGTTCAATTTCAGGAAATTTTCGTTCATGCTGAAGTTACAGTGGAAGTGTTCAAAAACAAGACCTAAGTCTGTCTAATCTCAATTAATGCACACAAGGAACAGAAAAAGTCTGTAAATTTGATAATCCTACACGCACCAACCAAAACAAAACTCAGAATAAACTCAAAACCTTAATATTTTGAGAACCAAGAAACACATATATACATACCTTCTCGAATTCTAATAACTTTACATATATAATTTCTGCCAAGGATCTCAAAACCTTAATATCTTTTCTTGTCTTTTACAAAAATGTCTTAACCTTTACCTCAATCTTAGAACAAAAATGTCTGACCCATATATTCTTTTCATAAGCGACACAGTTTTAAAGATCTCCATGCGTCCATACCTAAATATCTAACATTGGAGTTGTTTCTTGTAACGTAAGGAAACTCAAATGGAACTGAAATAAATAGGTATATCGCACTAATATCAGACATTTAGATATAGAAGCTGATGACGCAGTGTTTAACCAAATCCAAGAGAGAAGAAAGAAGAAGCAAAGCCGTGGCAGCAGAATCAGAAAAACAAAACGTTCTTATTGGAGAGGAAGCGAAGAGGGATCAGTGGGGACTTTGGTTTTCTTGGGAAGAGACATCACGGTGGTGAGATACACCATGGATGATCCACTCAAAGCTTCGGCAGAAACGTTGGGAAGAGGAACGTTAGGAGAAGCACTTACAAGGCGGTGCTGGAGTCTGGCTTCATCATTACTGTTAAGAGGCTCAAGGAAGCCTCTTCACTGGACAATCATATCTGAAAACAGCTGAAGATTTGGCCACGGGACTAGTTTACATTCGTCAGAATCCTGGCTTAACGCACGGGAAAATATCATCCAATGTTTTGTTAGGTACGGATTTCGAGTCTTGCCTAATGGATTACGGTCTCCGCGATCTCCATGACCCTGACTTAGTTCAAGACACAAGTGCAGCCTCACTGTTATACAAAGCTCCTGAATGCAGAGACTTACGCAAGGCCTCAACACAACCCACTGATGTCTATAGCTTGGAGTCCTCCTTCTAGAGCTTTCTAACAGGTAGAGGTTCATTCAAAGACCTTGTCCATAAATACGGGTATGATATCTCCACATAGGTGGTTGCGGTAGAGAGGAAGAGAATGAATTAAGCGAGGAGCTGAATTTTCAGAGGAGAAACTTCAGGCTCTTTTGAGTATTGCAACGACTTGTGTGGCTATTCAGCCGAAAAACGAAATTCAAACTGAACTCTGTTTGTAAAATGGTATCTACATACAATGATCATAACAAACAGACAAATCTTGATCACCAACTCCTAAAGTATTTCACTTAAGACTCAAAACATTTTGTATCTACATCAATCCCTTTCCTACACCATTTAATATGCTTTTATTAGTCTTCAGTTCCGTGCGCCGAAAACATCTGGTCCCTCTGCATAGCCTGCAATTTCAAGTACGTGGAATTGAGAACACACACATAAGACAACAAAAACATAAGCAAGTATGCAGTTCAAGGAGCTTACCTTTTCGAAAAATAGAATCTCTGGTCGAATATGCAATTTTCAAAAAAATCTGAGAACGTCAACCCATTGTCCAATTTCCTGGACAACCAGCATACTTCACTTAGTCACAGATCGAGTAACTTGCTTGTCTTTTACAAAAAATTTTTAACCTTTACCTCAAAATCAGAACAATAATGTCTGACCCATCTATTCTTTTTATAAGCTACACAGTTATAAAGATCTCCATGCAACCAAACCTGAACATTTAACATTGGAGTTGTAACATAGGAAACTTAAATGGAACTGAAACAAAGTAGCTACTTGGCCCCTTACCATTGAGACAAGACGGTATTTGGTGGATAGACTGTCCCCTTCATATCGGTATATCGCACTAATATCTATTTCAGTTGCTAGAACATAAGCTGTATCGAATATCTCTTCTTTAGTCTCATTGTTCTCCCACTTAAGTGCTAAACAATACAAGAAAACATTCTCAAAACTACTACATTTTCTGCAACTCACTAATTAACTCCATAGTTTATCATATATAGGCTTACCGATTGTAGAAACAGACGGAAGGATATATTATCATACGATCAACATAGTTTTGCTTCCCACATCCTTCCTTGTTGCAAGGAATAGTTACATTGATCATGATGACCTTAAGGATAGTCTCAAATGTACTATAGCACGAAAGACATCTGAATTTGCCATAACCGTCTTGCATCCATTGCAGATTTTTTGCGCAACTATGTTCATTTCAAAGTGCGAATTCCAGGGAGGCAGAAGCTGCAAGATGTCTCCAAATAAAGCCAAAAGGCCCAAAACACCGTTTGGTTCCTGAAGAGTAGACAAGAAGAAACTTGAGAAAGAAGTAATTAATTGAAACACATAAGACGACAAAAGGTTTAAAGATCATAGGATTCAGAGCAGAGACCATAGGAGTAGTGAGACTTAATTTTCGAGAAAGAAACTGATACGGTTCATCAATCCTATTTTAGAAAGAAGAAGAAAGAAATAGCCGTTGGGGCTCAGGGTGACGTGGCAGAGTCTTCAAAATTGGGCAAAGACTCGGAATCAATTAGAAGCTTTGCAGTTAACGTCCAGGAGTTCGAATAAATACTTGAGCTGAGCTCATTTGTTGCTTATGCGATTTCTTGTGAAGATTCTAGACTAGCGATGTGCTAGAAGATCAATGTTGATCTGTTATCTTTCTTCTCTTTGATTTGTAATCGCATCTGTGATTTACATTCTCTGTAATTCTCATTCTCTTTCAATACATCCGATATCTAGATTCTATCGGAAACTACGAAGCTTGACCTTGCGGAAGAACAGATTCATCTCCTGAAGCATTGTGTTGTACTTGTTGAACAAAGTCCACCAAAAGATCGCTTAAGAAAACGCTAATTTTCCTCAGAGACTGCACACAAATCACATTCTTGAAAGCTTAAATCAAATAACTAAAGATCTAGAAAATTAGATTCAGGCTTTTGGTTAAGTTTCTGCGAAACCTTGAGAATCATATCAAGAGCTGAAACAGAAGTGGCGTTCAGATTCTTCTCTTCAGATTCCTCTGTGTTTGAGTCTGAGTTATCTCTGAACGATAGATAAGCACGAAGCAAACGAATTCACAGAGAAAATCTAAGGAAGAAGCATAAATATTACTCAGAGGATGAGATTTTAATACTTACGGATCAGTTTCTTCAAGATTCTCATCTTCTTGAACATTTAATGGATCCATCGAGTTACACATCTTGATCAATTTTCTCGGAGAAAAGAACAATGGCGATTTTCTTTCTGAATTTTCTCGGAGAAAAGAACAATGGCGATTTTCTTTCTGAATTTTCTCGAGAAAAAAATAACTGTGGAGAATATATAATGATATTAAAGTTTTGAACTAGTTGGACACTATGACATACTTTTCCCAAATTTTATTCCATTTGACATACATTCTGAGTATACATACTTTTTGGAAACAATTGTGAAGGGTTTGTATCTATAAAAATGGTGAAAAAAGCTCCTGCTTTACAAACCAAAATAGAAAGAGAAAAAGTACAATGAGGAAACTATATGGGAGAAGTGAAAGCGTGTGGTTATAAACGTGTAACTAGTAAATATATGTCACTAGAAAAGAACCTGCGCGTTGGGCGGATTTAACCTATCTCGTTTTTAAAATTTTTGTTACTTTTTTTTTAAATGTTTACTTTTTTGCAATTTTTATTATTTAAATATTATATATAATTAGTAATAGTAAAATGAATTGATTAGTAATAATTTTTTAGTAAATCAGTATACAAATAATAATATTTTCAAAAGCTAAATTCAAATTACAAATAATATACTATAAAATAAACCAAAATTATGCTCGCCTTTATCCAAGCGTTTACATTTTTTTTACTTATTAACTATTGGCTTTTAACTTCATAATAAAATTTTGCATAAATACTACATTGTACTATCTTATATATAACATAAAATATAGTTTACTATAAATTTTGATATATTTTCGGATAATATTTATTTTTATTTTAAATATTGTGTTATTGTCTTAGAGCATCCAAATACTTATTTAGATAAACAAGTTATAATTGACCTTAACATATAAAATTTAACATCATCAAGAGAACGATCTTATTCAATTTATAACATTATTATTTTAATTTTTTCTTCAGCAGATAACGTTTAATATTTATTTAAAATGTCAATTTTTGGATTACAACCATATATTTTGTTAATGAGAAAGTCTCACATCGGTAGTTGGAGAAATAATTAAGTAATATATAAAGGGTTAGGGTCAATCCACTCATTGCCAATTGGTTTTGAGTTGAAAACCCATAATAAGCCCAATTTAACATGGTATCAGAGCCACCCGATTGTTGGGTCACTCCGTGGATGTTGTTCCCACATATGTCCACGCTTCAGATGGTCATGCCTGAGCGTGAGGGGGAGTGTTAATGAGAAAGTCTCACATCGGTAGTTGGAGAAATAATTAAGTAATATATAAAGGGTTAGGGTCAATCCACTCATTGCCAATTGGTTTTGAGTTGGAAACCCATAATAAGCCCAATTTAACATATTTCTCTTGTCTATTAATGTGGTAGATTGGAGAGAAATAAGGCTCGATGATCCTCCATGGCGATTTTTGTTACCGGTGGCGATTTTATGAGGGAGGAAGAGACGAACGGATTTGTTACCGGCGGCGAATCCAACGCTTAAATGAAAAAGGAAGAATAGCAGGAGAGAGAAGAGAGAATTCATTAAGGAAAAAGACTAACATATTTTTTCAATAATCGTGATAATGTGATTTTTTTAAAAAAGGATAAATTTGCAGTGTATAAATAAAATAAAAAATAAAAAAACCTGAGAAAATGGATTTATTTGTATGTGAACAATGGTTAATTAGCAATATAGCTAGAATGGTGTTTTGGTCAATGTCTTAGAGAAAATATATGAGAAATTTGACAATAAAGGATGTCTACTAAAAAGTTTGTCCATTTATACCTTAATTTCTAAATTATCACTTATGACTAATATACCCTTACTACCAAATAAAATAACATTTTGTAAGAAAAAATATGAAAAATACATAGAAAAATAATAAATAAGAAAGTTTGAAGATGAAAGTTTTTGTAAATAATTACAATATAATGCATTTTTTGAAAATAAAATTTGTTCTAAAAAGTGTAGAATATATATTCTACACTTTTTGTATGTTCTAAAATTTTTAGATCATATATTCTACCTTTTGTATATGTTCTACGAATTTTAGAATTGATTTATATTCTAAAATTTTTAGAATTGAGGATGTCAGCGTTTCTAAAAAAAATTAGAACATGTATTCTACACATTACTCTTGTTCTAAAAAATTTAGAAGATGAATTCTAAGATTTATCCTATGTTCTACGGAATTTAGAATATATATTCTACATTCTACGAGATTTAGAATATATATTCTACTATTTTTTCATTGATCTACGAAAAGTAGAATATATATTCTACAAAAATTCAGAACGTTGTAAAATACTTAGAATGCCTATTCTAATAAATTTAGAACCTAATTAAAATCGATTTTAAGTTAAAATTGATTGTTTCAATTTTGAAATTTGATGTACCAGGATCTAAGATGAAGGTTCATGGACGTGTGTTCTTTTTTGTCTTATTAGTTTCATTAACTTGTGTTCTTTGTTTATCATCGTAGTTTGATTCTCTCTTTTTTTTTTACTTCATGATTCATGTGTTATGGTTTGAATCTCTCGTGAGACTACCTCATGGTGAAGACATTAACAAGTGGTTGGCCCTTAATAGTTAAGACACAATCATTATGATCCCTAATTACTCTTATCTAAACTTAGTATTTTTTTTTTTTTTGATAAACCCTGTCGGTTGATCCTTTCGGTCCCGGTAGGAACGCACTGAAGTGCTACAAAGTGGATTTCTTTCCGAAGGACCACCACACTGCTTGTTCCGGGTTTGAAATGCCATCCGACTTGTGCCAAGGATAGTCAGACCGTCTACATTTCTGACTACCAGGTAAACCAATTGGACCAAAGCCCACCTGACATACTTCCCAAACAAATGTGATTTTTTGTTTCCGAACTTAGTATTTCTTAATTTGATTATGTGTCTTTTCTTTAGCTATAGATTTCTTGAAACACCCCGACCCGTTTTTTTTTTTTTTAAAAAAACATTATTAACTAGTGATCTCATACTCACTAATCAACCTAACAAGCAATACAACAATCACCAACAATACAACAATAACCAACGGAAGCATATTAACAACATTAAACAGCAACCTAAGCGTTAATTCTAAACAACCATTGTTCCAGAATTCTAACAACTTAGCGAAGCCAATACAACAACACAACGAGTCCCTAGATCATCCTCCTCCGCATTGCCATGATCCCACGGTCACACAAGCCTTTACCTGCATCAACAACACAAATGAGATGCGTGAGTATTATCATAAATACTCAGTGAGAACAATCCTCCCACTCAACAGGGTATACACACAAGCGAAAAGACAAACACAACCAAAAACAAGCAAACCAGACAAACTGCTCAGACTGCGTCGATCGACACAGCCCACGACTTGCGTCGCACAGAATGCCTCTAGCGATCTCTCCTCCATGAAACCTTCTTCCCTAACCTCTCCAACTCGCTCAGAACCACCATAGAAGCCACCAAAGCTCCCCACAACACAATCAATCAATTCACAACAAGCAAATCAATCAATCAATCATATAAATCACACATAACAGAGATCTAATCGCTCAGGTAAGCCATGGTCATGCATTCACCTCTTAAGCAACGAGATTCTAACCAACCACACAAGAAAACAACAACACAGCAGCCTCTCACGCCACCACCAGCCTCAGATCTCCTTCTTCACAAGATCTCTCAAGAACATGCACATAAACTCGCAGGAAAACCTCCATAAACCCTCAGCCCTAAACTCGAGTTTCTCTTTAAATAGGTGAACCCTAAGGTTTCTTTTAACCCAAACCGATCAAACCGTGCGATTCTAACACAAAACCCTAACCGCACGATTTACATGTATCGATCGACACACCCCTCTTGTGTCAATCGACACACCCAGTTTCCAAAACTGGTTCACGGGCGTTACATTTCTACAACCAAATAAGCCCTTTGTATGCTACTCTTGAGGAAATTTACACATCCACCACTTGCCCAATCATGAATGCTGGATCAAGGTAACTTTCTCCTTCACTCTTCATATTCCAAGATCTTCATCTCCATTGCCAGAATATCTTTAATCTCATATCTACATTTTTTTAATGTAGAAGACAAGAATTTTGGCATTGCTAAAGTGATTATATAATCATAAACTTCTTTAGGATGTTATTGGTGGATATATGATAGTCATTTTTCTGTTAGAGCAGCCCAATCATCGTCATAGAAATAACCTATTAGCCCATGACAATGATTGGGCTACTCTAATAGAAGAATTAATCTTCATATATCCACCAATAACATCCTAAAAAAGTTTATGATTACCATGTAATCACTTTGACGTTTACAAATTGAGTTGATGTAACGTAACTAGTAAATTATCTTGTGATGTTTCAATCAATAAAATGGATCAGCATCACATATAAAACTTTATGTCTTTAATGGTGCCAAAAGGTTGTGTTGAACCAGCATAATCGCTTTTTAACTTCATTGTTCATAATCTACAGGCTGTTTTTTCTCCTCTGTGAAATATAATACTTACCGTTATATTTATAATAAACGCCACAATTTTTTTGCTGAGAACTCTTGCTCACGAACCACTTCGTAGACTATGAATTGTTAATCACAAAACCAAGGGATGTCTTGGTGTTGTGGTTAAGTAGAACGTGAAAAGTTTGTTTAAAATTTTCATAGTAAAGAAGTTTGAACTTGCGGTGTACCAATTTTTAGGTATAAGAGAATAAATTTGCTACAAGTCCTCTTCTATATCATGTGAGATCTTGCAATAAAATGGAGAACTCAATAGATGTTGAATGATACCTCTTCTATATGTAGATGATCTTATTGTGACAGGAGATGATGAGAACATGGTGGAAGAATTCAAGACAGTGATGAAGAATGAGTTTGAGATATCTGAGTTGGGATTGCTTAACTAATTCTTGGGAATGGAAATTGTGCAAAACTCAGAAAGAATCTTCCTATCTCAACAGTGTTATGCAAGAAAATTGATGAAAATTTCAATATGGAAGACTGCAAAGTCATGAGCACTCCACTGCTGCCTCAAGGAAAAGATCATGAAGAAGAAAATGGTCTTGCTGAGTCAAGAGTCTATAGAAGCCTGGTCGGAGGTTTGTTATATCTAACCAGCACTCAACCTGATCTAATGTTTTCAGCATCATACTTGTCCAGGTACCTAAAGGAACCGAAAAATAAATATTACAAGGAAGCTTAGAGAGTTCTCAGATACATCAGTGGAACAAAAGATATGGGATTGACGTTTACTACTACTGAGGAGCCAAAACTGATAGCTTACTCAGACAGTGATTGGGGAGGGTGCAGAGAAGATCTTAAATCAACCACAT
Organism: Erysimum cheiranthoides; assembly: GCA_011420285.2. Lineage (NCBI taxonomy): Eukaryota > Viridiplantae > Streptophyta > Magnoliopsida > Brassicales > Brassicaceae > Erysimum > Erysimum cheiranthoides. The sequence continues at coordinate 10,155,875 of CM022179.2, read as the reverse complement.
GATATTGCTTCATCATTGGATCAACAGTGTTCTCATGGCAAACTAGCAAGCAAGAAATTGTTGCTCAATCTACTGCCGAGGCTGAATACATGGTTCCATGTGCAACAAAAATCAGTCAATGTGGCTAAAGAGATTATTAGAAGATTTGAAGTTTCCTACTCAAGAGGGAGTTCCTACCTACTGTCATAGCCAATCATTCATTGCTATTGGAAAGAATCCAGTCCAGCACAGAAGAACAAAATACATTCGAATCAAATATCATGTGGTGATAAACGCATAAAGAGATGGAGATATCAGGCTAATTTATTACAGAAGTGAAGAACAACTGGCTGACATACTCACAAAGGCGTTGGGAAGGCAGAGCTTTGAAGAACTTCGTGGCAGACTTGGTTTAAGTTACAAAAATGACAAGAGGGAGTGTTGAATGATGCTTATTTTGTTCTCAAACCAAACTAAGGAAGTTAAGGGAGAACTAATGGTTACTTGTCAAAGAGAAAGGACTAAATCCAGTTACTTTTGGTTGCTTGGAAAACTATATCATAGGATTAAGCATGTTTTAGTAGTGTGGCTAGAAAAAGTGTTTACTGTTTGATTGTGTCAGAAGTTGTTGATTTTGTTTTGTTGACTATAAGTTGTATGTGTGTGTGAAAGATGAAGGTATGGAAGTTTATTTCGAATTTCAAGTTCATGTCTCAGTTTCTAAACTCTAAAATACTCTGCTTCTCAAATTGAAACAAGTCAGAGGAATTGCAGTAGCTGCAGGTTCGCAACAAGAGAACTAATATTCATTTCAAGGCAGGTAGTGTTTGATACAATAAACTAGAGATATTAATATGCAGAGATCAAGATGATGGCAATCATACCAAAAATCGTTAAGAAAGCTTGGACTGTAGTAAAATCAAGTTGGAAAGATAAAAAATAAAAAATAATAATAATAATAATAATGGAGAATGAAAGAAACTCTGTAGTCTAACCAAAAATTAAGTGGACTAATGCTGAGAACAAATTCTCAAAATCCATTTCCAAATCTCTATGTGTTATTTTTTTATCACCAAATCAATTTAAACTAATACAAGGTCGCACTTCAGACGTCAATCAAAACAAACTATAGTTCCTTCATTGTAACAACACTCAAACCAGAAATTATATAAATAGCTGATCGTAGGTCAAATAATAAACCTAAATATGCAAACTACCGGATCAAATACGGTAATCAGTTGTAGCACTTTAGGGTCAAATACACAGGGACCGATAAGTTACACTACGAATTTATGGGATTAAAGTTAAGCTAAGACAGAATAAAATAAGATTTTGTTTTTCTAACAACCTAACGAGAAATTAAATAAAGCAATTAATAATAAATAAATATTAGGCATAGGGTATTCTTTCAGGATGTGACAAAATAATTAAATCAATTAATTAGAAATATTAAGATACGTTCTAGAACTCAATTCACGATTATAAAGGTAAGTCGCTGTCGCGTAAATACCTAACTTAGTAATCCTAAATTAGAAAATGGCTTTCGCGTGATCCTAACAAAGTAAGACTAGCATTAATAACAAGATTGATATGTTCACAAGGTGCCACGACTACAACCATCGTTGGTCATGGATCACCTTGCTCAACTATGCTAATTCCAGTGACTAAACAACCCTCTCGGTCGCCACGATTAATCACCTAGGTTCTAGAACAAGTTAGCTACTCGAACCCTAGCATTAAGAACAACATAGAGGAAGAACTATAAAATAAATTCCCAAACTAACAACCTAACAATCGGTCACATCCCTTCCGAAACCGTAAACCTAATAAGCTAACTACTTAAGTATAGAAGTAAGAACAAGATGAACACAAAAGGAAACATCTTTATTAAAGATTCTAAACCTAAAAAGAAAGCTATAAAATAAAACTATATAAAAAATATTTATAAAACTAGGGGAGAGCTACAACTCTCAAAAGAGAGAGCCAGCTCTAAAAATATGTGTTTTGATACAAGGTCGAGCCCTTCTTATATAGGAAAAGGGGAGAGCAACAAAAGGAAAGACAATAAATGGAAAACTTGGAGAGGAGGCAAAAAGAGGCGGTGGACCGATCGGTCCATGTGCCGGATCGATCGGTCCATGAGTCTTCATGATTTTGGGCCGAAATCTTCACTGGACTGATCGATCCCAAGTGTGGACCGATCGGTCCCAACTCTCGTCCGCGTTGGCTTCGTCAGCAGGTTGACATGTCTTCAGTAAATCGGCCATAACTCTTGATTGCACCGTTGGATTTCCTTCAAACCACTTGGAGATGAAAGCTAACTCCCTTAGCTATCTTGTGTCAATAGCTTAGCAAGATCCAACGGTGGGAAGGTCTTCGTCTGAGGCCATACTTCTGACGGGTCTGCTGGACTCTGCATCTTTAAATGTATATATGCATCCAAATTGATCCAAAACTCTTCCTTTTCCAATATTTGCTTCTCAGACCTGAAATACACTAAGTAAAGCATATAGTCATATATTCTATCTAATATAAGTTAGTTGACTCGATATACAAACCTAAATCCTATATAGAAAACGGTAATTTTGGGACTCATCAATTCCCCCAGACTTGAATCCTTGCTTGTCCTCAAGCAACAACAATCTGAAATACAAATCGAAAAGGGAAAGGTTTTGAAAAACAGGAACTTACAACTTCTCGAGAATCTCCGTACATCTTCCGTAAATTCATCACTCAAAGGTTTGAGCTTACAACATGTACTAACCATGAACTTAGCAACTCTCCGTACTAGTGTCCCGAGATCTCAAGGAAGCTCCAATGTCTCCATTGTTGACTCCCTACATTCATTCTTTACAAGCATGCGGTCTCAACGAGGGAGTATCGATCAAAGATCGCGTAGACGCTTACCTTCCTCTAGCTCCCAAGACATTCTTCTTATGGTTTCTTTCCTCCTCTTCTCTTTTTCTTCATGAGATCGATTTCTCCCTACTTTTCTAGGGTATCATTTTATTTTTTCTATCGATCTCCTTTTCTCTTTTCTTCAGCCCGGGGTTGGTTTTCATGAGTTCGAAGTATGCAAGGGGGTAACCACACATCCCTCGGCCCACTTCTTTGTTTACCACATCCCTTTTATTTTCTTTTGTCTTTTTCTTTTTCTTATTCAGGAGAAGAGAGAGGGAAACCGTACTTTTTCGAAGTTATGTGCGTCTCGGAAAGCTTGAGTTAGTGGTCGCGTTCGATGTATACCAAGCCCCAAATTGAGAAGATTAAGTCCAATTGATGTCCTATCAAGGGTGGAGTCAACGCCGTGTCAATCGGATTTCCAAGAGATAGAGACTTCTGGTGAGTTGTTCAGCTAATGGTGTTCCAATCTTCGGCTCTTCAAAAGGATAGTCATGACGGATAGCAGAAGATATTAGTACGAACACACGATTCACAAAAGAAGTTCCAAGTTCCAACCATTTTGACTCAATAAAACGACTCAAATAAAAATAAAAATGTTAGTACAAATGGTTACATTCCTCCCCGAGACTTACTTCACACCGTCCCGGTGTGTAAGAAAAAACCAAAGGAAGAATTGAAACCGACAACAAAAGATAGTTATAATATACATAATAGAAAATCAAAATCTAAAAGAAAAGGAAAGAAAAACCGGTGATCAAACGTTTGGTGTGTATGGACAATGTGGCATGAGTCCCAATACTGCTAGGAGTAGTATTGATCGGTGTTCGCGAGGGACCGGTCGGTCTAGATCTTCTATGGTCTCGGACTTGTCAATTTCCAGGGGATCGATCGATCTGACGTCAGAGGCAAATGAATTTATAAGTTATTCTGAACATGTTAAATAGTACATAAATTATTGAGATATTTACCAAATAAGACACTTTTTTAAGAATTTTGAACAAAACAAACACTTTGTGATTAGAGCATATTTTCTCAATGTTTTTCATGGTATGTTGACTATTTTACCCTCATTCACAAATTTTACTCTCTTCTCTCTTTCTCTCGTTTCTCTTCTCGCTCTCTCTCCCTTTCTTTTTTATTTATTAGTTTATAAAGTAATTACAATATCATATTTTTGTTTTGTTTGCTGATTTTGTATATTATAAAAAACATAAAATAATTTTTTTTGCACAACAATTTCTAATTGTTTTTCTTCTACATTTTAAGATCCACTTTAATATATTTTAAGTGTCAACAAATTTTAATTTTTTGGCACTGCAATATTGTTACTGCAATATTGTTATCAACGGAATCATGTCCATATGTTCACAGAACCTTCTTGTCCACAAAGTTTTGTCCATACAAAGTCCAAACAAGATATTCTGTATGGACACCTGCTAAATAAACAAAAACACTTGTACACTTACCTTAGATTTATCATTTATCATAGACGAGTGGTGGCCACGTGGACCTGAGACATGGACAACTCCACGTGGACACCATGCATGTCCATATAGTCATGTTAAAAGACCACATAATTATGTAATGAACTTTGTGGATACAACAAAAGCCCATGGTCAAATTCACATGGACACAACTCATGTCTAAATAGCTATGGTATAAGGCTAGATAACTAGGCAATGAACTTCATGGATACCAATTTGTTATAGATTATGCCCATAGACATTCCACATGCTCACCTCTTATAGATGATCATAGACTGTACACGCGGACATGTTTTTATGTGGACAATATATGTGTGACTTAAACGCCATAGTTGTGTGTTTGGCAAGATTCAAGGTAATGTGAGGAGATTCTCTCTAAGGTTGGGGTCTTTGGAATTTGCTCAGTATAAGATTATCAATGATTGTTTACGTGATTTGTTAGAGTTTGGTGTCTTGGATCTTGAACTGGACATCAATGTCAAAGGAGATTACTCACTGCCTTTAGAGTTTTTCACTTGCAAGAGCGTTGTGAAACTGAAACTAGGGTCTGGTTTTGTTATTGACATTCTTCCGAAGAATGCTTTGCTTCCTGCTCTTAAGACTCTCATTCTGATTCAGTTCAGTTCGTTGGTTTTTAAAGAAAGTGTACATATGGATGCATGTGATCTTAAGATAATAAGGTCCACATCGATATATGACAATAGTGAAATAAAAGTGTCCACATGGATTCGTGTTGTAAGTTTGATTTTCGTCCATTTGTCACCTACCGTTGTCCACAAAAAACATATGCACAAAGTAAAAGATGTCCAAACGATTTTTCACCTATTGTTGTCTTCTCTGCTTTGTCATCCTAATTGCATCTACAATCCTTTTTTCTTCCAAATGGTTTGTTAATGGTGATGACGATCCACTAGAGCCACTAGAACTTCAAACTATTCTGATTTCGAAGTTACGAGCTACTAGAAGATCTGCTTCAAGCTATTGGTTTGGGTTTATAAATGAGTGGTTAGGGTTAGATTTTAAAATTAAAAAGAAATTATATATCGGTTTGGGTTTATAAAGGAGTGGTTAGGGTTTAGATTTTACAATTAAAATGAAGTTATATATCGGTTTGGGTTTATAAATGAGTGGTTAGGGTTTAGATTTTAAAATTAAAACAAAATTATATATCAGTTTGGGTTTATAAAGGAGTGGTTAGGGTTTAGATTTTACAATTAAAATGAAATTATATATCGATTTGGGTTTAAAAATTAGTGGTTAGGGTTTAGATTTTACAATTAAAACGAAATTATATGTCAGTTTGAGTTTATAAATAAGTGGTTAGAATACAAGTGTACACATGGATCTACCGATGGAGATCTTAATACACCAAATATGATCAAATACATTTGTACATAGAGGCATGGACTGCTAAACATAACAAACATAGGCAGTTATGGACATACACCAATCTGGTGATTCAGTGAGATGGATGTGTGTTGTTTTTTAAAACAGTATCCACATGAATATATTTATATGCATGGACAGATAAAAGTGTACATAATATACCATTCGTGCACTATTCTCATTCCGACGAGTCCGTAAGATAGAAGTGTCCACATGGATTTGTTTTGTATTAGTATAAAAGTATTCATATATAACAAACATGAACATTTGACGATGAAGATCTTTATACAGTAAGAAATTCACTACATATTATTTACATATAAAAAAAGAGTGTCCATATGTTACATTTCAAAGATGTCCTCGCATTTACATATAAAAAAAAAAGAGTGTCCATATTTTAACATTTCAAAGATGTCCCTGCACATATTCATTATGTTACATATCAAAAAGAGAGTGTCTACATGTACATTATATCCACGTATCTATAAAATAATAGTGTCCATACGGTAACATAATGAATATGTGCTGTCTGGTAACAGAGATGAATTGTTATGAGAGAGAACGGGAGAAAAAAAAGAGAGAAAAGAAAAAGAGAGAGGAAAGAGAGATAGAAAATAGAAAAATATAAAAAGTATCGGTTTGGGTTTATAAATGAGTGGTTAGGGTTTAGATTTTAAAATTAAAACAAAATTATATATCGGTTTGGGTTTATAAAGGAGTGGTTAGGGTTTAGATTGTAAATGAAGTTATATATCGATTTGGGTTTAAAAATGAGTGGTTAGAGTTTAGATTTTACAATTAAAACGAAATTATATGTCAGTTTGGGTTTATAAGTAAGTGGTTAGAATACAAGTGTCCACATGGACATCTACCGATGGAGATCTTAATACACCAAATATGATCAAATACATTTGTACATAGAGGCATGGACTGCTAAACATAACAAACATAGACAGTTATGGACATACACCAATCTGGTGATTCAGTGAGATGGATGTGTGTTGTTTTTTTAAAATAGTATCCACATGAATATATTTATATGCATGGACAGATAAAAGTGTACATAATATACCATTCGTGCACTATTCTCATTCTGACGAGTCCGTAAGATAGAAGTGTCCACATGCATTTGTTTTGTATTAGTATAAAAGTATTCATATATAACAAACATGAACATTTGACGATGGAGATCTTTATACAGTAAGAAATTCACTACATATTATTTACATATAAAAAAAAGAGTGTCCATATGTTACATTTCAAAGATGTCCTCGCATTTACATATAAAAAAAAGAGTGTCCATATTTTAACATTTCAAAGATGTCCCTGCACATATTCATTATGTTACATATCAAAAAGACAGTGTCCACATGTACATTATATCCACGTATCTATAAAATAATAGTGTCCATACGTTAACATAATGAATATGTGCTGTCTGGTAACAGAGATCAATTGTTATGAGAGAGAACGGGAGAAAAAAAAGAGAGAAAACAAAAAGAGAGAGGAAAGAGAGATAGAAAATAGAAAAATATAAAAAGTAGAAGTCTAGTAACAGAGAAAGAAAAAAGGAATGAGAGAATGAGAAGGGAAAACTTAGGGGAGGGCAAAATTGTCTAGAATATTATTATAACTTACAAAAAGTATGCCCTCATACAAATGTGTCTGTTTTGTCCAATGTTTTCAAAAAAGTGTCTAATAGTGTCAATCACCCTAAATTATTCTTAACATGTTAAAATAGTACATAAATTATTCTAAACAATAAAATTAAACAACCTACCTCAGTGGCCGAAGTTGTTGAAATGATAAAGTCAAAGACGATAGGTTTCTACTGTAACCCCCGTGAACCGGCTTTTGGTTCGGCGTGTCGATCGACACCACTAGGGTGTGTCAATCGACACTAAGCGGTTTCGACAATTGGGCTTTTGGGCTTTTAATTACGCGAATCGTTCGGTTTAGGGAAGGAAACTCTAATGGGCTCGTATTTAAGTCTCAGAAGACAAGACCTAGGGTTTCATTAAGCCACTTTGTCGTTTTCCTGAGAGAGAAATCAGAGAGAAAGTTTCTGAGAGCCTTTTTGTGAGTTCCTGAGCCGTTTCCTGTCAGATTTTTCCTGTGGAAAGGGAGATCTAATCCTGGTGGTGCGTTGAGATGGTTGTAGAGCTCGTTCTCCTTCCTGCTTTCGTTCAGTTTCTTCCAGAAAAGAGGTGAGTGCATGACTGAGGGCTTATCTAAGCATTAGATTCCTGTTTCTCTGTTGTTTTGATTGATTGATTGATGGATTGACTGTTTGGTTGTGTTTATGTGGTTGTGTTGTGTGTTTGGGGACTTGGACGGTCTCTGTGAGGATCGCGTGTGCGAATTAGGGCACTGGAGAAGGAGATTCGCGATGTGGAGGTCGCAGGAAAAGTGTCTGCGCGATCGGTGTCGATCGACACCAAAGGGAAGTGTCGTTCGACACCAGTCGGGCCAAGTGTCGATCGACACGAGGGGAGTGTGTCGATCGACACCAGTCGCGAGCAGTGTCGATAGACACGGAGGTTGTGTGTCGATCGACACACGTTTGTCAGATTGTCTGGTTTGCTTGTTTGTTTGTCCTTGTTTCTATTGCTTGTTTGTATATCTTGTTGATTGGGAGGATTACCTCACTAAGTATTTATCATAATACTTACGCATCTCATTTGTGTTGTTGATGCAGCTAAAGGCAAAGTGTGATCGTGGAATCATGGCGAGGAAGAGGGGATGATCTAGACGCTCATGTGTTGTGATCATTGTTGTTTATGTTTTTACTAGGTTGTTAGTTCTGGACAGTTGGTTAGAACTTTCACCTAGGTTGCTGGTTTTAAGATTCTTGAGTTATGATTTATTATTGGAGATTATTTGATATTCAATGGATTTATTTTTAATGACTTTAATGCTCTTTCTCGTTGGTTGTGCTGAGATGTTAGTGAGTATGGGATCACTAGACATGCGTTAATTAAAAAAAAAAAGAAATGGGTTGGGTGTTTCAATTTGGTATCAGAGCGGAGTTCGGTTCTAGGATGTGTAGGAAATATAATTGATGAATTGATTTCCTGTTTATTACTGAGTGATGAGCTAGGGTGTTAGCATACGGTGGATTGATTATTGAGTGTTTAATCAATTGTGTGCTGTTGGAGTCCTAGTATCATCCTCTCCGAGCCTTAAACGAGATTCCACGGTAAGTTGTGTGTAGTATTTTTGTTTGTTCTAGTTCTTAGTCTTCTGTTCTTGGGTAGCGCAGATGGCTAGAGGAGCTGGAGTTTCCGGTCGTGGTCGTGGTCGTGGCAGAGGGGGGGGTCCTCGGGGGTGCCGCGATGGAGTAGATTATGGGTCCGCAGCTTGAGTTTGAGGAGGCCGGGGCGATTGATGGTCCTGGTGTCGACGCAGCCGGTGGGGCCGGAGTGGGGGCTAGTTTGGCTGGTGTCGATGCTGGTGGGCTTGACGTTGGTGTTGAGGGCCCAGCAGCTTTGGGTGCCGCAGCTGGAGTAGCCCAGGGTCAGGAGGGAGGCTTGGCGGATCTGCTGAGGCAGTTGTTGGAGCGATTACTAGCTGTGGTACTAGTGCAGGCTCCAGTGGCGCCGCAGGTTGCAGTTGCGCCACAGGTGGCGACAGAGGTACAGCCTAGAGCTGCAGTTGCTGGGGGTGTTCCGTCATACATCAAGATGATGGAGCAGCTGCAGAAGATTGGTACTGGGTACTTTTCGGGTGGTCCCAGTTCTGAAAAGGCTGATACCTGGCGGGACCGAGTTGAGAGGAACTTTCGTTCCACTAGATGCCCGGAAGAGTATCGGGTAGACTTGGCAATGCATTTCCTGGAGAAGGATACACATTTGTGGTGGCGTAGTGTGATCGCCAGGAGGAGTCAGGCGGAGATGACTTGGGTGGACTTCGTGAAGGAGGCGCTTAATTGTATGGAGGCGCGTTTTCTCAGACTGTCGTAGGAAGAGCGGACAATTCGAGAGTATGATCAGGAGTTTAACAAACTTCTGGTGTATGCTGGGCATGGAATGGAGGAGGATAAGACCCAAATGAGGAAGTTCCTGATGGGACTTAGACCTGACCTGAGAGCGCGGTGTAGGGGTTTGAACTGCACCACGAAGGCAGGATTGGTGGAGATGGCTGCTGAGATTGAGGGAGATCTCCAGGGAGAGGTTGAGGCGGCTAGTCCAGCGGTCCAGCCGCAGAAGGCTTAGCAGCAGGTGACACCTGGCAGTGGCGGCAAGCCTGCGCAGGGGCAGAAGAGGAAGTGGGATCACGCTTCGAGAGCTGGTCAGGGTGGTCGTGCTGGTTGCTTTTCTTGTGGGAGCCTTGATCACAAGGTAGCGGACTGTACTCGGCGAGTGGAGACCAGAGAGTGCTACCACTGCAAGGAGAAGGGCCATCTCAAGCCGAACTGTCCTAAGTTACAGCGGACGGCAGTGACAGCGGTGCAGCAGGGCGCACAGTCGCAGGGCGGACTGTAGTTGGCGCAGATCGCAGCACCACCGCAGGGGTACACGTCGTTCGAGAGGGCGAGGACAGCACCAGAGCAGCGATCACTGGTATGAATTCTAGAACTCAGACTTTGTGAATTTCTGTTGTTTTAGATGGAATTATTTTGTTGCGTGATGATTGTTAGGGTTCTTAGCACATAAGGTTTGTGTAGGGACCTTATTGGTGGGCGGTGTAGAGGCTCATGTGTTGTTTGACTCTGGAGCATCTCATTACTGCATTACCCCGGAGTGTGCCTCGCGTGGCAACATCCGTGGGGACCCTGGTGAGCAGGTTAGACCTGTTAAGGTCGCGGGAGGAGGGCTCCTAGAAGTCTTTGGAAGAGCTAAGGGTGTGGATATTCAGATTTCTGGGGAATCGATGCCAGCAGATCTGATTATCTACCCGGTGGAGCTGCATGATGTTATTCTGGGGATGAATTGGTTGGGCCATTACAGAGTACATCTAGAATGTCATCGAGGGAGAGTTTCGTTCAAGCGGCCAGAGGGGAGGTTGGTGTATCAGGGAGTGAGACCTATCTCCGCGAGTCTCGTTATCTCAGCAATGTAGGCAGCCAAGATGGTCGAGAAAGGCTACGAGGCTTATCTGGTGACAATATCTATGCCGGAGTCTGTGGGGCACGTGGCAGTGAGTGACATTCGGGTTGTTCGGGAGTTCGAGGATGTGTTTTAGTCATTGCAGGGATTACAACCATCTCGGTCTGATCCTTTCACGATTGAGTTGGAACCAGAGACAGCACCGTTGTCTAAGACATCCTACAGGATGGCTCCAGCAGAGATGGCAGAACTGAAGAAGCAGCTGGAGGATTTGTTGGGTATGGGATTCATTCCTCCTAGTACGTCACCTTGGGGAGCGCCAGTGTTGTTTGTGAAGAAGAAGGACGGGAGTCTCCGCTTATGTATTGACTACCGGGGGTTGAACCAGGTCACAGTGAACAACAAGTACCCTTTACCGAGGATCGATGAGTTGTTGGATCAGCTGAAGGGCGCTACTTGGTTCTCTAAAATTGATTTGGCGTCGGGTTATCATCAGATCCCGATAGCGGAGTCAGATGTGTGCAAGACTGCTTTCAGGACGAGATACGGGCATTTTGAGTTTTTGGTTATGCCCTTCGGTTTGATTAATGCACCAGCGGCGTTCATAAGGCTGATGAACGGCGTGTTCTAGGAATTTTTGTATGAGTTCGTGATCATCTTTATTGATGACATCCTGGTGTATTCTAAGAGTCCAGAGGAGCATGAGGTACATCTGAGGAGAGTGATGGAGAAGCTTCGGGAGCAGAAGCTGTTTGCTAAGTTGAGCAAGTGCAGTTTTTGGCAGCGGGAGATGGTTTTCTGGGTCACATTGTTTCCGCAGAGGGATTTTTTGTGGATCCAAAGAAGATTGAGGCTATCCGAGATTGGCCTAGACCGACGAATGCCACTGAGATCAGGAGTTTTCTTGGATTGACAGGTTACTACACGAGGTTCGTCAAGGGGTTTGCGAGTATGGCACAAGGAAGATGACTAAGCTTACAGGGAAGGATGTTCCGTTTGTTTGGTCACCGGAGTGCGAGAAGGGTTTCGCGAGCCTGAAGGAGTTGTTGACGAGTACACCAGTGTTAGCACTGCCAAAGCATGGAGAGCCCTACACAGTGTACACTGATGCCTCGAGAGTTGGTTTGGGTTGTGTTCTGATGCAGCGTGGGAAGGTTATTGCCTATGCATCGCGGCAGTTGCGGAAGCACGAGGGCAACTATCATACCCATGATTTGAAGATGGCTGTAGTGGTCTTCGCCTTGAAGATCTGGAGGTCTTATCTTTATGGCGAGCAGGTGCAGGTGCTCACGGATCATAAGAGTCTGAAGTATATCTTCACTCAGCCAGAGCTGAACCTAAGGCAAAGGCGGTGGATAGAGCTGGTGGCTGATTATGATCTGGAAATAGCTTACCATCCTGGTAAAGCTAATGTGGTTGCAGATGCATTAAGCCGTAAGCGTGTGGGTGCTGCTCTAGGGTAGAGTGTAGAGGCCTTGGTGAGTGAGATTGGTGCCTTGTGGTTATGTGCTGTTTTGCGAGAGCCGTTGGGGTTGGAGGCTGTAGATCATGCAGATCTTCTGAGTAGAGTGCGGTTGGCTCAGGAGAAGGATGAGGGTTTGATTGCGACTTCTAAGGCAGAAGGCTCTCAGTATCGGTTCGCAGCTAATGGGACTATCCTTGTGCATGGACGGGTCTGCGTGCCTAAGGATGAGGAGTTGCGACGGGAGATCTTGAGTGTGGCTCATGCGAGCATGTTTTCCATTCATCTGGAAGCGACCAAGATATACCGAGACCTCAAGCGGTACTATCATTGGGTTGGGATGAAGAGAGATGTAGCTGACTGGGTCGCTAAGTGCGACGTTTGCCAGTTGGTGAAGGCTGAGCATTAGGTTCCGGGTGGTCTATTGCAGAGTTTGCCCATTCCGGAGTGGAAATGGGATATGATCACTATGGACTTTGTGGTTGGTTTGCCTGTGTCGCGGGCCAAGGATGCTATCTGGGTGATTGTGGACCGTCTGACTAAGTCAGCACATTTTCTGGCTATCAGAAAAACCGATGGAGTGGCGGTATTGGCTAAGAAGTATGTGAGCGAGATCGTGAAGTTGCATGGAGTAACTGTGAGTATTGTGTCAGACAGGGACCCCATGTTTACTTCAGCTTTTTGGGATGCCTTTCAGGCAGAGATAGGCACTAAGGTGCATTTGAGTACAGCGTATCATCCTCAGACAGAAGTGCAATCTGAGAGAACTATCCATACACTGGAGGATATGTTGCGGATGTGTGTCTTGGATTGAGGTGGTCAATGGGCGGATCACTTGAGTCTGGTAGAGTTTGCTTATAACAATAGCTACCAGGCGAGTATTGGGATGGCTCCTTATGAGGCGTTGTATGGGAGGCCATGCAGGACACCATTATGCTGGACCCAAGTGGGGAAGAGGACCATATAAGGTGCAGACTTTGTTCAGGAGACCTCAGAGCGGATTCGGGTTCTCATGTTGAACATGAAGGAAGCTCAGGATCGTTAGCAGAGTTATACTGATCAGAGGAAGAGAGAGCTTGAGTTCGAGGTTGGGGATAGAGTGTACCTCAAGATGGCCATGTTGCGAGGTCCGAACAGGTCTATCTCAGAGAATAAGTTTAGTCCGAGGTACATGGGTCCGTTCGAGATTGTTGAGAGGGTGGGACCAGTGCCATACAGGCTGGAGTTGCCATAGGTTATGCGCGCGTTCCACAAGGTCTTTCATGTGTCGATGCTGAGGAAGTGTCTTCACAAGGATGATAAGGTGTTGGCTAAGATTCCAGAGGATCTTCAGCCCAACATGACCTTGGAGGCGAGACCTGTGAAGGTTCTCGAGAGGAGGATCAAGGAACTTCGGCGGAAGAAGATTCCTTTGATCAGAGTTCAGTGGGACTGCGATGGAGTGTCAGAGGAGACTTGGGAGCCAGAGGCGAGGATGAAGGCAAAGTTCGGGAAGTGGTTCGAGAAGCAGGCGAGTTCTTGATTTGCCTATCCTTGGTTTCCAGTCTCAGAGTTTTCTGAGTTTTGGAGTTTTTGAGTTTTGAGTTGTTGTTCTTATTTTCCTTTCATTATGTATTTTCGTTTGGAGTTGTAACGATTATGACATTTTAAGGAATTAATAAGATGATTATTTTTCTTGGATTTGACGGGTGTTGTCTTATTTAAGAATGTGTTGTACGGTTTCTAAAAAGTGAAAGTTTCCTGAAAAGGAAATTTCTATTTTTGGAAAGTTCGAGGAAGTACTCTAAAGCGGTTAGTATTGTTGCTCCGGGGACATAATTGTCCTGATGACTCGTGAGGAGCGGGGTATGCTCATGAGGTACCGGTAACTCGAGGGACTTGGTGTCTTTAGAGTGCATTGGGTATGGTGGCTTCGGGTGACGATCCGAGAGCACGCTTTAGGGTGACGACCCGACGGCGAGTTTGTAGTATTATTTTCCCCAAGTGTCGTAACTTGAAGACTTTGTGGCTGATAGTGAGCGGACACGGCTCTAGGCTTTGACCTGTGATTGGGAAGAATAATACGTGTGATACCTGAGATACCGTAAGCTGAGGCGTGAGAGTGACGGTTTATGCTCAAAGACTGCGGTCTGAGAGTAGTATTAGAGTTGTGAGCAACAATGACTAGCGAAAATCGTGAGTATATCATTGGAGAAAGTGCGGAGCGACGTGTCGGTTGATCAGAGTTTGCGGTTGGAGGAGTTAAGCTAGATTCGAGGACGAATCTATGTTAGTGGGGGAGAATTGTAAAGCCCATGAACCGGCTTTTGGTTCGGCGTGTCGATCGACACCACTAGGGTGCGTCGATCGACACTAAGCGGTTTTGGCAATTGGGCTTTTAATTGCACGAATCGTTCGGTTTAGGGAAGGAAACCCTAATGGGCTCGTATTTAAGGCTCAGAAGACACGACCTAGGGTTTCATTAAGCCACTTTGTCGTTTTCCTGAGAGAGAAATCAGAGAGAAATTTCCTGAGAGCCTTTCTGTGAGTTCCTGAGCCGTTTCCTGTCAGATTTTTCCTGTGGAAAGGGAGATCTAAGCCTGGTGGTGCGTTGAGAAGGTTGTAGAGGTCGTTCTCCTTCCTGCTTTCGTTCAGTTTCTTCCAGAAAAGAGGTGAGTGCATGACTGAGGGCTTATCTAAGCATTAGATTCCTGTTTCTCTGTTGTTTTGATTGATTGATTGATGGATTGACTGTTTGGTTGTGTTTCTGTGGTTGTGTTGTGTGTTTGGGGACTTGGTCGGTCTCTGTGAGGATCGCTTGTGCGAATTAGGGCACTGGAGAAGGAGATTCGCGATGTGGAGGTCGCAGAAAAAGTGTATGCGCGATCGGTGTCGATCGACACCAAAGGGAAGTGTCGTTCGACACCAGTCGGGCCAAGTGTCGATCGACACGAGGGGAGTGTGTCGATCGACACGAGGGGAGTGTGTCGATCGACACCAGTCGCGAGCAGTGTCGATCGACACGGAGGTCGTGTGTCGATCGACACACGTTCGTCAGATTGTCTGGTTTGCTTGTTTGTTTGTCCTTGTTTCTATTGCTTGTGTGTATAGCCTGTTGCTTGGGAGGATTGCCTCACTAAGTATTTATCATAATACTTACGCATCTCATTTGTGTTTTTGATGCAGGTAAAGGCAAAGTGTGATCATGAAATCATGGCGAGGAAGAGGGGATGATCTAGACGCTCATGTGTTGTGATCATTGTTGTTTCTGTTTTTACTAGGTTGTTAGTTCTGGACAGCTGGTTAGACCTTTCACCTAGGTTGCTGGTTTTATGATTCTTGAGTTATGATTTATTATTCGAGATTATTTGATATTCAATGGATTTATTTTTAATGACTTTAATGCTCTTTCCCGTTGCTTGTGCTGAGATATTAGTTAGTATGGGATCACTAGACATACGTTAATTAAAAAAAAAAAAAATGGGTTGGGGTGTTTCAACTACTATCTACATTTATCCATTTATACAAATTGTTCATATAAAATAAGATAATAAAAACTTTGCAAAATAAAGATTTTTTTCTTTTAAAAGGGAGTTTTGCAGGAAAGAACAATTTATAAAATTGGACAGCTGTTAAAAAATAAAACTATTAATTTCTCATTTTTATTAAAATTTCAAGCAACAGCTGGATTAATTTAATATATTTAAAAAAAAAGAATTGGATTTTACCTTAATAAAGTAAATATAAATTTAGAAAAGAATAAGGTGTAATCTAATCTAAGATTTTGGTGCATTGTCTTATTATACTTCTATTTTTTTCTAAATATCAAATAAGTGGTATCTCTTTCTATTTTTTTCTTTTTTTAAGTGATATCTCTCTAAATAGTAAATACTGTTTATTACAAAAAGATTAATAGGATTTTGAATATTTAGCTAATGATTATTTTTTGTAAATAACTTATATTAATCTGATAATTATCTTACAAATGAATATTTATATTAGTCGAATAATTATCTTACAAATAAAAATTTATATTAATCTATTGGTTATCTTACAAATGAAAAATTTTCTTATAAAAAATAATAATTTTTAATTCCTTTTATACATTTTCTTTCATTTGCCTATTTATTTACTGAAAATAATTTATGTTAATTATTATTTTCTTATGAAAAAAAAAAACTATACTTCTTTCATTGTGTAAGTGCTAGATATCAAGAACCGAAATCGAATGTAAGACGAACACAATAGAAAACGGATTTCTTTATTGATTTGAGATTGAACTCTATGTTAACAAGATAGCTTCGAGAACAAGAGAGTTGCGATAACGATTAAATTAGGGTTCTTGGGAGCAAAAATGCGGATCCTTTGCAAGGAAGGCGAGACCCTCTTTTTATAGCCGAGCTGCTAGTCGTGATGCCCTAGATTCGCATATCTTCTTCCCTAAGTCTTCTCCATAACATCAAATGTTGTTTCCCATAAGTTGTTCGTCTAAATCTTCTGGAATGATCTCCGAATATCTTGAAATATTCCATCTTATCTTTGTCTCAGACTCGTCCCGAGCTCAAAGATGACGAGCTCACGTCCGGCCGAGCTGACGAGGTCGGTGGAGTTAGATGAAATTGTTGGTTTGGTTAAGGCAAATTCCGGTTCAATCCAGGTTAACCGAGTGGTGCTAAATCACTCTCCAACAATTAGCCCCCCCCCCTAGTTCGGTGAAGGAGGGATGCAATCGAGTTCAGCGAATTTGAATTTGAATTTTGACTTGGATTTAAGCGGGAATTTTCCAAAATGCGAGGTCTTCTCTCGACTTCTATCGCAAGCCGGTCGCGCTGACGTGGACATGCACGTGTAAAATTAAGTTTCGGTTGTCAAGACAACCGCGCTCAAAAAATTTCGACTTCTAAACGGGCCGTCGATTGTTCACGAAGCTTGCTCTTTCCTTAGTGTGCTCGATCCTTCGATTAAGGTAGTCCTCATTGCTCTACCTCATTTTTTTCTTGCATTTACGTCGGTTTTTAGAATTCGCCTTTAGCTGTTGATTGAAATTTTGGAATCGATGAGTTCTTCGACATCGTCTGAAGACTACGTTCCGCTGGCGAGGTTACCGGCGGCTCAACGCCTTTTTAATAGGCAGAGGTAGAATCGCGCGTCGCCGAAGTCGGCGAATCTTCCGAAACCAAATGAAACTAGGGTTTCTCGATTGAGTTTTGAAGGAGAGGGGTCTGCTGTTCTGCGTGAAATCGGAATGGTAGACATTGCTTCGGCCGATGATAGCGACGGCTCTGCGGCTAGAGGCGCTCAGGACATTCCGGTTTTGCCTGGGCATCTCGAATTTGACCTCGAGGCGGAAGCTGATTCGGATGGGAGCGTCGCTGGTCCCGTATCAGTATCGAAAGCTGAGAGCGTTAAGCGTTTGCTTAAATCTCGTGGCTTTTCAAGGGTGCGATTCGTCATACCTGAAACATATCAGAGGCCGTGGACTCCCCCTCGGGGTTACGTTTGCCTTTATGAAGCTTATTTGAGAAGTCTCACCTTTGGTTCCCTCTTCCGTCTCTTCTGCTTGAATATTGTAATCGTCGCAAACTGGCGATTTCTCAGTTATCTCCGGCGGCTATTTGCAATGTGGTTGCGATTGCCGTTCTGGGTGCTGAAGCTGGATTCCGCGTGGGTCCCGTGTTTTTCGAGATGCTCACCGATATCAAGAGAACAGGGCGTTATGCCGGGTACTTTGTGATAAACATGAACCCTCGCTATCACGTCCTCCTTGGCAGGAAGGAGAGCAAGTACGAGGCTTGGGAAACCAAGTACTTTTATGTTCGTGTGGACGAGAAATCTTTCGAGTCTCCTCTCGTTGGGAGATTGAGAAAATGGTGTCATTTGCCTGGTAGAGTTTGATTAGAGTGTGGACTTTTCTTCTTGATGTAAATTGGATTTTTGATGCTCTGTTCTCTTTTGGCAGTAAAACACTCTCATACTAAGGAGCTTCCAGAAGACTTTGGCGAAGCTTTTGATCGCATCAAATCCATCTCGGAGCGAGATTGGACGGATATCACCGGTGAGAGAGTTGCTGCAGCTGTCGCGAACATGGTGAAGGTGGCCAATTTTGCTGCGGACTTCGCCTCTGCCCTTCAAGACGTGGCAGGTATGGCTCCTGCTCCTGCTGATCCTCTGCGAGAGCTCATTGATGAGGTCGCCCTTCCTGGCATCTCTTCCGAACTGAAGGGTGCCATTGAGTCGGATCGTGCCGGAGCTGAGGTGAATCCCTCCGCAGAACTTCGGGTGAAGAAGAAGAATGACTAGGTCATTATCGACACTCCCACCATTACTGACTCCTTGTCAGGTAGGAAGAGGAACGCTCCATCGTCTTCCACCCCGAAACCTTCTATTAAAAGACCTAGACCGAACGTGCCTGGGTTTGCTGACAACGTCCAATTCAGCTACAAGAAGGACGTCCCCCTGGTCAATGACAGCATGTCATGCGCCGATCTGGCAAGCCAGGTGAATAAGACGGTAAGGCCGGTCTTGGATTTTACCAAGTTGAAGTGCTCCGATCAGTATCGTGACTTTGCCCAGTCTATCTTCCGAGTAATGTTTTTTTTTTTTTTTTTTTTGAATTAGCAGTTGAGGCTGTTAGTTTTCTCGTTCAGATTCATCAATGTTGACTCCAGATGATGGGTTTCGCGAACTCCATGGTTTGCGATTATAAGAAGATAGTCGCTTCTGCTGAGAAGTCCTCTAGCAGTTCTTCCGAGGAATTCGAGGGGATGGCCCGAGCTCTGAATGATCTGAAGGTGCATTTCGCCGACCTGACGAGCCAAAAGGTTGTGCTGGAGGACAGGTGCTTTTCTCTGGAAAAGTCTGTTGAAGAGACTTCTCAGGCCCTGGCTGCGAAGGATCGCGAGCTGACTACAGCTGTTGTCGCCAGAGATCAGGCCGTTGCGGAGCGCGATTAGATTAGAGAGATGACGGAGGCGGTCCCGAGCTGATCATGTTGCTCAGGTCGTTGCTAAAGGGCAAAGGCGTCTCGACAGAGTGAGGAAGTATTTGGAGGAACAGAAGCAGGCGGAAGGAGTTCTCTCGACCCACAACCAAGCTGAAGGCATCGTGGAGATGGTCAATCTCTTGGTTGAGAAAGGGCATGCCAAGGTCGGCGACGGGATTCTTGAGGAGTTGGAGAAGAGGCGGATCGCGACGCGGAAGGCTGTTGAAGCGCTCAACGTCAGCGATCCGAAGACACTCGATCTGACTATGACCCCGGACCCTTTTTCGGCTTCTTTTCCTTCTCTGCCGAGGTCAGATAATGCTCCTTTGGTTGTTCCCGAAGGAATTAATCAGCATGGGTCCAACGTTGATGTGGTTGGTGAAATGGGAGTTCTCAAGGACTCTGCTCCTGAGAAAACCTCATAAATGTGTAATATTCAACTTTCCTTTTGTCGCGAACTTGGCTGTTAAGATATTGCGTTTTGAAATTAAGATCGGAACTTAATTAATTTTGGTGCCTTCTTTTGGCAAGATCTTGTGATGATTGGTCGAATTGATTTCGTTATCCTCGGGGATGTTACGATTTGCGACGAGATCGTATCTTCTAGAATGATCTCATTTCCTTTTTGTTGAGAGCGAATATCTTCACCGGATATGAGATGATTGCGATCTCCGAGTATAAATAGGAGGTCGCTACGGTGTTGTTGCTCATTGAATTAGCATTTCATCTTCTTCTTTCCTCTTTGTCTGCGATGTCATCATCCAGCTCTGCTTCCAGCGTTTGGACCGTGTCCGCCCCTCGCCTTGGCAACGCTAGGCGCCCTGCTCTTGTGTGCGCCTTAGACTTGTCGGGGCGACCATTTCCCTTGCTGTGCCGCCGTGATGAGGCTCTCTGTGGCGGCGAGCTCTTTGACTTCAACCGGGTTCCTTGGAATTTTTTGCAGACCTTGAGTCAACCGGATCGTGCTGACGTTGAAACCTTCCTCCTCGCGCTTAAGAGAAAACATGCCGAGATCCGCGAGCGTCTGAGGAGTGTGGAGGTCCAGCGTATTGAATATGAGACCGTTCTTAGGAGGCTTGAATCGCATCCGAGGGATTGGATTCGATTTGAGCTCGCTCGCGTTGCTCCTATGCCATGGCGTTTGAGGGACTACTGCGTGGAGTGCTTCCTTGGGGCCTCCGCTGCCAGACTGGCCCGTGGAGCCGTGAGATGTGAGTCTGATGGCGACTTCGCTCCTGATGTTGTGAAGAATTTCATGGTGTCCTTGTTTTCTTGTGATGCCGAGGCTCACGAGGTTCGTGAGTTCGTTCAGAACGTGAGTTTTCTTTTCCATCTTCTCTTGTGATTTATTCGGAATGTTCCGTCCTTCTGACTTGAATCTTTTCCTGTTTTGCAAGCTGCGTGTTCTCCACGGAGGGTATTGCTACGACCTCCAGCACTTCCGTTTGAAGAAAGAGAATCTGGACCGGAGAGAGGTAGAGCTAAAGGGCGAGCTCCGCTGTCTTGCTGCGAAGAAGGCTAAGGTCGTGGAGAACCTTGACGATGCTGAGCAGAAGCTGAGAGCATTGGAGACTCGCTCGGTGAATTGTTGGTTCGATTCGGGTTAACCAGGTGGTGCTAAATCACCCTCTAACAATAAGCCCCCCCCCCAGTTCGTCGAAGGAGAATGTAGGTCGAGTTCGGCGAATTTAGAATTCATAGTTGGCCTGGATCGAAGCGAGAATGTCTTGATTTTACGGGATTTGACTGGCTCTTCATCTTCTATCGTAAGCTAAGCTTTGCCGACGTGACATGGCACGTGTGGTTATATGCGTGTGTTTGACACATTCCAAGAAGAGAAAGTAGCTCGGCTTGAACCAAGAACATCTCCGAATTCTCGAAATTTTGTTTTGCAGAGTCTCTGATCAAGCCAAATCGATTACTCTAGACTAGGTGCGATCTGCAGCTCAACTTACCCTGCCTAAAATACATGATTAAGCGTTGATGTATAAGAGGTGAGTTACTTGATGCTGAGATTAGCTGTTTTCACGACTTGTGAGTTAGCCAGTCTTGACGTCCCGTGTTTTGAACGGTCTTGATGATCCTTGTTGAACAACTGTGATTGGTGAATCAGAAATATGGGCTTTGCAGCGAGGTGCGAGATGTGCTCGGCTTATCATGTTGTGATGATTTAGTATAGGACGTGTTCGCGGCTGTGTTCGCGGCTCACTTGCGAAAGATCTGTTTGCGTAGTCGCGAGGCGTTGAGCTCGGCTTATTTGCGAACATTGAGTTCGGCTTGTGTAAGATCTCTTCACGTGTGAACGTTGAGCTTGGCTTTGAACGTCAGAACTTAGTTCAGAGCTTGGTATTGAACGGTGATGTATTTTCGTAACTCGGTGACGAGCGCTATATCGGAAATAATAATAGTAAAATTAGAGCATGACGTGATAAAATGTACTTATCTCGATGGAAGTAGAGGCGGGGAGATCGCAGATTGGAGCCGTTGTTTTGACGGTAACGTAGTATTTCCTATCGATAGATTCTTCATAGCTTAGATTCTTGTATAGCTCTCTTGAAGTATGAGTGCGGAGCTCGACGTGTTGTATTACCTTCTGAGTTGCGAGCACGGAGCTTGATTTGATGAATAATGTAACTGCGAGAGTGAAAGCTTGATGAAGAGTTTGAGCCGTGGAGGCTGCAAAAGTGTTCCGTGTATGGTCCGTTCTGGATAGCTTGAGCTTGTGCTGCTGGTGATTATGTTGGTAATTTCGCCATGAATCGCGAACTTCTTTATCCCACCATTGGTTGTCAAGCCGTTTCAGCTGTTTCTCGGTTAGAAAGCAAAGTGTAGGACTTCTTGAGTATAACCCCGATTGAGGTTCCGTCATTTGTTGTAGAATCTCGGCAACATGATCTTTAGAACTCGTTCTTCAAGCAAGAGTTTGCTTTCGTTCCTTCTTCTTCGTGAGAGTTTGCAGGTTTGATCGTCATTTGTGAATTGACATCAAGCTTTGAGAACTCGTGTATGTTGCTTTGTGGTGTGTCCGATCCTTTCGACGTTTTTGAACTCTTCGCATTGGGTTTGACTCTTGAAATGTAGAGAACTTCTTCATGACAGATGGGATCTTGACAAACTATGACATAGCTTTGGGAGCTTGTTTTGTATTGAATTGTGCTTGTCGAGAACTAGAGCAAGCTAAGATATGTTACGTTTGAGACGGAGCTCGTACGTGCGTAAGTTGACGAATTTCCTGTGAAAATGAGCTCGAGTTTTTGGATGAAAACTTGGTCTTGGGAGCTTGAAGGATTTAGAGAACAGAGCATGCGATCGTTTTTTGTCTCGACGAAGCTAGCTTGGGAGATATCGGAGTTTGTTTAGAGCAAGAGCTCATCTTCTTTGACCTTGGTTCTACTTCTTTGATCCTGATTCATGGAGAGAGGTTGCTCTGCTGGTTGTGTTTTGTCGTGCTCGACACTCAATGATGATTACGATACAGAGAATTAGTTTCGACGTGACGATGAGATCGACGTCGGAGAAACAACAGTTGGCTGTGAATCCCTAAACCTTTGTCATGTGTTAGATTTTGACGTATATAACAAACGATTTAACGAATCAATTTGGTTATATGTTAGTCGTCGGAATTTCATGATTTATGAAAGCTAGCTTAAGAAAGTAGAGAAGAAAAGGGAGAGATGGTTATGCAAACTTAGCTTTTGGTGACTGAGGAAGATGTTTGTCGCCAATGATGCTTAGCTGGCAGTAAAAGAGATCATGAGTCACAAGCTTCGAGATTTTCTTCAGCTGGGTCGTTGTACTTCGCCGGGAAATCGCCACGCAAGTTGGCAGGCTCCTGATGACGGATCTGAGTTCGCGCTGACTGCATATGCTGCAGAAAAACTGCGATAACTCTCAGCTGAGAGCTCGGATTGAGACGAGTTCGGGCTTTCTGGAAAGCTGACTGAAATATTTCGTAGATGTCTGCCTTTATTCATAGGATTACATAGGGTATTTATACAAGTTTGTTTCCTTAACACGATAAGGTTAAATCTAGGGTAAATATGTGCAAGTATATCTATCCTTAGCCTAATACCCCTCCTCACGTTGGTGGTACGAAATTCCGAACACCAAGCGTGGACATTAAACTTTCAAATGTAGGACCAGGGAGAGATTTGGTTAGCAAATCGGCGACTTGATCCTTTATAGAAATATGAATTGTAGAAATGAGTTTGTCTTGAACCGCATCTCGAACTTGATGACAATCACGTTCGATATGTTTTGTTCGTTCATGAAACACCGGATTAGAAGCAATGTGAATAGCAGCCTTACTATCACAGTGTAAAGCCATCGGTTGAGGATGGTCACAGCCCAAGTCTTGTAGAAGTCCCTTCAGCCATTTTAGCTCTTTAAGTGTGTACGCCATGGCACGATACTCAGCTTCAGCTGAAGAAGAAGACACCGTGTCTTGCTTCTTGGTTTTCCAAGAAATAGGAGAGTCGCCTAAGTACACAATGTAAGCAGAAAGTGAGCGACGGGTCAGTGGGCAACCCGAATGATCATAATCGCAATAGGCCGTGACGTGGATAGAACTGCCAGAGCGAAGGAGGATTCCTTGCGCCGGAGAACCCTTCAAGTAGCGAACAACACGCAGTGCTGCTTCCCAATGAGCTACATGTGGAGTCTTCATAAATTGAGATAAGATGTGAACAGCATAGTTCAAGTCTGGCCTCGTAATAGTTAAGTAGATAAAACGGCCGACTAACCGACGATATTGTTCGGGATTTTCAAACACTGGTCCAGTCACAGAAGCTAGTTTGTGATTAAGCTCCATAGGCATAGAAAATGGTTTCGAACCCAAAAGGCCGGCTTCTTTGATGATGTCAAGGGCATACTTCCGCTGAGAAAGACAAAAACCATCGGGACCACGAGAAACTTCGATACCAAGAAAATATTTCAACTTGCCTAAGTCTTTCATGTGAAAACACTTGTGAAGTTGAAGCTTAAACTTGTTGATAGCATCAAGATCATTGCCCGCCACAATAAAATCATCAACATAGACCAGGATGTGTACGACACGAGTGCCATTGACCAGAGAAAACAAAGAATAGTCTTGATAACTTTGAACAAAACCGAGCTCCTTGAGAGCGGTAGATAACTTAACAAACCAACATCTAGGGGCCTGCTTCAGCCCATAGAGAGACTTACGGAGACGACAAACTTTCGTAGGATCAGAACATTTAAAACCGGGTGGTAGTTTCATGTAAACTTCTTCTTCGAGATCACCATGCAAGAAAGCATTATGAACATCCATTTGGTGAACTTCCCAATCCTTAGAAGCTGCAACACCAAGGAGAGTACGCACCGTAGTCATTTTGGCGACAGGAGCAAATGTTTCTGTGTAGTCAATGCCCTCTTTTTGATGATTGCCCATAACAACAAGACGAGCTTTGTATCGTTCGAGAGTTCCATCCGAATTGAACTTCAACTTGTAAACCCATTTACTGCTTATGGCCTTCTTCCCTGGAGGAAGATCCGTGATAACCCACGTGTGATTTGCTTCTAATGCATCAATCTCTTTTTGCATTGCTTCACACCATTCTTTAATACGAACCGCATCTTTAAAATGGGTTGGCTCTGAGCTATCAAGAATAGCAGCCATAAAAGCCAAATGGTTTGCCGAAAATCCAGAGTTAGTTAAATACTCAGCCAAAGGGTACAGGATCTTACCCGAGACCGTTGCCGAGGAGATTGATTGTGGCGGAGTCGATGAAGAAGCGTGAGATGTGGGGGGTGTATGGCGAGTGACATAATCTTTAAGCAGCACAGAAGGTCTCTTTTCTCTGTGTCCCCTGCCTAAAAGCTCAGGAAGACCAGGAGATGGTGGCGTATCATCAACAACAACAATATCTGGAAGACGTGAAGTCCGAGGAGAAGACGATGGCGTTGGCGAAGCCTGTCGTTCGACAGGACTAGGTGGCTGTCGATCGACACCACCATCGGCTGAGGTAGAAGAATCCGTCGAAGCCTGTCGATCGACAGGAGTAGATGGCTGTCGATCGACATTACCATCGGCTGAAGAAGAAGAATCAGATGGCATTGTCGCCACGGGTGCGGTAGAAGGTGGGGTGGCGGTGTTCTCAGCACTGACAGGAGGAGCTGTAACCACCGGAGAGAACCAGTCATCATCATCATAGGAGATTTCGACAGGAACATGATGTGATGACTCTTGCGTCGTGGAGAAAGGAAAGACATCCTCTTGGAAGCGAACATCTCGACTCGTGAAAAATTGTTCACTTTCAAGATCATAAAGACGCCATGCTTTCTTCCCATATGGGTATCCAACAAGAATACATCGACGACTGCGAGAAGTAAATTTATCTTTGTCTCGAGATCTTGTGTGAGCATAGCATAAGCACCCAAAGGTGCGTATCATATCGTAGGAGGGAGGAGTGCCAAAGAGTAACTCGTATGGGGTTTTGCCATGTAAGACTGATGAGGGTGTGCGATTGATAAGATGAGTGGCTGTAAGAATGCTCTCTCCCCAAAACTTGATAGGCAAATGACTTTGGAAGAGACACGCACGAGCAACGTTCAATATGTGTCGGTGTTTACGTTCAACACGACCATTTTGTTGAGGAGTATCAACACAAGAAGTTTGGTGCAGAATACCATGTTCTTGAAAGTAAGATGTAAGACACATGAACTCGGTCCCATTGTCACTCCGAAATGCCTTGACTGGTTTGCCAAATTGGCGTTCAGCCATTGCGTAAAAATTGCGGATCAGATTAGGCACCTCGGCTTTGGAGTTCATGAGGTAAGTCCACACGGACCGTAAGAAATCATCAACTAAGGTTAAGAAGTATCGAGAACCGCTTGTAGAAGGAGTACGGTAAGGACCCCAAACGTCACAGTGCACAAGAGAAAAACAATCCAAAGCTTTATTAGAACTATCATGAAACACCTCTCTTGTTTGTTTAGAACGAAAACAAATATCACAACTTTTTATCTCGCCAACATCTTTGGGAGAAGAAACACATTGTGGTAAAGAAAGCAAAACACCGGTAGATGGATGTCCTAGTCTACGGTGCCACAAGGCTGCAGGAGACGAAGTAGTCGTTGAAACCTTGCTGACACGCGATGCTAAAACTCCAGTAAAGTAGTACACCCCCTCACGCTCTTCACCTGCTCCAATCAAAGTCCTCGTAAAACGGTCCTGTAAGAAACACAACGTGTCAGTAAAGATAGCGATAGAACCAGTTTGTTTCAATAGTTTGGAGACTGAGATCAATGTGCAATCAAAATCCGGAACAAACAACACATCAGTGAGTATATAAGCGGAGCTTAATCGAAGCGACCCTCGTTTTGTCGCACGAGAAACGCGACCGTCTGGGAATGTGACGGATGATGGAATAATATCGACAACGTCAATAAGAATAGAAGAATCCCCAGTCATATGGTGTGAAGCTCCTGTATCAATAATCACATCATTAAGATAGGTTTTACCCGACAACTTTTCCGCAGATGCTTGTGGGCGTTGGCTTTGGAGAAGGTTGATGAGCTGTGAGATTTGGTCAGTTCCTGTGTCCGAGGACGATGCAGCACGAGCATTGTTAGCTCTCCCTCGACCACGGCCTCTGCTCACACGACCACCACGTTGCGGAGAAGAGTTGTTACCACGAGAATTGCCTTTTAACTCGTGATACCAATCAGGGAACCCATGAAGAAGGAAGCATTCCGATATGTCGTGGCCTTGTCGACGGCAGTGTGTGCAATTGAGGAGAGAACGATCACGGGACCTCTGGCCCGAGACTGCAGCAACTTGGGAAGGCGTCTCTGTTCGGACTGAGAAACCTATGGATTCTGCTTTGGTGGTTTCGGTGGAGGCAACCGCGTTGAGATTCTGTTCTTCGCGAATGACACGCGAATAGACTTGGTTGAGGTTGGGCTTAGGATCTTCGCCAGTGATGGTAGAACGGATGTTGGAGAAATGAGGAAGATCCAGACCAAAGAGGAAACTGATGAACTTTCTCGTCTTCACGATCTTTGGCAAGATCGGGTGCAGCAGCAAAAGTACATGCTCGACTTGTTGTGTAATTTTGAAGCTCTTCCCATAGCTTTGTAAGACGTCCGTAGTACTCAAGAACTGGTTTGCCATCTTGTTTACACGAAGAAATCGCATCTTTTAGAACTTGTTTGCGGACTCCGTTTCCGACGGAGAAGCGAACTCGGATACTTTCCCACAACGTTGCAGCCTCAGAGACAAAGGAGACAGTAGAGCGAATTGTGGGATCGATCGAGGTACGTATCCAGCCAACAATCAGTGAGTTTGCGGCAAGCCACATACTTAGCTCTGGATCGGCGGCCGGTTTGAGGGTGGTGCCGTCGATGAAACCAAGTTTGTGCTTTGCCTGAAGAGAATTCCGGAGTTCAGTCGACCACTCCGCATAGTTATCTTCTTTGAGGACAACAGAAGAGATCAAGGCGCCTGGATTATCTGATGGATGAAGGAAGTAAGGATTGTTGGTGGTAAGGTTTGTGGCGGCGGCGGGAATAATATCTTGTCCAGACATGGTTATTGGTAGAAGACGATAGTCGTAGAGTTAGAAATAGAAGAGATAGAAAAATACAGCGGCGATGGGCTGAGGTAGAAGAAGAGAGGAAATTAGGTCATAGGAGCGACTTGCTCTGATACCATGAAATATTTCGTAGAAGTCTGCCTTTATTCATAGGATTACATAGGGTATTTATACAAGTTTGTTTCCTTAACACGTAAGGTTAAATCTAGGGTAAATATGTGCAAGTATATCTATCCTTAGCCTAATACTGACGTCCATGGAAATCCGTGAGTAGTTGTCTCGCGAACTGGTTCGGCGTATTTCACTGGGAAATCGTCTCGCAAGTAGGCTGACTTTTAATGACGAACTTGAGTTCGCGCAGACTGCATATGCTGAAGAGAAACGGCGATAAGTCTCTGTAGACAGATCGGATTGAAGCGAGGTCAGGCTTTTTGGAAAGCTGACATCTGGGGCGATCCGTGGGTGGTTGTTTCACGAACTGGTTCGGCGTATTTAACTAAGAAATCGTCTCGCAAGTAGGCTGACTTTTAATGACGAACCTGAGTTCGCGCAGACTGCATATGCTGCAGAAAAACTGCGATAACTCTCAGCTGAGAGCTCGGATTGAGACGAGTTCGGGCTTTCTGGAAAGATGACGTCCAGGGAAATCCTTGAGTAGTTGTCTCGCGAACTGGTTCGGCGTATTTCACTGGGAAATCGTCTCGCAAGTAGGCTGACTTTTAATGACGAACCTGAGTTCGCGCGGACTGCATATGCTGAAGAGAAACGGCGATAAGTCTCTGTAGACAGATCGGATTGAAGCGAGGTCAGGCTTTTTGGAAAGCTGACATCTGGGGCGATCCGTGGGTGGTTGTTTCGCTAACTGGATCGGCGTATTTAACTAAGAAATCGTCTCGCAAGTAGGCTGACTTTTAATGACGAACCTGAGTTCGCGCAGACTGCATATGCTGCAGAAAAACTGCGATAACTCTCAGCTGAGAGCTCGGATTGAGACGAGTTCGGGCTTTCTGGAAAGCTGACGTCCAGGGAAATCCGTGAGTAGTTGTCTCGCGAACTGGTTCGGCGTATTTCACTGGGAAATCGTCTCG
This sequence comes from Erysimum cheiranthoides, assembly GCA_011420285.2. NCBI lineage: Eukaryota > Viridiplantae > Streptophyta > Magnoliopsida > Brassicales > Brassicaceae > Erysimum > Erysimum cheiranthoides. Next base: position 10,127,008 of record CM022179.2, on the reverse strand, counting down.
CAAGTAGGCTGACTTTTAATGACGAACCTGAGTTCGCGCAGACTGCATATGCTGCAGAGAAACGGCGATAAGTGTCTGTAGACAGATCGGATTGAAGCGAGGTCAGGCTTTTTGGAAAGCTGACATCTGGGGAGATCCGTGGGTGGTTGTTTCGTCCACTGGTTTGTTGTACTCCGTCGGGTAATCGCCCCGCAAGTCGGACGTTCGGATCTGCTTTCCTTGTCTTCTTCTTGTGTTGTTTCAGAGAGACTAAATCTCTCAGGCGACGCCAAATTGTGAGTGCAGGGAACTCACAAACCGGTTTCTCCAGTGAGAAGGAGAGATTCAGAGATCAAAAGGGGTTTTTGATGATTATAGCTGCGCTCGGAAGCTGCCTACGTACCCTTTGAAGGGATCAAGCCATTCGTAGTTCATGTACAAAGAATTAGGGTTCTTCTGAGAAGAAGAGTAAATTAGGCGTTTCTCTGAGAAATTGGTCATCCTTTGTGAGGAGGTAGAGCTCTCCTTTTATAGCTAGGCCACAGGTCGTGTAGCCCTAGATTCGTGAATCTTCTATTTCCATATCTTCTGAGATCGCATAATATCTTCTCTGATTTGAGCTTATCTTTCAAATCGATGTATATCCGATTTTGAGGATATTTTTCGAGGTCTTCAGTCCGATCCGAGCTGGTCGAGATGGTCCTTAGAAATTGGGGGTCCTTAGAAATTGGGCTTGGCCCGTTAAATGCTCGGTGAATTGTTGGTTCGATTCGGGTTAACCAGGTGGTGCTAAATCACCCTCTAACACATTGCAACAACAACCAAACCAGGAAATATTTAAATAACTAAAAGTCTAAACCAAAGTCCATCCCACAATAGAAAAAAAAAAAAAAAAAAAAAAAAAAAAAAAAAAGGTAAATAAATACACTCCTCACTTGAGATTCACACGGACCACGGACCACGAACCACCAACCACGGACTTGCCACTTTTAATCTTTGCTACTCAGCTACTGAACTACTGGGCTACTAAAGATCAGATCAAATGATCGAGGCGACGTGAGAACGCGCCGGTACAAGAAACTCAAAATCGTAAGTCTAATTTTTTGTTTTTGTTCCAATTACATGTCAAAACACTTTATCACCACTAGTTTATCAACAAGTAGAGATTGAGTTTTTGGAGAAGTATTTGTTTCAGAATTATTTAATGGTGAGTTCTTTGACATTGATGAATTATTGAAAGATGTGAAGGATTGCCAATACGTGTGTATATATTAGTAATGGGCCTAACTCAACACCCAAAAGCTAGCTCAAGGGAGGAGGTTTGCCTCACACTATATATATTGCCCAAGGATTTTAATTTTTATCGATGTGGGACTCTAACACACCCCCTCACGCGACATCTGAAGCGTGAAGTTTGTGGGACTGGACATCCACGGGTGGAAGCCCACTATCGAGAAAATTACCTTGGCTCTAATACCATATTAGTAATGGGCCTAACTCAACACTCAAAAGCTAGCTCTAGGGAAGAGGTTTGCCACATACTATATATATTGCCCAAAGATTTTATTTCTTTCCGATGTGTAACACTCTAACACACCCTCCTCAAGCTCAGGACTGGACATCTGAATCGTGAAGTTTGTGGGACTGGACATCCACGGGTGGGAGCCCACTTTCGAAAAAGTTGAATAGTGGCTCTGATACCATATTAGTAATGGGCCTAACTCAACACCCAAAAGCTAGCTCAAGGGAGGAGGTTTGCTTCACACTATATATATTGCCCAAGGATTTTAATTTTTATCGATGTGGGACTCTAACAGTATATGTGAGAATAGATGAAAATAGTTTTGAGTGAGCAAGTGCTAAAATTAAGAGGATAAAAAATATACGAAGAACGGAAGAATTCTTAGAGAGCAAGGAAGAGCAAAGCTCATCATATCTCTTATTTACAAACGAGAGATCCATCAAAGTGAGAAAGAGAGTAGCTTATTTTATTTTACTGTTTAAAATTTTAACAAGAAAACGATATATTTTATGAAAATATTAAACATTATTTACTTATTTCAATAATAAAAAAAAAGTAAGCATTATTTAGTTCTTTGTTATTTGAAATCATTATGGATAAAAAAAACAAAAGAAAATTGATTTAAATAAATTAATTTTAATTCGATTATCTCTAATACGAATCTTCCTTAATCCCTTTCATCTATTCTGTCTCATTATTTCAGAAGGAATATTTCTCATAAAAAAAAAATATAGTAGCTTAATTATATTTCAATTCTCAACAGAAATCGAGTGAGTACTTACTTACTTATACATTAAAGGTTAAACATGCTCATTATGTTGTTAATAGCCATAAGTTGTGAAATCTCTAACGAACCAACTCCGATCAGAAAACTAAAGAAAAAAGAGTTTAAAATATTTGTGATATTTTTCTCAGGATGTAGAACATAATTGTATTGTCCCTAGCTCCTCAAGCTTTTTATGTTTATGATTTTGGGTATTGTTTAGTTGTATTTTCTTTTTTAGCCTCTCTAACACTAGAATTTGGTGTATAGTGTTTGATCCATTTATAGTATAATTTTGCACACTTTCTCAATAGCAAAGCAACCTTAAATGTAAATTGAACTGTTTTTGCACATGTCTGATCCATTAGTTTGAAGGTAGTGCAACAAAGAAGGCCAAACACAGATTATTCCTCTATGCTTCCGCATAAGATCTTTGAAGGATTCCACCCGACGATCATTAATTGTAGTTTGGATGTTGGCTTTGGAAAGTGAGAAAATCTTCTCCTCCTCTTTTTCCTCATCTGGCTGCTTCTCCTCATCTTTCTTTCGGAAATATCTTCTTGGTACCGTTGATACCAAATCTTCCCACGCCTTGGCTGCTTGTGCCATTGAAATTTCTCCTTCTCTTGCCTTACATCTCTTTGCTTCTACTGAGAAACGGTGTCCTCAGATTTCACGGTTTCGAGAAAGCTTGAATGGATCATTGTCATCTGCTTGTTCAGGGGGAGTGTCTAGAGGTCACTACAAGAAAACAATATTTTTGCGACTACAAATAGCGACTACATATGTAGTCGCCAAAATAAACGACTACTTAATGACTATTCGGCGACACGTTTACGACGATATATATTTTGTCATATTTCAGTCGTTTTTTTTGCGACTACCATTTGTAGTCGTAAATTACGACTAAAATAAAGACTACATTGCAAACTGAAACAAATAGTCGCTCAATAGTCGCCAATTTAACGACTAATATCAACTCATAAAAAGAGTCATAATTTTGCGACTAAATTACGACTACATTGCATATTGAAACATGTAGTCGCTAAATAGTTGCCAATTTAACGACTAATATGTGACTAATGGTGAGAGGCGTTACCTAGTCGCATATTAGTCGCTAGTCGCATATTAGTCGCTATTTAAGAAAATCAAATTTTAATCCCAAAACCTAATTTTGAATTTTCAAATCTTAATTAATTAATCAACCATAAAAACCAACACCATATGGGACGCTTGCAGAAATAGACCCTTATATTGGGTCAATTGCAAAACTAACTACTTATTTTCCTCTCTCCAACATTTTCCATTTTCTCCCAATTAACTTCTTATGTCTTCATTGTATTCACAAAAATGCCATTGTTTCTGATTTATTTGAATTTCTTGTTAAAATGTTTATTACATCCATATCCTCATCTTCTTCTTTTATTTACGGTTGTGCCACCGCCATCAATTTTCCAACAACCATGAACAACCAAATTTGAAGCTCTTAATGCTTCAACAAGCCGAATTTGTGAGCTTAAATAACACCCAATGCTATGAGAACTTCATTGTCTTCCATCTCCCCTCCATTTTAATCCAAAAAATTGGCAAGTGCATTCATCTTGTTATATGTCGTGATTCTTGGATAGTGATTAAATTGGTGTTGGGTTTCTTCTGTGGTGACGAAAGACGACGTCGTCAGTGCTTGACATTGCCAAACAACCACCAATAAGGTAATTTTTCGATAGATTTTTCCTATTTAACTCTGCGAAAGTAGACTTCATTTGTTAGTTTACTGCTATGTGGTCAGTTTTGCAATTCAAAATTGTATCGAGTTTCGAGCCTTAGACTTCATTTGCAGTCTACTTAATTTCATTTGAAAACAAAAAAGATATGGTTCAGACTGCATTATAATCTTTCCGTCGAAAACTTCGTTCGCAGTCTACTAAGGTGTACTTTTACAATTGACCAAAATCTTGACTTTTAGTTAAGACTGCGGGATGAAGTCTTCTTACCATATTAAAGAAGTAGACTTCAATTTTGGCTATTTTTGGGGTTGACCAACATATCAAAACATTAACCAGAATATTATTGAATTAAAATAAATTAGTTGACTACAAAAGAAGTCTACTAATTAAATTAATTAAAATGTTGGTCAACGCCAAAAATGACCACGGCAGACTGCAAACGAAGTCTACGTGACTGGAGACTTCGTTTGAAGTCTCTTATGGGAAAGTCAAACTTGGTCAATTGCAGAACTAACCACGTCGAAGTCTACTTTTTTTAGTTGACGGATAGATGAAGTCTACAGTGTCACTAGAAGTCTACAACAAAGTCAATGGTTTGGGCAATTGCAAAAATAGCCACAGTAGACTAATATCGAAGTTAAATAGTAGAACTTCTCTAAGAAGTCAACTCGGTTTTATGAATATAATTGCAAAACTGACCAAAAAATTAACAAAGGAAGACTACAAAAGAAGTCAACTAACCTAGTAGACTTCGTTTGTAGTCTGCTTTGTTAAATTGTAATTGCAAAAATAGACCACAAAGTAGACTTCTATTTATTCTCTCCTCGTAGAAGCTCGTTGATGTCAAATAAGTTGACATCCATATGAAGTCGGCATAATTTGAAAACCAATTTATTGCAAATTGGTGAATAATTTTTTAGATTTTCTTGGTACATTCTTTGATATATGTTATGTACTTGTCTCTGTATGTTTTTGACATGATTATATATTATACATATGGAGAAATCAATTTTTTGGTTTTCTTAGGCAGTTAGGCCATTAATTTAGACTTATTTTGGAAGTCAACGCGTTTGAGTTCTGTGTGAAGTCTGTATAATTGAAAAGTCTTTATTTGAAAATACATAAAGAATTTTTTTGATTTTTTAGTTCGTTTGTTATATATCGCTTATGTACTTGCCTCTGTATATTTTTGACTTGATTATATATTATACTTTTGGATCAATCAAGTTTTTGCTTTTCTTAGACAATTAGGTCATTGATTTAAGACTTATTCTAGAAGTCAACCTGCTACACTTGTATGTGAAATCTGTATATTGAAAATATATAAAGAATGTATTGAAGATAGTGTAATCCAAATGTATTGTTCTCTTTTATGACTGATTTAACATGTACTGCAACAGATTATGATAGGCATGGATATTTCTTTCTCATCACGCTTTACGCATCTTTAGGGAATAAGGAATTAGCGATGTCATTGGAGGTCATCGCAAAACATCGTCATGGCAATTGCTGAGTACTTTGAGGAGGAGAAGATTGAAGAAGCGAACACATATGTTAGAGATTTGCATCATCTTGGTCTTGCAAGCTCACGTTATATAGATTGTTATATAGATTGTTACTTAGAATGCATACACATGCCAAGAGACCAGCTTTTGACATCTATGAAATGATGAAGTTGGACAAAATTCGAAAACTAAAATTATTTTTGCTTGTTTTCAATAATTTTTGAGATGGTAATAAAACAATTTTACATTCTAACACATCAGTTATATAAAAAAAAAAATCGACTCTTTGGATTTTCTAATTGCAGCCTTCTTGAAGTATACAAGAACAAGTTGAGAAATGGTGAGAGGCCAAAGATATGATTTTCCGGTTTGATAAAAAGCAAATCTGAGCTTCGTTACCACCGATTGACGCCGTGAAGCACTGAAAACCGCTGGACTCGAGCTCCTTCACCACTTTGTCCACCACCGTTCCTGAAACAAGTTCGTTTTGTGGAGAGATTTCATAAAAATTCAAGAATCAAGAACCCAAAATGACCAATAAAGATTGCTGAAAAAAGGATACCACCTAACTTGATGTGTGTTGTGGTACAAGGTTGATCTAACTTGATTTATATCACCTAAGTCCTTTATAGCCATGCATCAAAGTGTTGGATGAGTATCACTTCAAGCACGTCGAGCTTTGATCACCACTTTCCACAAATATCTCACATTTGGTAAGGAGCAAATTAAATACTCATTATATGGTTGACTACCCGTAGAAGTCTTAAATTAATGACCTAATTGTCTAAGAAAACCAAAAACTTGATTGATCCAAAAGTATAATATATTATCATAAAAAAATATACAGAGGCAAGTACATAACCGATATATATAACAAACGAACTAAAAAATCAAAAAAATCTTTATATATTCTCAAATAAAGATTTTTTCAATTATACAGACTTCACACAGAACTCAAACTCGTTGACTTCTTGAATAAGTCTAAATTAATGATCTAACTGCCTAAGAAAACCAAAAACTTGATTTCTCCATATGTATAATATATAATCATGTCAAAAACATACAAAAGCAAGTAAGTAACATATATCAAAGAATACATCAAGAAAATCTTAAAAATTATTCACCAATTTCAAATAAAATGGATTTCAAAATATGCGGACTTCATCTTGATGCCAACGATTTTTACTTCAACGAACATCTACTAGGTAACAACAAATATAAGTCTATTTTGTGGTCTATATTTGCAATTACAATTTAACAAAGCAGACTGCAAACGAAGTCTACTCAAATAGTTGACTTCTTTTGCGGTCTTCCTTTGTTAATTTTTTGGTCAGTTTTGCAATTAAATTCATAAACACGAGTAGACTTACTGGAGAAGTTCGACAAGTAAACTTCGATTACAGTCTACTGTGGCTATTTTTGCAATTGACCAAACCATTGACTTTTTGGTAGACTTCTCGTAGCGAAGTAGACTTCATATATTCGTCAACTAGAAAAAGTAGACTTCGAGGTGGTTAGTTCTGCAATTGACCAAGTTTGACTTTCCAAAAATAGATTTCAAACGAAGTCTCCAGCAACGTTGACTTCGTTTGCAGTCTGCGTGTGGTTATTTTTAGAGTTGACCAAATTTGTTTGGTTGACTGCTTTTGCAGTCAACTACTTTTTTTTAATTCAATAATATTACGGTCAATGTTTTGATATGTTGGTCAACCCCGAAACTAACCAATATGGAAGTCTACTCCTGTAATATTAGTGGTAGACTTCTTTACGCAGTCAAAACTGCTAAGTCAAGATTTTGGTCAATTGCAAATATACACCTTTGTTGACTTCAAACGAAGTCTACAACGGAAAGATTATAATGCAGTCTGAAACATATTTTTTTGTTTTCAAATGAAATTTAGGAGACTGCAAATGAAGTCTACGGCTCGAAACTTGATACAATTTTGAATTGCAAAACTGACCACATAGTAGACTTTACTTGGATAATATGAGAGTAAACTAACAAATAAAGTCTACTTTCGCAGAACCAAATAGGAAAATCACAAAATCTACCGGAAAATTACCTTCTCGGTGGTTGTTTGGCAATGTCAAACACCGAGGGCGTCGTCTTTAGTCACCACCGAAGAAACCCAACACCAATTTAATCACTATCACGACATATAACAAGATGAATCACTTGCAAATTTTCTTGGATTAAAATGGAGAGAAGATGGAAGAAAATGAAGTTCTAATATCATTGGGTGTTATTTAAGTGCACAAAATTGGGTTGTTCAAGCATTAAGAGCTTCAAATTTGGTTGTTCATGGTGGTTGGAAAATTGATGGCGATGGCACAACCGTAAATAAAAGAAAAAGATGAGGATATAGATATAATAAACATTTTTGCAAGAAATTCAAATAAATCAGAAATAATGGCATTTTTGTGATTACAATGTAGACTTAAGGATTATATTGGAAGAAAGTGTCAAATGTTGGAGAGAGAAAAAGTGGTGGTTAGTTTTGCAATTGACTCACATTTGGTGGTTACTTTAGCAAGCACCCCTATATTACTGTAGGTAATACAATACGTAATTTTTTTTTATAAAAATAGTTGTAGGAATATTAAAATTTTGAGTGTGAGAATTAATAGAAACAAAAGAATGAACAAATTGAAGATAACAGTAGAAATTCATGTTTAGAAATCGAGAATCTCTATAAACTAAAAACTGCATAGATGTTAAAATACTTGAATTTTGTGGGGGAAAAAGTATGAGTTACATGTTTGTAAATTTTCGTTTTCTCTAGGTTCTCCTAATTAAAAACTTGAATGCATACATGACGTATATGGTTGAAACAAAAGTGAGATTCTATTTTACGAAATTCTATAGCTAAAACGTATCCAACTTTTTTAATACCAGTTAATTCAAAAACTTTGATATATATATATAGAGATGATTAATTGATCAACAAAGATACGATGATTATAAAAAAAACAATTTATTTTATAAATATATTCATATCAATGATATGATTAAGTTGTTTATTAATCGTTTTTAAGAGTGCAATTTCGAGCGGGGGTGACTTTGATGGGTTTGGTCTTGAGGGCAGGATTTTGCTCGAAGAAGTTGGTCGGTCGGAGCTCAAAGCCACCAGATAAAGTAGGCATCGTTGGGTAATCTTCCTGGCTAGGGACATGGTGGAAACCGACCGTGTACCACATCACTATATCTTTATTCTCTATTTTCCTATTCCTGTCATATTCATTCAATTACATAAGTTTAGGTTCTCCAGAAAAGTATATACGTTAATATTTCTCTTAAATACAAAACAATACATAAATGCTGTAATACTCATAACATTGGTCTCTTTAAAAAAAAAATACGTACATGTGTTTAAATTTTTGTAAGTTTAAGGCAACGTTATCTTTTCTTTTTTTTCATCAAATTAGTTTATCCAAAAAGATAACGAACGATACTTAGGTTCGCTCCTGAGGTGAACCTTTAAATTCACTCAACATATTATGACCAATCATTTTGCCATGTCATTACTAATACATGAGAATTAAAAAATAAATAAAAAAAAGGAAACACAATTAAAAAAAAAAGAAATCAGAAAATAGATTTAGGGTTTAGGGTTTAGGGTTTAGATGTTAGGGTTTAGGGTTTAGGGTTTAGGGTTTAGGGTTTAGGGTTTAGGATTTAGGGTTTAGGGGTTAGGGTTTAGGGTTTATATAACAAATATTTAACAAACCTAAACAGATATATAATTTTGTTTTAATTGTAAAATTTAAATCCTAACTACTCATCTGTCAACCCAAACCGACATCTAATTTCGTTTTAATTGTAAAATCTAAACCCTAACCCCTAAACCCTAAACCCTAACTGATATCTAATTTCGTTTTAATTATAAAATCTAAACCCTAACCACTCATTTGGCAACCCAAACCGACATCTAATTTCATTTTAATTGTAAAATCTAAACCCTAAACCCTAAACCCTAAATCTATTTTCTGATTTCTTTTTTTTTTTTAATTGTGTTTCCTTTTTTTATTTATTTTTTAATTCTCTTGTATTAGTAATGACATGGCAAAATGATTGGCTATAATCTGTTGGATGAATTTAAAGGTTCACCCCAGGGGCGAACCTAAGTATCGTTCAAAGATAACATATCTATATTGTTCAAGTCATTTCGATCGGACAGACGAAAAATATTTTACTAAGGTATCATCTTTTATTCTTAGAATAAATTAAATAATACTCCTATTATACCCAATAATGAAAACATAAAACTTCAACATTTTTTTATCAGCTCATATAACTTTTCAAAATTAAAGTTAATTATACGATTAATTAATCTTATCATGCAACGGACTAAATATAAACAAATTTTATCAGAAATATAAAGTACCTTTGAGACCACGCGGCCAACGTATCGTCTCCTTGGCTCCTGTCAGCGTACAAACCTCCTGCCCAAACCTCCGACCTATTATATGGCGTGATCCACACGTTATAGTTGGTGAATGCAGCTCGAATCTGTGGGTAATCATCTTGAGCCAGAAGTGGACCTGCAACGGATCCATGAAGTAAACGGTATCCAACATCATTGCCATGCTTCGTTTTTCGGTTCGGGTTAACCACCACAAGCTCCTCTGCTTTTAACCCTAATTTAACCCGAGCCTCTGCCTCGGTCTTGGCCGTCTTTGGCTTTGTTGTCCAATAGGTTTTTCTCGGTGCGGTAATAGATTTTGGAGTCCTCTTGGTCACAAGTTCGTTACGGACAAATGAATTGTCCGTACCATCGATGTCAAGATCAAGACGAAATGTCACGAAATGGTCGTGGTTAATACCAACGGTGTTGTCGGCTATAATTGTCCCGTGTATGTCTTCATCTTTTTTTATCTCTGATGTGTGAATATATTCTACCGGTTTAACTTCTAGAACACCGGTTAAGCCGACCTGTTGGTATGATTAGAATTAGGGTTGAACATATTGATTGAACCGAACAGAATTTAGCTTTGTATCAAATCGCTATTTTAGAAAAAATGAGAACCAAATCAAATGGAATATACGAATTTTTAGTTGAAATATACATTAAAAACAATAGTATTCTAATTATAAAATTCATGTCTTTTTTCTATCTAAATGAAACTGAATCAAACCAACCGAAATTTATCATACCGATCCAATTCGTATAAATTGATTGAGATAATTTTATACCGTACGAACCAACAAAACGAAAACATAAATCAATTAAGCAAATCGAACCTAATTATTCACTTACGATTTGATATCTTATGTCATCGTTTAATCATGATTCACGAGATTCATGTTGGTGTTCATTTCAAATTAATAAATGGAAACGTATATACTATATTATAGATTAAGTTGGAAAGAGATGGTTTTACCCCAATTTTGATGGAACCACTAGGCTTGAACTCATAATCAATTATGTAGTCATAGTTTCCCACGGTCGTCACAATCCGGGCTACAAGAGTTACGTCCGGTCTAACCTCCGTAATCTGCATCATCATATCATAAACAAATATATATAAATCATATATTTTATCTTATTATATAAATAATTTTTGATAACGTAACATTTTGTTACGTCTAAATTTGGGATTTCATCTTCCGTATGTCGCCACATGATATCTCCAGCATATTTTTCAAAAATGCATATAACATTTTCGATTTTTGCAGGAGTTCCATCTCGACCTGCGAAAATTCCGTCCATAAAAACCGCACCCGCTGGACAATCAGTATATGGTTCAAGAGACACGGCGGATTGACCACAGCCGAAATCGCCACAATCAAGATAAGTAATGAAATACCAATCATCACTTAGGTCCATGTAAGGTATGAACATCTCTGACAAGTGACCTTTGAATAGAACTTGCCGGTATTTGTTTACGTCCATGTCGAAAATGGACGCAAGAGAGATCACGATACCAGCTCGCATGTCGAAGGATATGTGAAACTCCCAATTTGCCCATCTAGCCATCATCATATGTACGGAATTAGTAAGTGGGATATGTTTACAGTTTAACTTCAACTTGAGATTAAATAGGTATCATCAATTTGCATGCATGTTATGTATATATGACGAATTCCTAATTTGTATTGTGAACAATAGATTTTAAAGATAAGATTTATGTGAGAAGTTAAAATGCCATTATTGCAAAATACAAAATAGAATCCCATAAATCTATTTCACATACCCATCATAGATTGAAATAGTGTCTCCAGTTTGCCCATTCATAGTTCCCTTTTAGGACCCCTTAATTTACTAAATCTTTGTTTCTATGGCTTTTTCTTTTTTTTTGGGCTGTAGCAACTATTGTAAATAACTTCTTTCCCTCGGGTAATATAATTCACATTTTATCAAAAAAAAAAAGAAATAGTGTCTCCAGTTTTAGTTTTTTTTTTTTTTTTTTTCCATTTTTAGATAATTTTAGTGATATAAAAGAAATTTTAAAATAAAACCGTGAAAGTATTAGGAAAATCATTGAGTATAATATAAAATTTACTTGCTTTGAAACTTGGATTTTGGCCGATTATTGAAATAGAATATTGGGTTTTGTTCATCTCATCTAAATCAATCAAATATATAATTCTAAAAATCTAAATCCAACCTAGTTACGTTCGCGTTGAGAACCTCAAAATGTTTAAAAAAAAAAATACGAAATGGATTCAATTTTGTGTTACAAGGTTTAAAAGATTTTCAAAAGTTTTATAAAATGGTTATAAAATCTAATTCTTAATGTTCTACACGGTTTTTAAAAGTTTTAAAAAAAAATTATAAAGATGATTATTAATTCTTATTATTTACACGGTATTAAAAGATTTTCTCAATATTTTAAATGTTTTATAAATAAATTACAAGAAATGTTTTAAAAAAATTTTTGGTAAAAAATAAGTAGAATTATTGTTGCATGCAAAATCTGCCCTTTGGGGGGAGAGAGAGAGAGAAATGGACCCATAGCCATTTTTTTTTTGGTTTAATTTGTTATTCATTTACCTCACGATGTGTCCATCGATCTTGAACCCTGGACCATTCGGCTGCAAAAGGACGGCGTTACGAAGCTTCGGTCCAAAAGGTGGGTTAAGCTTCAAGATACGGTACTCCGTTGCGTTAGCCTTCGGCATAGTAACCGTTGACCTATCCTTAAACTCCGTTACCTTCATCTCGTCAAGATTAACGATTATCGTCATTCCTTCAATAGGTTTAAGATACATATTAACGTTGCCGTCAAGATAAAACGGCATCAGTCTAATAACTCTCTCCGTATCGGCCTTATTCTCACCATACCATCCAATAGTTGACGTCGTGAACGCGATCTCCGAAACGTTCAAACCGCGTCTCGCCACCGAGTCACGAAACGGCTTGAACTTGACAACAACCTCGGTGGATGCGTCTTGTTCGTCGTTTGAGAGCATAGGGTAACCATTGCCTACGTGGATCTCGTCCGAGACAATGGCTCGAGAGGAAAAGTCAATTACTATCTCTCGCGTTTTGCCGTTGTCTCGAGCGATGACAAACGCTTGACGTGGCGGTGGTTTGATGGTGTGGTTCAGTGATGAGTACCACGACAAGACTAGAGACTTGTCGGGTTCGTTGAGACCAACGTATTGAAAAGTGAACTTGTGGTTTGGACCAACGGGATACGACTTGTTGATGATGGTTCGGACGAGTTTGAGTTCGGTAACGGTTAAGGGATCAAACGGATGAGACGGTGGAGTGAAGCTTGAGGATGAGATTACGATAATGAAAGAGAAAAATATGAGAATGGTGAAGTGAAGTGGAGCCATAATATTGTTCTTTGTGTTGTGTTATCGTTGGATTTGATGGACTTCCTTTTGTTTTTTTGGTCTAACTTATGTGATTTATTTTTAAGAAAACTAGAAAGTAATATTCCTTTAAAAGTCTCACTTACATAACTTTATGAAAAATAGAGATTTAAAAAGTATAAACAAAAGAGATTGACAGTTAAAACTGTAAAGAAAAGCTGTAAACCTTTTGCTTTTAAAGTAGTTTCCAATCATCTCATTTAATTTATTTGGTAACTTTTTAAATTAAATTTGAATTTCATACACTTAATCTTTCAATACAATTTAATTATATATTTCATAATAATAAATTTTAATTATATGCACTCCACCTTAATAAATAAAAATTAAGTTTATATATCAAAAGTAATATTTTCATAATATCAAATCTATATCTTACTTAAAATTAATAAACAATTAAATATTAACCCGAATAGTAATTTAGTAATGTTATATTATGAATTATATTTTCACTTCACCCGAATCGTCTCCACCGCTTCCAAAAGTGTTTCATAAGGTTCATTTTTATAAGGTTCATTTTTGGCCTTTACTTATCAGATTATGAAGTCTTGGGTATTTGACTATTTGGTTTCGAGAGGTTATATGTCATCGTGATTATGAAGTCTTGGGTATTTGACTATTTGGTTTCGAGAGGTTATATGTCATCGTGATAGGAAAAGGTAGCACTACAAAAAAAGGATAGATTACATCACTTATTTTGAATATTTACATCACTTATAAATGATGTTAACGCATTTTACATCATTTAATTAAGTGACACTGAATTTGATCATGCAAATAATTTACATCAGTTTATTAACAAATGATGTGAATATAAAAAATATTTATATCAATTATTACAATTGATGTTAGTATTTATATCACTTAATATAAATGATGTTAGTATTTGCATCAATTTATTAAAATGATGTTAATATTTACAACGATTATAATAAGTGATGTTAAGTATTTAAATCAATTTTAAATAATTGATGTTAAAATTAATAAAATAATTTAATTTTTAAGAAATAAATATTATTTAATTTTATTAATTAATATGAAATCAAACAATTAATTTTATTTGAATAATAATTGTTTATTAAACTTCATACTTTTTAACACCATCAAAAACCCAATGTCTCTATATATAGGAAACTTAGAATGTCTCTTTTTTCCGTGGGAGCGATGTGGGACGTTGGTACATTAAACTACCAATTACATCACTTTTTACAAGTGATGCTTAATCATTCATTAGCATCACTTGTGATTGATTTAAATTTTATATCATTTTCTAAATGATGTAAATTTTTATATTTATATCAAAATTGTGAAAGCGATGCAAATAGAATTAAATTTCCATCATGGAAGGCGACAGACAGTTTCACAGGGTATGGATGGTATTGCTTTTCTTCAAGTACATGAACAACAATGGGAGCCGCTAATCGTCGAAGAAGCCTATCACCATTGCACGCGGAGGTAGAGGCCTTGGTGTGGGCGATGAGATGCATGATTGGCGCCGGCAATCTACATGTAGCGTTTTTGACTGACTGCTCTGACCTGGTGAAGATGGTGTCTTCTCCAACGGACTGGCCGGCATTCGCAGTTTACCTAGAAGATATTGCAACCGATAGGGAAGAATTCTCCTCCTTTTCTGTCTCTCTTATTCCACGCAGCGAGAATGTACAAGCGGACAACTTAGCACGAAATGTTCGTGTCATGCCGCAATGTGTTACTCTTGTAAACCGCATTCCGCCACATTGGATTTCATAAGCTAATCAATATATATGTTTGTTGTAAAAAAAAAAAGAATTAAATTTCCATCAATTTTATTGAACTGATGCAAAATTAGTTAATAATAACATCACTTATTATAATTGATGTTATATCATTAATATTTAAATCATTTGTAAATAAGTAATGCAAAATAGTATCATTTAGTTTTGTGATACCATTTAAGTGATGTAATCTAGCCTTTTTTTGTAGTGTAGATGTTATCTATGGGTTGGCAGTGGACAACATTGGTAAATCTCATTCGCAGGTTTTTCAAAAGAACATGTTGATTTGCTTGTTATGGCCTAATGTAATTCTTTGGATTAATACTACTTCGTCTCTATTCTTAGTTTAAGGTTTCGATCTCTTTCAATTTCGATTTTACAATGTATGCTTTGTAATTTTATGTTTTCCTTGAATAGGATTTAGATTTCCGGGAATTCATGTTTTCCTTCGACTTTGTTTCCGCAGATTTTTCATTCGTCTGTCGGCTTAGTTTTCCTTAGTTTGAGTTTTGTGTTTCAGTTTGGTTTCTCAACAAATTTTAATAATAATATTCATATGATACATATTAACACTATATGATACAGTTTTATATAGATATGATACTTGCTACGATTATATTTGTTATCTTACATTACATATACACATGTGTGTAACATCACATATTGGACTATTAATTAGTTGTATACATATTTGGCTATTTTCTATGGTAAGTGATATTAATATAAATACTATAATTAATATTATTAGTATATTTAATTTTTTTCCAGGCTATCATTAATATAACTATAATATTCATTATATATCCATAGTAAATGAAAACTACTATTCATTTACTGATATAGTTTATTTTTTTTGTTATTCATATATTTACTAATATAGTTTTATTTTTAATATCACACAAACATTTTTTTCTTTTCTTACAATTGCTAAAAATATAAATCTACATCATAACACTAATATTTACTAATCAGTTTTTTATTTTTAAAAAGTTACATCCAAAATTCTAATGTTAAAACAAAAAAAAAATCTACAGCATAAATTTTATAACTATAATCTAAAATTACAACTTTAAACAATCATGCTCATAATGTGTTTAGATATTTGAAGAATGATTGAGTTGGGAAAGAACAATTAAAGGATCTAATCAAAAACTTCCCCCTTTGCTCAAATCGTATCGACTATTGTAATTTGTAACAAATCCATTATTTTTTTTTATTTTTATTTTTAAAGATGTTGTATATCATTATTTATTTATTTTTCTAAGCAACATACTATTATTTACTTTTTTCGTATGGATTATATAATACCTAAGTCTATAGTTTCAAAATTTATTATCCGATCTGAATTCGATTTACCCAAATATCTTGCTTTTGTTTGGATTCCAAAGGATTCCAAATTCTAAAATTTGGATAATAGGTTCCAAGCCTAGTAAAAACTATTGGGCTTGGTACCACTTAAATAAAAAAGCCTTTTAGCAAAAAAAAAAAACAATAAATATATAATATATTATTCCTAATTAACCCTAGATCTACGCGACGCAGCCAAAACAAAGCTTGCTCCCTCAACGCTCTCCTTGTGGACCTTGCCTGTCTCTCTCGTTGCAACAGGTTCGTCTCTCAACTCTCTGTATGGTTTATTTAATATTTGGGGATTCTAAAAAAAATCGTGTCTTTTGTATTTGTGTGTAGAATGGGTTCAAATGCATCAGATTCTGCAATTTTGAAGACTTGGAGAGACCTTACTCCTCCTTCTTCTTCTCTTGTCAAGCTTTCTCTGCTTACTAACAACAAATACGAATCATCTCAGTTCATGTCCGGTGGACACAACTGGTATGTGATCTTGCTATAAACTAAAGTACATATCTTTCATCACTTTAAAGTTTAAACATATATAAGCAAGAAATGTTGCGTTTTTGTTATTTATTAAAAAAAATCTTGCCTTTTTGTAACATATTCATTAAAAATGTTGGCTTTTGTAACATACAGTATTTATTAAAAAATGTTGTCTTTTGGAACATATTCATTAAAAATGTTGCCTTTTGTAACATATTTTAAAAATGTTGGCTTTTGTAACATACAGTATTTATTAAAAAATGTTGTCTTTTGGAACATATTCATTAAAAATGTTGTCTTTTTGTAACCTATTCATCTATGAAATCAGGAGATTGGTTCTGTACCCAAAAGGAAACGAAGAAGACAATGGAAGCGGATTTGTTTCAATGTATGTGGAATGTCTCTCATCAACACCATCCATGGATGTGTTTGCTTACCTCACTTTCTTTGTCTTTAACAAGAAAGACAACAAGTACCTTTCGATTCAAGGTTCGTATGCACATAGCCTTATTATTTGTCTCTCTCGTATGAATGATTCAGTAATGTGTATATATATGTTAACATGTAGATGTTGAAGTTAAGAGGTTTAATTCATCAAGATCGGTTTGGGGATTGTCACAAGCTGTTTCGCTTGAAACATTCAATGAGCCTGCAAATGGGTTTGTCTTTGGGGGAGAATGTGAGTTTGGTGCTCATGTTAAGATTGCTTCACCACCAGCCTCTCTTGATGAGAATCTGCCTTTTCACAAATTCACTTGGAGTGTTCGGGATTTCTCGTTGCTGAAACAGAACGACTACGTATCGAAAACCTTTAAAATGGGAGAGAAAACTTGGTGAGATTTTTGTTTCTACTGTGTGCATTAGTGGTAACTTGCTAGCAAGTAACAAGTGGACAATAATGTTTTACAGGACTCTAAAGTTGTATCCAAAGGGAGACTCTGAAGCAAATGGCAAGTTATCCAAGTTCATGCATTTAGCTGACTGTGAAATCTTATTGAGGGGTGAATTGATTTTCGTGCGAGCACACCTGACGGTTCTAGACCCGCGCGGATCCAAAGACCTAACATGTTCGCGTAAGTAGAAAAACTATTGATGTTCCTATTTTGCAATGTTTAAGGTTATAACTGATGTGCTTTACATACATTCTTTGTTGTTGTAGTTCACAGTTGGGTCATGGCCTCGACCAAAGCATGGGGTCTTCCTCAATCCATGCCTGTAGAGGAGGCTTACTTGGACCATGAAGATACTTTGAATGTGGAGATTGAATGTGAAATTGAAAACGTCATCAAGAACCATCCCTTCTTTTAGGATATCTATCTTAGCTATGATCTAGTCTGTTCTGTGTGGAGATTGATTGTGAAGTTGTTAACGTCATCAAACGCTCTCATCTTTAGCTATCATGCCTGTCTATCTACTCTGGTTTATGGGTTTAGCTGTGTCTAGTACTGTTTGACCAAGTCTGTTTTATGCGTAGAGAATGATTGTGAAGTTAATGTCATCAAACGCTCTTATCTATTTTTAGGATGTCTATTTAGCTATATCATGCATGTCTGTCTACTATATGACTTACTCTGGTTTATGTGTTTATCCATGTGGTTTATTTAATCTTACTAGTTTATTTAAGTTCTTGAAATCTTTCTATGATTCAATTTTAGCAATCTCTTCTTCTATAAATGGAACGTCATATTAGAGTTGGTTCAAAAACCGTGAGTTACACCTAACCTGCACCGCTATAGGGCATATTTGAGTGGGCATTGTGGGTGAAGTCCATTGTCGCATGGTGATCTTTACAGAATAGACCCACCCGGATCGTGGCTAACCATTAGGCCTTATGTCAAAAAATTTATAGGAGTAACTATAATCATCATCTTTTTCTCTTTATTCACTCTCTGAAGCAAAAAAACAAATATCCTAAATCAATCCAGAATGTCTAGATAAAGATCCTCTAGCTCCTTTTTTAACCTACATCTCACTGTAAAGCTAGTTACTGTAGTCTTGTACTTGAGACTTAACAAGAGTACCTAATCATTGTATTCATTTTCCAAACCTACGTACCTAATCAGAGATTGTACAGGGATACAACAGAAAACAGATTACTCCAAGCGGAATGTTAAAAGTGGACCTCAGGAAAGCATTTGATTCAGTTAGGTGGGATTTTGTATTGGCTTCTCTAAGAGCATTGGGCATTCCAGAGAAGTTTGCTGGTTGGATTAAGGAATGTTTGTGCACTCCTTCGTTTTCTATCTCAGTCATGGTTTTCTTTGATGGTAGTAGCTCCTCTATTCATGGTATCTACGAGACTTTGGATGATTTTGCAGGCTGATCAGGACTAGCTATGAATAGAGACAAGACTATGTTGTCCATATATATACTCACTGAGTTTAGAACTTCACAAGAATTAATAATTGCTTGGTGATATATAATTTAGTATATATGTATACATGCGCACGGTATATAAAGATTAACATACATACATACCTTATTATATAAAGTTGGGTTTTCGAAGTTAGCAACTCGCTGTATCGTGACACGTGTCGATTTTAACGATCCGAGATTTTGACACGTGTCAAAAAAATTTGTTTTTAATAATTTTAAATATGTAAAAAGATAATTATGAGAAGGTATTAAAATTTAAATAAATTTAAAAATATAAAAAGATAATGTTAAAAAAATTATAACTTAAATAATTTAAAAATATAAAAAGATAATGTTAAGAAAATTTTAAATTATCGATGCATGAAAATTTAGGAGATTTTTCAACTGATTGGTTTAGAAGCTATCATCGTATCATAAGGTAAGTTTTGATCAAAACTTAATTCTTTTAGTATTGGTTTATATGTTTCAATAATTGATGTCGAACTATTTTGTTAACGTTTAGTACGTGGATATCCTATGATTTATTTCATTGAATAAATAGGTAAATTTTTTATTAGCGTATAATGTTTTTTACTTTTGATGTGATTATTTAAGGTTAGTGTACTAATGTTTTTGTTGATGCGAGGATTTAGAGATATTTGATATGACTATTGTGTGATAATAGAGGTTTTGATCCAAATGTGATATTTTCGTATAGTTTTACACGTTTTGATAAGGTACGATTTCTTTTATCAACGTTCAGGAGGTTGATGAGTAAAAATCGATGTCGCGGAAAATCTCATTTTTAACAAAATATTATATGACAAAAAAAATTTTGATTGTGTTTATATATATGTTAAGTTATTATGATAAGTAATTATTATAAACCGAATTTCAATATTTGTAATATGCAATACATTAAAATTGTTGCCAAGTTTGAAAAGATAAAAAAAGCTGCCAAAAATTAAACAAAATATAAGAAAAAGTGAGCAAAACATAAGCAAATTGTAATATCTCTGCTGAAGAGATAGTTATATAAAAACTGGTTGAAAACATATATGCTTCGTTATTGTGGACCTCTCGTTTAGGGCAGAGCACATGAAATATGGATTTGTCGGGTTTTGATTTGCGTCGGAGCGTTTGTATGTGTTGATATTCTGAATAAATTAAACAAGTAATTAAAAAAAAAAAAAAAAGTAGAGTCCCGTGAAGCTCGTCCCTGGGGCGAGAGTGTACGATGATGAAGTGAGGAAGTTTGTTGAAGCACTTGGAGTGGAGAAGATCGGAAAGAGGCTGGTGAACTCAAGGGAGGGAGCTCCCGTGTTCGAGCAACCCGAGATGACTCTTGACAAGCTTATATATGGAGTACGGAAACATGCTTGTGATGGAACAAGAGAATGTCAAGAGAGTCCAAAGCCCTTCTTCGAATTTTCCTGATTCTCGCATGGTGCTAAATCGACTCCTCTTTTATGTTTCTTTTTCTACTTTTTTTGGTCTTTTCTACAAAATATATAATTCAAAAGATATGAACATTTGAGTAGACACGACTGTTTGTAAAAGACACATATGTAACTTTATAAAAATACATAACCACAGAAAATATTTTATCAAATTATAAAAAATATGTAACTGTAAAAACTATTTTTTAAATAAAAAAATTACGAAAAATTATAAGAAAAAAGTAACAACCGTAAAATAGGGTTACAATAAAAAAAATATAACCGTTAAAATGAAATGAATCAACCTTATAATAGGGTTGCAAAGAAAAGACGCAACCGTATAAAGTATTTTTAAAATAAAATAAAATAAAATACGAAAATTATAATAAAAAGACATAACTTTACGTATTTTTTGAGATTGTTATTATTATATAGATTTGTACTATAAGTGATGTTCAGTTTCTTTATTGGGAAGCTTTGTTTATCATTGCTTTCACAACTTAACTTATCTATTCACATAATGAACACAACTTCTTTTGAAATGAATCATGCCACTTTTTCAGACATGAATATAGTGAATCTAAATCAAATACCAAATCGAATCAAACTGTAACTTTTTTAAACCATACCAAATTAAAAAATATATATATTGTTTCAGTTTTTATATAATTGATAAAGCAAAAGACCGAAAAAAAACTCAAAAATATATCAAATTTTTCCATTAATTTTTTAGTCGGTCTTTCATGGCCT
The DNA here is from genome assembly GCA_011420285.2 of Erysimum cheiranthoides. Classification (NCBI taxonomy): domain Eukaryota; kingdom Viridiplantae; phylum Streptophyta; class Magnoliopsida; order Brassicales; family Brassicaceae; genus Erysimum; species Erysimum cheiranthoides. Next base: position 10,105,556 of record CM022179.2, on the reverse strand, counting down.
ATTTGAAATAGACTATTTCAATATTATCTTAGACAACAATTAAAAAAAGAAAAAGAAATATCAGACAAAAATCAAAGTAAGTCCTAGTTAGGTTTTGGTGCACCTATTCCCCTTTAGTTTTGGACTTTCATGGCCTATGCATGTCACACATATATATATATATACATACTTATCTTGAATTTGAAGCATGACACTCGAAGCAACAATCTTTTTCTTAACTTATTTTCGATCTGAAAATCTTGAATGCAAAGATGATTTCAAAGAAGAAGATAACTTCGTTTATCATATGTTATCTTCTGTTGCTTTTTCTTCCAATCGTCCTTGCTAGGCCGACAAGAAACGTAGATGGAACAAGTTCAAGAGCTCCAACAGTGCAAGAAATAAGAAACAGACATGGAATTAGAGAAGTGATAGTAGACAATGGGATTATCAGAGTCAGTTTCTCAAGTCCTCAAGGACTTATAACTGGCATCAAATACAAAGGAATCGATAATGTTCTCAATCCACATCAACGAGCTCGAGGGTACTGGGACATAATATGGCAAGGCAAAAACATTCGCGGTGGGTTAGATCGAATCGAAGGAACCAAATTTAGAATCATATCTCAAAACCAAGAACAAATGGAGATTTCGTTCTCTAGAACATGGGAGAGTGGTTCTACTTCTCATATTCCATTAAACGTAGACAAGAGGTATATCATACGTACAAATACTTCAGGAATCTACGCATACGGAATCTTCGAGAGACTTCCCGAGTGGCCAGAAGTTGATATGGGTCAAGTTCGATTAGTATTTAAACTCGACCAAGATAAGTTTCATTACATGGCGGTTGCGGATGATAGACAAAGAGAGATGCCAACGGACGATGACCGCGATATCCGTCGTGGTCATGCCAAGGCTCTTGCTTATAAAGAGGCTGTAGAATTGACTCGTCCTCATAACTCCATGTTCAAAAACCAAGTGGATGATAAGTACCAATACACATGTGAGATCAAAGACAACAAGGTGCATGGTTGGATCTCGACTAAATCCCATGTTGGCTTTTGGATTATCTCACCATGTGGTGAATACCGCGCTGGTGGACCAATTAAACAAGAACTCACATCTCACGTCGGCCCAACGGCCATGGCGACCTTTATAACGGGGCATTATGTTGGTACGGATATGGAGACACATTACAGAAGTGGTGAAGCGTGGAAAAAGGTTTTGGGACCTGTTTTTATTTACTTAAACTCTGATCCTACCGGCCATAGTCCTCGCGGTTTATTATGGGAAGATGCTAAACGTCAGTCCGAAGAAGAAGTTAAAGCCTGGCCGTACGACTTCGTAACGTCCTCTGACTTTCCTTCTCGTCGAGAAAGAGGAATCATTACCGGTCGTCTTCTAGTCAACGACGGATTCTTGACGTCGGGAAGATTTGCATATGTCGGTTTAGCACCGCCGGGAGAAGCTGGTTCGTGGCAGACAAATACTAAAGGCTATCAATTTTGGACAAAGACGAACGAAACCGGTTATTTCAAGATAGATAACGTTAGACCGGGAACTTACAATCTCTATGGATGGGTTCCCGGTTTTATCGGTGACTTTAGATACCAAAACCGTGTTAACGTAGCGTCAGGTTCCAAGATTAGACTCGGTAGCGTCGTATACAACCCTCCTAGGAACGGTCCAACATTATGGGAGATTGGTGTACCGGATCGAACCGCACGAGAATATTTTGTACCGGAGCCATACAAGAATACAATGAACCCTTTATATCTAAACCACACGGACAAGTTTAGGCAGTACGGATTGTGGGAACGATACACAGAGTTATATCCAAACCATGACCTTGTCTACACAATTGGAGCTAGTAACTATAGCCAAGACTGGTTCTACGCACATGTCACAAGGAAGCTCGATGACTCGACCTACACGCCAACGACATGGCAGATCGTGTTTCATCTTCCATACGTGAACATGCGAGGCAGCTACACATTGCAGCTAGCTTTAGCTTCGGCTGCACGGGCTAATCTACAAGTACGGTTTAATAACGAAAACACGATGCCACTTTTCTCAACGGGAAATATCGGAAGAGATAATGCTATAGCAAGACATGGAATTCATGGAATCTACCGGCTTTATAGCATCAATGTGCCTGGAAGGTTGCTGCGAACAGGGACCAACACGATTTATCTTCGACAAGCTAAAGCATTAGGACCGTTTGAAGGTGTTATGTATGATTACATTCGTCTTGAAGGACCTTCTAGAGATTAGATTCATATAGTAGTTTATACTTTTGGTTTTGTGTTTTTTTTTCCTTAAACATTATTGGTTTCTATTGATTTAAGTTGAGTTATTACTTAAACAAAGATTTTATAATATGTTTTAAATATAATATAAAAAAATCAAAATTAGATTATTTTTTGAGTTACCAAATATTTAGATAATATAATATTTTATTTCAACCGTTCAACATATTGATAATCATATTCACTTTCACATTTTTAGAGACAACAACATTGAAGTCCCTGGAGTCCCAAAGGTACACACAGAGCAGCTCTAGAAGGTGGTTTCACTCCACATCTTTTGTAACAATCTGCCCTCGTATGGCATGGTCCTTTGAATGTACAATCGCTTGAATCATCCATAATCCCTGTTAAATCAATCAAATTATAAATATATTAATTACTTATAATTATCATAAGTTTTGAGTAATTATATTATAAAAATGATGATATATTACCAAAAAAATATGCAATTTTTAGAATATAAAAAAGAACTTACGAGTAGATTGAACATTAACAATGAGAGAAATAATCAATAGAAGAGCAATAAAATGAGATTTCGAAGGTGTCATCTTTTAGAAAATTTTTTACAATGTAAATTACTGTTTAAATATTTTGTAAAATTACTTAGTGAACAAAATGAGAATTGGTGATACTTTTATAGATGAATCTTGGAATCTATTACTGTTAATACCATTTAAAGTTTTCAGCAAATTTGATATAAAATTTTATGATTTAAGATTTTGTTGACCTCCTTAATTACATGTGTGTGCTGTATAAAGTTACCAATATAACGCCCTATAAATAATTCATCAAATTATGGTAATATAATTAAATATAGTCAATCTTCAAATCTTATTATCATGGTAATATATTAAGAATTTGACCTGAATTCATATTTATTACTGAATTCATTATTATTATTGAATTCATATTTATTGACATAAATATGTTGACTAAGATTAATAGACTAAAGAAGCAAATATCTAATCAAAGCTAGTAATGAGCAATTTACGTTAACGTTGGCATAAATTAAAATATGGTAGTGTACGCGTATGAATTATAGACAACAATAAAAAAAAAAAATCTTACAAGCCAAAGTGTAAAACATATGAAAAAATTATATATTTGTCATATAAGCACTAAAACCCCTTTTTTAATATATAGAGGATAATAGATAGAGAATGATCATTCTTTAAATCCCACATACACTTCAACGTGAAATGGATAGATTGGATCATGTGGGGTGTAAAAGGAGTTTTACAAAGTTTTGATAAATGGTTCCTTAGAAGATTAATCCAACAACCCCAACGTGGTTTTAGACAATAAGACATTTATCACTCTTTATTTTCATCCTTAAAGTTTTAATAGCAAACTTGAGAAAGAAAGGGCAAAAAAAATTCTATCAACTAGGATTTATATTGTGAGAAATAGCCCACCAATCTTCTCATCTTCTTTTTCCAGATATTAGTCAGTTTTTCAGTAAAGCTGAGCTCAATGAGAATTGATTATTGAGGCCTTCATTGAGTGGCTTCCGAACAAAAATTAAATCTTGAAAAATCTACTGTTTCATTTGGTTATAAAATTCAAGCCACTGAACATGATAAGTTGAAATTAGTCTTGGGAATGATTAAAGGAAGGAGGAAGGGGATCCTACTTTATTGGAAAGTCTTCAAAATCTAAAATTTTCTTGCATATGTGAATGAACGGTTAAAAGATCGTGTTAATGGTTGTCTGCCAAATTTTTATCGAGAGGGGAAATAGGTTTCAGTAAAACCATTTGTCCTTGTTCCATCTACTTATGTTATGCTTTGCTTTCGACTTTTTTTTATATCATGAAAGTGTAACATCCTCATTTCATAAATATGGTGGTGCATGAAGAATGTTTAAAAAGAATTGATTGGGCAACGTATGTCACCAAAGTATACTTATATTTTCGGTTAAATATACCGAGAGAACTCAACAGTTAAGCATGTTTGACTTAAAACAATTTTAGGATAAGTGATCTACCAAAATTTTCAATTTTTTTGTTATGAATATCTAGGCCCAAAGCCTACTTTTTCAAAGAAAGATCGGCCATGCGTAAGATTTTAGCACTAATTGACATGTGTGATACACACTTAAAGATATTTCGATTCTACAACAAAAGGAAGAAGTCTTTATAAGTTAGTTGAAGGTGAAGAACAGAGATTAATCTTCTTCACAACGTTATTCTTCATCTTATTCTTCTTCTTTAATTTTTTCTTTCTTTATCATCTCCTTAGATCTCAAACGATACTGCAAAAGTTGTTAAAAAAAAAAAAGCATGTTGTACGAGATAGCTTGTAAACTCTTATTAATTTCAAGATAGTAAAGATTTTTTTACCAAAAAGATAGTAAAGATTTATGGAATAAAGTCCCACACGAGACATAGCCGCAACAAAAAAACTTAATTAATACACAATCTGTAAAAATTTCTTTTTTTTTTTTTTTATTGGACTATTGTGCAACTCAAAGTCGAACTATAAGCGGAAAAAGTCGTCTAAAATATATTTTACGTTATCGTATCGCTTTTAGATTTTACGCCAGTGCTTGCTGATGCTATACAATGTTCATTAAGAAGCATAATATATCTTTCTTTTTTTTTTGAACAAAGAAGAATAATATATCTTGACAAAAAAAAAGAAGAATAATATATCTTTGGTTGAAAACTTTGATGTTACTTGAGATTTAAACCTCAAATTTCATAAATGTACGATGTTTCTGCTACAGGTTTATTTAGAATAAGTTACCTACTACAATTTGATTTTTTGGTAACATTACCTACTACTATACAGTTACGTACGAGGATTCAACTAAAATAAAACAAACAATGATGTAGTTGTACTCTGTTTTCAATTAGTCCTATCCATCTTTGAATTTTGCTGATTTGAATTCTCCAATTAACGTAACCGAAACAGTAAGTAAACCAAACTTGAACCGGACCAGAACTTGAACTTGAACTCTGTTTTCACAGCGCTCGCGTTTTCCCAGAAGCTCTCAGGATTACCTGCAGAGACTTTTTTCCAGCCATTGCTTAAAGATAATCTTGTTGCAAAAGGGATAGTGCTCAATTTCGTAACAGACTTCTTCAATGAATATTTGGTTGAGGATAGTCTTCTTGATGACTTGATTTATATTCTGATTCCTACATTGTTTGTGTGATTTTTTGAATGGATAATTTACTTCTTTAGTAGATTGTTTGTAATTGGTTAATAATAGACGGTTTGTCTTTTTTTCCTTGGGCATTCGGGTACCCGTTCGGGTCGGTTCCATTCGGATATCGGGTAGCTCGGTTATTTCTAAAGTTTGGTTCGAGTTCGGTTAGGGTTCGGGTATTTGTGTTGAAAACCCGAAAATACCTGAAATATTTTCGGTTTTGTATTGGGTTTGGTTCTTTTACCTATATATACCTAAGTCTACCCGAATTATTCGTAAATACCCGAAATACTCGGAAAAAACTAAAACATTGGATACTTTTTACCTGTACCCGAAAATATCCAAAATACTAAAAAAAATGATTAAAATATTGTTACTTTTTATTTAAAATTTATCCGAAAATACCTGAATTATCCAAAAATATCTAATATATTCAGGTTTATAATTATAATTTTGAGTATTTTGGTTATTATAAGTATATGTATTATCAAAAATCTTAGATATATATTTGTATTTTGAATACATTCGGGTATCGGATACGGTTCTGGTTTAGTTTTGGATTTTCGGATATAAAAGTTTAGGACCCATTCATATGTTTTTAAAAATCAATTCGGATTCAATTTAGGTACTTTTCGGATCAGTTCGGTTTAAATATTTTTCGGATCGGTTTGGTTGAGATATTCGGTTCCGGTTTTTTTTTTTCCCAGCCCTTAACTTACAGTAATGTCGTCTTGAAAAATACTTGCTCATTTTTTTTTTTTTTTTTTTGCGCCAAAAATACATACTCAAAAAAAATAAATAAAATAGAACCTTATCCAAAAGTAAGGAGATTTTTATTTAAAAGGGAACCACAAAAAAATTAGGAAAGGAAGGCATTAAGCCGTTTGGCCACACAATCAGATAACACAATGGAAATACATTCCGATGACTACTTCTTCCTTCCTCCTCCCTGTTTCTCCTCCTTCCACCGCCTTTCTCCGGCTGCGCTTCTTCCGTCGCTCTTGGCTTTCCTCTAAGATCCACCACCGTGTTCCCCAAGGTACATTACTACTCTTCTCTCTTTTAACTTCTTACCACACTTTTCTTGAGTTTTCTTTACTTTTGAATCATTTTTAAGTCATCTTGTTTTGTCTTTGTATAGTTATGAATGATTCCACCAGGACTGAAGTATCCATTGATAAATCAGAAGTAGACAAGCTTGTTGATAGGATTGATTTTGGAGAATTATGCAATGATTTTGAGTGCACTAGTAGCCCACAGGTTGAATCCACAGCTAGACAACTTGTTCGCGATATTCTTGAAATCAGGGAAGGAAATCGCGCTTTTGCGTGCTATGCAGTTTCTGTTAAATATAAGGTACATTTCTCTGTCACATTGTAATCTACAATGTACATTGTTTTACATTCTCTGTCACTTTGTTCAAAATGGGCACTTAATTATGTGTGGTAGAAGGAGTAGTATTTATCTTGTGAGTGTAGGATCTAGAACAGATTTGTATAAACGTTCTTGTTATTTAGGTAGTTCATGGAACTGAATCAGACTTTTTATTACATGTTTTGAGTAGCTTAGGCTCTTTTGTAAGGTTAAAATGATGTCTAGTTCATGAACTTAGATGAGATAGTTCTTAAGAGTTTCCCGTTGAAAAGTGAAGCACAAAATTTTGTTTATAGTCGAAGAACGAATTAAACGGATGCTATCTATGTTAGGTGAAAAGGCCTTATGGCTAATAAGTTAATGGTTGAAGGATATAATATGTCTAGACATGGTCCCGTAAAATTGATTTGCTCGCTCGAACATTGCAACATTTTATTCCATTATTTTTCTTGTGATGTTCTGATATTCGTCGGCAGTAAGTAAATACATCGTGATTGATAGTGATTTCAGGATCCGGTTAGAAGTTTTACAGGTCGGGAGAAGTATAAAAGACCAATGTGGATAACTAAGGCATTAGAGAGTCCCACCGTGGTGAGAACTGATCTCGACTTTTATAATATTTTTGCATCTAGTAACCTTTTTGGTTACAAGTAATGTGATTCTCTTCGCCTTATTTTGTAGGCGGTACAGGAGATGGTAATGTTATCGACCAGCGTCTTGCGTATTAAATGGACAGTTAAAGGAAAACCAAAATCTTTTCTTGCTGCTGTAAGTGGAGATTTGATAATCAAAGTCAAATCTGAATTTACTCTTAACCAGATTAGTGGCCAAGTGATTGAGCATGAAGAGTCTTGGGACTTATCTTCATCGTCCCCTATTGCACAAGCCTATTTCTGGACATCTCGCCGCCTTTTTGTTGCTTCTGAATCCGCAAAAGATTTGGCTGATGTCACAAAAGACTTGACCGCAAACTTGACAACCCGAAATGAGGATACAGAGATATATCGTGATCCAACCGATCCTAATAAGGTCAGTTTCAACTAACACTATTGTATAAGTCTTGCTTAAACCATATAGTCAATCAATCAGTCATATTTGAAATCCTTAAAGCTGAAACAAACCCGGGACACATAGTCGTATCTTGCAAACTAAGAGAATGTTAGTTTTGGTGATGCAGTTTTTCCAAAGAGACGACAGCTTTGAGAGAGATGTGTATCAGATTGCATTGTTTCTAGCCATTGTATACTTTGTTGTAGTGTTCTTGAAGAACACTCTCTAATTACTCTTCTCTATATAACATATTTGTAAATGTTCTATATATATTGTTGTATATGATCTGTATAAAAACTGAACAAGAAAAAGAGAGATGTGTGTTGGAAGACTTTAAATTATTTCATCTTCTTTAAGCATCCATCACCAAGACAATGCATGCACATATAACCAAATGAATGGTTTCTTGTTACTATGCTAATGAACTAAAAGCCACTGTGATCAATGTTAACAAAATTGTAAGAAGCTTTCCGATCATCAACAAAGGAGGAGCTGATGAGATGTTGTGGGATCCGACCGAGTAAACTCTTCCTGATCCATCTTTTATTTTGATGCTTGATGAACCTTGAAACATGAAACCATTTGGTTGTATGACAAAGAAAGGATGAAGAGTAAAGAGTCTACTATCTTTTTAAGTTTTAGAGATACTTACAGTTATGATCTGCCCATCCGATCATCTCGTTCTCCAGATCGTATACTACTAACTTGTTCGAGAGCACCAAATCTACAAAATGATAAGTTAATGATTACACTACTTGTATTTCTAACACATGTGAGACCAAAATGAAACAGTATGGTATGGTTTAATCGCTATCGTCTAGAGAGCAATATCGAAAGAAAGATTATATGAACTATACCTCCTAAGAGAATCACTTCTGATCTTTCATCAGTTGTCAATCCACCAGCTTGCCAACCGAAGCAATACACGCCTTTCTGTTACGAATGTGGAACAAAAAATTCATCATAACTCAAACATCTTATACTAAAACTTCGCGAAAAGTTTTGTTGGGATCTCGCAAGCACATTTTCTGCCTATTCTTTTGGTTACCTCAAGTGTGAAAAGATAATCATGCGGATAAACGGTCAGTTTGACAGAGTCCTCAAACTCAAAACTTACTGGTGGGAACGCCTCATCCACGCTGCGAGTTTAGCAGGAAGATTTTAGCACATAAACACACTGACTGAAAGAAATAAAAGCTACTGGCATGTAAGCGTTCAAGTAACTTTCAGAACAGTAGATATTGTTATTCCACGAGACCGAAAAACGCATACCCCGAGTCCATTATTGAACGTGCTTATGCGAACACATAGAAGTTATGTAGGTAATGATGAATGTTACTTAAGAAAGGCTTTGATTTATTGGTATCTAAAAGAAGAATGGTTCGGAAATAAACACGCTAAGGGAGCGAACAAACCGTCTTACTTTTTACTAAAGCTGAAACATTGGAAGGTTTCCTCTACTATGTGAAGTTTTACAGGTTGACGAGCAAGAATCTACACAGCAAAAACTCATGTAAGGATTGTGATTCACACAAGCAAGAATAAACACTAATATGAGTATGAGGAGAGAAAGTTACCGTTTCGATTATGGAGTCATAAAGAACCTTAGGAAAGTAAGCCAAAGTTGTACCACTGTCAACAATGGTTCCTCCGTTCCTAATAATACTTCGTGGAAGCTCAAGAGAAACTCCATCCACATCCATTCCCATCAACATAACATTGTAATGCATCCTAAATTTGTTTGAGCAACACATGTTATAATAAGATTTATAATTCAAGAACATTCCTAATAGATCTAAACATGTCTTAAGCCTTTATTTGATGCACTAAAGATTTCTTAAACCAAATCATCTCATTGGAAACTCGACACCAACGACTAACCGGTAAAGAAACTTTATAGTTCTTATAGCATAGATCAAGAAAGCTATTCAAAAAAAGGATAAACTTTCACTAGAAAGGTGTTCATACAACAGAAAATACTTCTACTCTAACTAAAATTATTGATTGAAAAGAATAAATGAATTGAGAACACAATCACGTACTGATTAGGTACCATAGGGGTTGTTTGAACTTTTGGAGAATCCACTACACCAACAGCAAAAATGCCACCTCCTTTGACATTATCCAAGCAATGCGAAAAGACTCTTTTCGCGTCGCCCGTGGCAGCTAGTTGAGAAAGAACAGAGGTATTTGATTGTCCAAATCCCATAACACCATCAACTGCTGACTCACTATTCCCTAGTTGTCCAGATTGATCACTTCCACACCTGTTTCAAAGAGAAGCCCTTATGAGAAAAAAAAAACCCGTAACTCGTACAAACAAAAGAGAAGCGAGATATTAAGCTAACCCGAATACCACATCCTGTCCAAGTGGTCCAGTTTGAAGATCTCCAGTAACTTGGTCAAGTGTTAACTTGTCCCTTATAAAGTTCCCATCACTTGTGCTTTCGTCCGCATAGACAATGTGATAACTACATCCAACAGCGGGCTGACAGCTATCCGATTGCGAAATGAAAGAGCAAAAATCATCTTCACAGCCAACCTTCTTAGAGGTCGAGGAAGCATTCATGTCGAACAATGATAAACGGAACTGCATTGACAAAAAAAAACAAAAATGATCTAGCTAAGAACATTTCTGGGTTAGCATTAGACACTAAGTGAGTAAGAAGAAGGAAGCATTACACCCAAATTAGTTTTCGAGGGACATTTGGGGCACGGTGCGCAATTAACCCAAAGTATATCACTTCCGGTATCAACTTGAACATGATATTCCTTTGGTGGCGACCCGAGCTTGATTTTAGTAAAGTATAAACTGAAACAAAATCAAGAAAATGTAACTTCATGAGTACCTAAACTTACGCATTGTCTCAAATGATACATAAACTATGTCGTATTAAACCAAACAAAAATATACGATTACAACCATATCGCGTTATAATTATCAAGTTTTCTATGTTATAATGTCTCATATGGGAATTGAAGTAGTATGTAACAAAGTATATATAATAAACATGCATATTTCCGTTTATTGCCAATTGGTTTTGAGTCGGGAATATAATTATGATTGCTAAAATGATAGAAAAGAGAGGGGGATATGAACAAAACCCGACAGAGTCTACGCGGCTGTCTCCACCAAGAGGGAGATCAACGGAGGCGAGCATTCGAGAGTGGCGGCGCGTGTCGTGAGACTTGAAATGCTCGAGTTTCTTCTCTTTTCCTGCGAACTTATGTTGTACCTTAAACACGAAATTGCCTGATGCAAATTCGATCACAATGACGAAAACTGTCACCACAATGCATAATTTTCTCCTCAGTTCCATCGCTATAATATCTCCGGAGGAGAAAATTTTTTGAGATATTTATTTGAATGAACGTATTAAAGTCTGTTCATATTCAGACAAAGAAACGGCAAAGAAAACACAGAGACGCGTTTTCAGAGACGGATTTAGAAAATTGCCAAATGTGATGTTTGAAAATTTTAAAAAGAAAACAGCTAAGCTAAATTCTTTACTTTTTACAAAACCATTTATTACGAACCAATGCTTTTGTTTTTATTTCTTTTAATACCAATGCTTATATTAGTAAAGAAAATCCAATTTGGGAACTATTGACAAACTTAAAGAATTCAATATTTTAGGACTTTAAGATAAAATGATAGAATGTAAGAATGATTGGTGATTATAAAACTTAAAAATTAAAATTATTCAGAAAAATTATTTGGCTAAATAGTTTGATAAAAAATAAAACAGAGCCACTATACGATAATCTTGTAAGATAAAAACTTAACTCTCTCTCTCTCTCATATTATAAGAATTTTTAGGTGAGAACACACAGTTACAAAACCCATAAATGTTTTGTTATTTTTACATTAAATATATTTTATAATGTTTATTTTAAAAAATTTAACCAATAGGAAAAGAAATGCAAATATAAATAGTCATAATATACTAAATAAACATAAATTATACATAAATATTTGAAAAAATCTAACAAAATAAAATAAGATAAAGTAGAGAGAATTCTCAGCAAGAATCTTGTAATAGCCGAGCTTTGTCAAAGAAAAATATTTCTTGCCTTTGTTTAATCAACTGTTTGCCCGAACCGATCCTTAGAACTAACATTTATGAATTCTCGAATCTCTTATTTCACTTTCACTAGAAACTTAGCTTAAAAGTTAGAACTATGATATTATTTCTGGTAGCGATTTAAATAAGTTACATGGATGTTTTGCGTTCACGGCATCGAAGAAGAAGTTGTAAGTCTTTCTTCTTGGGAATAAATGATTAACCAGGAAAACTAACTTTAAAAGAGTTGCTAGCTTCTCAGTCTTGCCACACATTAAATAATATCAAAGAATCCTGCTCTTGCAGGCCCTTGTATATGCGGATCCTTTTGATGTTGAAGTACAGAAGAAAATCGAAGCTGCAATTCGACAGGTTAATGGTTCTTACTTAAGTTACACTTACCGAACTCTACTATATCTTTAGTCGCAAATAACTCTGTTGTTACAATCCTTCAATTAGGTGTAGGTTCTTGTGTTCTCCTAACTCACTTGTAATGCAAGACCATGTCTTAAGTCATCTCTGTAGTTGTTTATGCTGTCGAGTAAGCAGACTTCAGGGTTTATAGATATGCAATGCAAGTTTGATTTGTATTCCCTTAACAATCTCCAAATGAGTCAATAGCAACATCACAACTCAAATTATAGTTTTCATTCTACAACATCAAATTTCAAAACAACACCATAACAACATTTGTATAGTTTCCGCAAAAATTTCATTACAAACTGAACTATTCGTTTAATCTGGCAGTGACAGACCGGAGCTTCGAGTAAACTTTCCCAGCAGGAGATCCCATAATAAGACTACAAAGTGAACTCCTCGCGACTTTAATATTCGAGAAAGCTCCTAAGATATGAATCCTAGTATCTGCAATGACAATCCTAGTCTTAGTCGAATTCTCAATAGCAAACTTTGTCTTCCCTCCTTTCCCAGACAATCTCCCAATCGCCCGGGACAAATGCTCGCCTTTCAAAGTCTTAACATCCTTAATCTCAAACGACTCGACATACAACTCGTCTATTCTCAAAAGCGATATAGCATCTGGGATATCAAAACCGAGCATGAAAGCGTGTACAAAATCCGCAGACTTCTGAAGGTTACTAATATCAGGAGTGTCGGCTCGGGTTTTAAGCTCGACTTTTCGGGATTTTAGATTCATCCTAATATCGATTTTCATCTGATCATATACCGGTGTGTAGATATCTAACCATGTATTGTAAATTGTAATATTTTTAAAAATAATAATATTCCTAAAAGAAAAAGGAATTGTAAATACTCACCTCTATATAATAAGAGTAGATGGTCTCATATTTCCTTACCAAACAAAATAATTTCTTTCAAAACACCAAGATTTTGTCATATTGAAAAGTTTTGTCTTTGAGCTATCTTTGAAAACGTGAGGTACGTATGTCGGTGTCGTATTTTGTCGCATAACTAAATCTGATTTTATTATAGTTGGAGGTATGTATACGTACATGTAGATGTGTTCAATACGACGCCAAGCCAAACCATGACCTCAAAATATACACGTAGGGGTGCAAAGCCGTGTGTTCAAAACATCGATACATCAATTTTTTTGTTAAATTTATTACTAATTTTTTTTTCTTTAATTTTTCAGAATAGATATCATCAAACACAAGATGAACACACAAGTTCAAAACAACAACAAAGAATATATAACACTAGATCAACTAAACAAAAAACATTCTTATCGTTGAACGATAGTACGTCTTACAAGAAAGTGGACAGCAAGAAATTTGAAAAAAATAATGAGCTTATAGAAATGAATTTTCTCCTACTTGATGAGAAGGTAATTTTTTTTTCCCATAAACTAAAATATTCTCCTGTTTATTATTACATTATTTATCTAAATTTTAATATATTTTTAAAATAGGATAATACTATTCAAGGCTCTGTGCATCATTCTCTTATTGAAAAGTTTGGAGATCGATTATGTGAAGGAAGTTTAATCGAAATTTCAGATGATATTAACAGAGAGAACAACAATTGCAAATGTGGATCAACAATTTTGCAAAATACCTCCGAAAAAATTTCGATTCTGAAATAATGAGGATTTTGCTAAATTGAAAAAGATGACACAAGATCTATATCGTAATACGTTAATAAATAGAAAATTTAAATTAAGTAATTTTTAAATATTTTACATAATCTCTAATTTTGTTTTCTATACGGGTTATAAAAATTTTAATTATTAACCCGCGTATACGCGGGTCCTTATCTAGTTTAGTATAATGGGTACATGATAACATCTTTGTTTTTTATTTTATTTTTAGGTAACGAAGGTTTGCAAAATTTTAAAGGAAATCTATACTAACTAACCTCAGATTTGAAAAGATTATGGGCCTGATTGGTTATGGCTGTACATTTAGATTTTTGGTTGTAGAATTTAAGTTGTATATTTTTTTGCTGTGGCTGTATAATTTATTGATGTAATATCTTGGCTGTAGAAATAAAAATTTTGGAAAGCATCAAGTTATGTGCTTTAGAAAAAAGTGTTCTCTACAGCTACAAAAATTAATTAAGGAAATATTTTGGCTCTAAGAAAAAAATGGAAAGCTAAATTTTCTAGACCTTGATTGGATCCATTTTAAATCTTTAAGAATTTTTTTGCTCCGTAGAGCCGGGAAAGCACTTACCAATCAAGCTCTATAGAAAATGATCTTGGGCCAAATAGTGACTGTCGGTAAGAATGTAGAAATTACACATCAACCCTCAACTTTCTCTTTCTCCCCTTTTCTCTTCTTCTTATGTCTTACACATCAACCCTCTCTCTTTCTCTCTCTCCCTCTCTCTCTCTCTTTTCCTCTTCTTTTTCTCTGTCTCTTGGATTGTTCGTCGTTCAATCCAATTCACTCGACTCACAGGACTCACTCGAAATCTCTCCCACCATTTCTCCTCACCTTCAATCTCTTCTGCGCTCGGATTCTTCTTTTTCTCGAAAACTGGATCTTGGTTGAGAATTTTATCCACTTCATGAGCGTGCCTATAATTCGGTATGTTCTCGCACTCCCATAAGAACTGCTCCGCGATTTGCTTGTACGGCCCTGGTTCGTCCGTCCCTGCTTCGGGTTTTGGGGATTTCTTCATCAATTTGGGAAGTCCAATCGAAGCAAAATTCGGAGACTGTGACTTGGGTAAACCGCATAATTGACCAGCCATTCTCCCAACCTAAACCCACACAAAAAAAATTCTCATATTCCCCTCAAAAACAAGATTCAATTCACCAGGTATCTATGATATTAGTATCTACGGCGTCGGCGGCTTCTTTCACCTAGAGGCATACTTAATTCGAATGTTTTTTTCTTAATCCTCGTCATCTTTTTTTGGTAACAGTTTACTTATTTGTATTTACACGTTATTGATTACCATTACATGTTATTTCTTCAAAAAACAGATTATTTTTATAAATAACACAATTTCTTTTCAATATGACATGCTTTTTCCTTAAATGACATGGTTTTCTCTTCCCTTCTGCCTCTACTTCCTCTTGATTTTGTTGGTCTATTTCTCCTTCTCGCCGGAATTCTCTGTTCTCGATGTCGGTGTTGTTGTTGGATGAATTTTTACATCCGCATTTTCAATAAAAAAACGTAGATTATGTATAAAACGCATGTTAATTTAGAAAATTACATTTCATATAAATAAATTACATGTTAAAACAAATAATAGCATGACAGCCAAACAAAACACTTGAAATTCTTTTAAATAACACGTAAAATGTTTTTCAGAACCCACCAAAATATTTCGCAAACAAAAAATGTGGGCCCAGTGCTTAAGGGTATTATCGTCCAGAACCCACCAAAATAAACATTATTTTGCAAACATTTCTGACCCATGGTTACTTTGCAAATAAGTCTGTTTTATTTGGTTATCTAGTAATATTACCCAATTTTAAATTGGTTTTTGGTTTTTGATTTTTAAATTTTAGTTTAAGTTTATGGAGCTGTCAAAACAAAAAAAAAAGTTTAAGTTTATGGTTTTTAGATTTTGTATTAATAAATATTTTGTAAAAAATGAAAATTTGAAAGAAAATCGTTAAAAATAGAAAAACGATGAGGCCATGAATGTTTGGTTGATTTTTGTTGGTTTTTAGATTTAGATTTTTGGTTTTTGGCTTTTGGCTTTTGATTTTTGATTTTATGAGTTTTTGATTTTGGAGGAGATTTTAGATTTTGAAAATCTTGAATGGTAACTTTTTTAGTTTTTGGTTTTTATATGATTAGTATTTAAAAACGTTTTTAAATTATTTATTTTAAATTCTATTTTTTTTTAAACTGAAAAAAGAGTTTACGATAGAATTTGTTGAAAATCCCAAAAGAATGATTTTTGGATTTTAAGATAAGTGACTAGAATCCATAAAAATCTGGATTCCCTATAACTTAGGGAATCAATTTTCTATAAAAGAAATCATGAATGAGTGAAAAAGTGGATTTTGCAAAATCAAAAGCCAAAATCAACTTCAAAAACTAGTGTCATTCAAAACCTAAAAGTTGGATTTTCAAAGTTAATAACTCAAATTATAATATATTTTTTATTATGGTTGAGATCCATCTAGATTCAAAGGATCTCCTAGATACCATCTTGATACCATCAAAGAAGGAAATCAAACTCAAAGCAAAGATAAATCAAAAGCAATGATTTTCCATTGTCATCACCTCCATGAAGATCTCAAGAATGAGTACTTGAGTGTGAAAGATCCACAAATCCTTTGGAATGATCTAAAGGAAAGGTATGATCATTAGAAAACTGTGATTTTACCTAAAGCTCGTTATGATTGGACTCATTTAAGAAACAAGACTTCAAGTTTGTAAGTGAGTATAACTTAGCCTTGTTTAAGATTACTTCCAAACTGGAATTATGTGAAGAGAAAATCACGGATGCAAATAAGTTAAAGAAGACATTTTATACTTTTCATGCTAATAAGATTGTCCTGCAGACACAATACCGTGAAAAGGGATTCCTGAAGTATTTCCAACTTATCTCTTGTCTCCTTGTGGCTGAGAAAAACAATGAGTTGTTGCAGAACCTATTGGGCGTAGTCCATGATTTTTCATCAACAACTAATTGTTTTTCTCAGCCACAAGGAGACAAAAAATAAGTTGGAAATACTTCACGAATCCCTGTTCACGGTTTTATATCTGCAGAATAATGTTATTAGCATGAAAAGTAGAGAATGTCTTCACTAACATATCTGCATCTGTGATCTTTTCTCCACATAATTCCAGTTTGGAAGTAATCTTAAACAAGTCTAAGTTATACTCACTTACAGACTTGTACTCTTAAATGAGTTCAATCATAATTAACGAGTTTTAAGTAAAATTACACTTTTGTGATGATCATACCTTTCCTTTAGATCATTCCAAAGGATTTGTGGATCTTTCACACTTAAGTACTCATTCTTGAGATTCTCATGGAGATGATGACGATGAAAGAAAACCATAGCTTTTGATTTATCTTTGATTTGAGTTTGATTTCCTTCTTTGATGGTACCAAGGAGATCCTTTCAATTTAGATGGATTTTAAGCATCTAGTGTCCATGCCAAATAGTTGTCTTCACTGATATCAAGAGCTACAAATCAAAGACTTGTGAGTTTCGACATAATTATTGAAATATTAAGAAAATTAATTAAATTTTATAAATTTATGTTAATCAATCAAGATGCAATTAATATGTATAAAATTCATTTTAAATTTAACAATATTAAATTAAATAATTGCATATATCTTAGATAAATAATTAATGAAGTATGTGTCAATTATGAACAACTTAGACTATGTTAGAATTCGAATCATTAATTTATTAAATAGATATAAGTCAATAAAGTGTGAAGTGATCTTGGTCTAGTGGCAAATGATAAGTCCACAGAAGACAGACACCATCACACCAGAGATCGAGTCCCCGACTCTACAATTTAATTGTAGAAATTAAGCTAATGGGCCGGCCAGTTGTTGTGGCCCAAATGTTGACAAAAAAAAAAAAAGTCAATAAAGTGTAGCAACACTCATATAGCGTTAGAATTTTCCTAAGTCAATTCAAACCATTAATTTAATAAACCGATTCATCAAACCAAACCAGAAAGACAATATGAACTTTACTGCTTCAAACTTAATGAATAACTGATATAGCAAGCATAAATCTCTTTTTTTGTTTTTTTTTTAATAGCTAATCTCAACTTTTAGCTTACAGTGTTTTTGTTATAATACAAAAAAAGCATTAAACAAACATATCGATAAGACTCCACCATTATAATCAAACATATTGTAAAAAAAAATAAAAATAACACAATCCGTAACATAGACAATCTTAATTCTTAATAAAAAAACAGTAATCTAACTTCGGATGCATGAACCGCATCTTCGATTACAACATGATTCAATTATAGAGTATGAATATTTATCTCGATTCCTATAACGAGGATGGAGAGAGCGTAATAATAACAATAAAAACTCGACAAATAATATACAATTAAATATCAATAAGTGTGAATCGATGTTATGAAATATGAGTTGATAAATAAATATGGTTCTAATTTCGAAAAGTATGAGATTGATTGTTATTTAAACCATGGGTCGATAATAAACATGGTTCTAATATAAAAAAAAAATAATAATAATAAAAAAAATAACGGTGTACCTTTAGCTTAGGCGGTTAGGTATTGTTTTGATAAGGTACAATTTTAATGAATAAGAGACCATTTATTAGAAAATAGATAGAAGATTTGATGTACTATTTTAATGAATAAGAGACCATTTATATACGAATACAAAGCTAAGGTTTTACTTGGTGACAAAGTAAAACTTAGGCTACAAGTAATTCTAGATACTTCTAGAATATGAGCTTATAATGGGCATCCATATATTATTCATAATAATTTTAGATTTTATGGAAAAAATGAATAAAATTTACTAAAATCTAGATTCTCTAAATTTAATAAAACTACTTTTTTTTTATAATCATGAATAAATTAGGAATTCTTAATCTGGACGTTAAAAGAAGAAGTAATAAACGAAATGACGAATTTATCCATATTAACCCAAACCGATTGATTAAGCTCTGGTCCGGTTCAAGTTCGTTTTACTTAGTGCTTGTTTACGTTAATTGAAGAATTCAAAGATGGGATAGGAGGACTGACTGAAAACAGATTTGTATAGAAGAAATAAAGTAATAACCCAAACCTAAATCAATGCTAATTCATATTACCAATAGTGTTAAAAAGAAAAAAAAAAAACACAAAACCAAAAGTATAATTAACTACTATATGAATCTAATCTCTAGAAGGTCCTTCAAGACGAATGTAATCATACATAACACCTTCAAACGGTCCTAATGCTTTAGCTTGTCGAAGATAAATTGTGTTGGTCCCTGTTCGCAGCAACCTTCCAGGCACATTGATGCTATAAAGCCGGTAGATTCCATGAATTCCATGTCTTGCTATAGCATTATCTCTTCCGATATTTCCCGTTGAGAAAAGTGGCATCGTGTTTTCGTTATTAAACCGTACTTGTAGATTAGCCCGTGCAGCCGAAGCTAAAGCTAGCTGCAATGTGTAGCTGCCTCGCATGTTCACGTATGGAAGATGAAACACGATCTGCCATGTCGTTGGCGTGTAGGTCGAGTCATCGAGCTTCCTTGTGACATGTGCGTAGAACCAGTCTTGGCTATAGTTACTAGCTCCAATTGTGTAGACAAGGTCATGGTTTGGATATAACTCTGTGTATCGTTCCCACAATCCGTACTGCCTAAACTTGTCCGTGTGGTTTAGATATAAAGGGTTCATTGTATTCTTGTATGGCTCCGGTACAAAATATTCTCGTGCGGTTCGATCCGGTACACCAATCTCCCATAATGTTGGACCGTTCCTAGGAGGGTTGTATACGACGCTACCGAGTCTAATCTTGGAACCTGACGCTACGTTAACACGGTTTTGGTATCTAAAGTCACCGATAAAACCGGGAACCCATCCATAGAGATTGTAAGTTCCCGGTCTAACGTTATCTATCTTGAAATAACCGGTTTCGTTCGTCTTTGTCCAAAATTGATAGCCTTTAGTATTTGTCTGCCACGAACCAGCTTCTCCCGGCGGTGCTACACCGACATATGCAAATCTTCCCGACGTCAAGAATCCGTCGTTGACTAGAAGACGACCGGTAATGATTCCTCTTTCTCGACGAGAAGGAAAGTCAGAGGACGTTACGGAGTCGTACGGCCAGGCTTTAACTTCTTCTTCGGACTGACGTTTAGCATCTTCCCATAATAAACCGCGAGGACTATGGCCGGTAGGATCAGAGTTTAAGTAAATAAAAACAGGTCCCAAAACCTTTTTCCACGCTTCACCACTTCTGTAATGTGTCTCCATATCCGTACCAACATAATGCCCCGTTATAAAGGTCGCCATGGCCGTTGGGCCGACGTGAGATGTGAGTTCTTGTTTAATTGGTCCACCAGCGCGGTATTCACCACTTGGTGAGATAATCCAAAAGCCAACATGGGATTTAGTCGAGATCCAACCATGCACCTTGTTGTCTTTGATCTCACATGTGTATTGGTACTTATCATCCACTTGGTTTTTGAACATGGAGTTATGAGGACGAGTCAATTCTACAGCCTCTTTATAAGCAAGAGCCTTGGCATGACCACGACGGATATCGCGGTCATCGTCCGTTGGCATCTCTCTTTGTCTATCATCCGCAACCGCCATGTAATGAAACTTATCTTGGTCGAGTTTAAATACTAACCGAACTTGACCCATATCAACTTCTGGCCACTCTGGAAGTCTCTCGAAGATTCCGTATGCGTAGATTCCTGAAGTATTTGCACGTATAATATACCTCTTGTCTACGTTTAATGGAATATGAGAAGTAGAACCACTCTCCCATGTTCTAGAGAACGAAATCTCCACTTGTTCTTGGTTTTGAGTTATGATTCTAAATTTGGTTCCTTCGATTCGATCTAAGCCACCGCGGATGTTTTTGCCTTGCCATATTATGTCCCAGTACCCTCGAGCTCGTTGATGTGGATTGAGAACATTATCGATTCCTTTGTATTTGATGCCAGTTATAAGTCCTTGAGGACTTGAGAAACTGACTCTGATAATCCCATTGTCCACTATCACCTCTCTTGTTCCATGTCTGTTTCTTATTTGTTGCACTGTTGGAGCTCTTGAACTTGTTCCATCTACGTTTCTTGTTGGCCTAGAAAAGACGATTGGAAGAAGAAGCAAGAGAAGATAACATATAATAAACGAAGTTATCTTTTTCTTTGAAATCATCTTTGCTTTCAAGATTTTCAGATCGAATAATTTAAGAAAAAAGATCGTTGCCTCGAGGTCTATGCTTCAAGTTCAAGCTAAGTATGTATATATACACATGGGACATGCATAGGCCATGAAAGTCCAAAACTAAAGGGGAATAGGTGCACCAAAACCTAACTAGGACTTACTTTGATTTTTGTCTGAAATTTCTTTTTCTTTTTTTAATTGTTGTGTAAGATAATATTGAAATAGTCTATTTCAAATAGGCCATGAAAGCCCGACTAAAAAAAAAAATAGAAACACATTAATGGAAACTAGCTTACGCGTGAATAACATTAATTAAAGATGAAAATTTGATATATTTTATTTTTCTTTTGGGTCTTTTGCTTTACTAGTTTTATAATTCTGAAACAATATATATATTTTAAATTTGGTCTGGTTTAAAAAAGTTACAGTTTGATTAGATTTGGTATTAGTTTTAGATTCATTATATTCATGTGTAAAACTGTGGCATGCAGTTTCCCAATAAAGAAACTGAACATCACTTGTATATAGTACAAATATTTAACAAAAGGTAATTTAAATAAATCTTTTCAATTGTTAATGAAGACAGAAATTTTTATCATATGGTGAGTTGGTGACCATAGCTTTATTGGTCTCGTCATATTCCGACTTATGTAAAAAAAAGATTGAGATATGAGATAACATAAGGCTTAATGTCAAAATTTTATTGTTGATATTTTTCTCGGAACAGAAAAACACACAAAGTCTCTCTAAAAACAGTAAGGAACTACTAAGGAAACACTGGTAACCGTCTTCTCTCCCGAGCGACTCCATCGCCATCGAAGACAACTTCTTCAATTTTCATTGTTTTGGCTGGCGTCGATCCCTCCGGCGTCGGCCACCATCATTTTCTATTATTTTAGATCTCTTATTCTTGCAAAATTCTTAGTTCTATGGGTAAATCATGGCAAATCAAAGGTTTTCAATCTCTAGTTTTTGTCATACATTGGTGGTGATCAAGGTTTTCTATCCAACGGTCCCAAATCAGTTTATAATTTCAACTTTGCTTCAATTTCTGATTTGGTTAGCCTATCAATTCAACCTATTTTCATCGATTGTTTTGACAGATTCATCTCAGCGATGTCTCTCGTCGCGTTCTATGTCGATTCGTTTGAATCGTAAGTTTGTTTTCGGTGTTTTTTCTCACCGACGTCATCTCCGGTTTTCAACCGATGAATTTTCTCCTAAACTATGTTTTGGAGACGTCATTTGGGTATTTGATCCGGGAATCAATAGACAAATTTTTTCGATTGAACGAATTGGCCTCCACGATAACTTCTTCTTTCTAAAGATACAGTCCAATGATGGTGTTGTTTTCGCTGTCCCTCGATCAGATTATTCAGGTTCTATGGAAAAGAAAATCATGGTCATTAACCAGCATCGATGCGTAGGGCGTTACAGAAGACATGATCCAGAACCATTTCAAGCAACAAATCAGAGTATTCGTTTAACTAGAGTGGTGCGGAAAGCATTTAGGAGTTTCATCTATAAGATGTTAGCCTTTTACAAGTATATGAAGAGGGGACTTATCTGTTGCCTGTAAGGCTTTCGTTTAGAAAGCAGGGTTACTTCCACTTCTTCATCGAAATTGTGTTCAATTTCTTTTATTTGTTTCAATGGTTGTATTCGAATGGTTTTCTGTATCATGTATCATGTAACACATTTATGCTATAATATAATTGATTTGCCGAAAAAAAAAAAAAAAAGTCTCTCTAAAAATAGTCCTTTAGTTAATCTCTTAAGGAGTACTTTCTTTTTTAGACGGATGAATTAATCTCTTGATATAGGTGGGTTTAACCATCACAGTTTCATAACTGAACTAATGAAAAATCCAAAGACGGATCGGTGAACCAGAGTCGACCGAGTTTCCAACATGATCCATAGAAACCTGAGCTAAATCTTTGCACCTCAGAGATGAAGCTGATGCCAATAGAGCTTGACTCCTCGTTCATGCCGGATTACTGACAGCACAAAAAGAAGAAGCTTTTGGTACTCTTCTCCCTTATTCTGTTCCAGTAAGGATATAGGTAAGAAAGAAGTGAACCAAGGGATGTCGTGGCTACCACCATGCATACTTCGAACCTCATGGAAACCTGTCTAAAGAAAAATTATGCTAAAAGATGAGAAGATTTCCTGCAAGGAAGAGGGTAGGTAAATTACCAATGATCCCATTATTCGACCTTGAGTGTGGAATGATCACGCAGGGCTTGGACGCGAGGGAGAGATAAATTATCAAGGACCCCATTATTCGCTTATACCCCTGAGTTTAAAGCATAAAAATTTCTATATAAAAAAAAAAAACGAATAAGAAAAGAATAAGTCTGGGGGAGAGAAAGGGTACCTGTGCAATTGTTGGCGAGCTGCTTAGTCCCCTTGGTATTGTACGGGACAGAGTCTAGAAGGTTCTTAAGCATTGGTGGATTCAATGAGACTGGCGATGATGGGATCTATGACAAAGTGTTGTGAGATTTTGGTTTGGTTCTTGGTCGCATTGCGAAGTCTACGAAGAAGTACATGGTGGTTCGTTTTAGGCTTATTTGCTAAGCATGTGGATTTGTTCGAATGACTATGGCAATGCATTAAAGGCAAAGATAAGTTTCCGCGTTTTCAAACATCTTTTCCATGACCTTACTTTCTTGTTTGCTCGAGGACAAGCAAAGTTTAAGTTTGGGGGAGTTGATAACATGAGATTTTCACACATTTTAGCTATGTTTTTAAAAGGTTTTTAAGAAGGTTTTGATCCATTTCTAATGCAAATAAGCCAATAACCAAGTTTTAGCAAGAACAAAGACTTTTTACAGGTTCTAGGGAAAAAGAACCAAAAAGGGAGAAAATGGACTTGCAGAACAGTTTCGGACCACCAGAAGTTTGGCACTCATTGGCGACCTTCCCGTGCACCAAATTTGGAGTTCTTGGTGTCATTGGAAAGCTTAAAGATTCAAAATTCACCTCTAACTGGAATCAGTCCAATCAAAGTTGTCAATCAAAAGTTCTGACTGTTTGAAGACCGACCTGTCACCCCAGCGACCATGCGATGGTCGTGCGGCCAAGTACCACCGTGAACGCACATTAGGGTCCCGATCATGCGGCCTGGACACTCGTTTTTAACCGCCTTTCAACCCTGAGAATGCAACATAAAAAGCCCAAGCCGTTTGGCCCAAGACACGAAGTTTCGACGAAGTGAAACTCTAAACCTAATGCTCACCGACTCCAAGACCCTATAAATAAAGCTCTAAGGCTCTAGGGTTTCGGGTACTGCACCTCATATCTCAACAGCAGCCACAGGAGAAGAAGACTTGAAGACCTTGAGAGCCTCCTTGGACGTCTCTCTCGGCACCATCTCGTTTGATTCTCTCTGTTTCTTCTGTTTCTTATTCTTTGCTTTTACTTGTTGATTAGGAGAAGAACCTCTGAACCCTAATCTCTTTACCTTATCAAATCGTTTATGGTTTTGCTTTCTATTAAACTTGTTTTGATATTTTGCTTCACCATGAGCGAGTAGTTCTCTTGTTGGGTTTGATGGGGTGATTCAAAGGGGTATATGGTTTCTCTGATTGTATAGGTTGCTAGATTGATTGGTTTGCTACATGATTCATCTTCTAACTTATTATCACTCCACTTAGAAGGAAGTTATAACCCTTAAGAGCTATTTTAGATTGCATAGACCTGACGCATCTTTGTTGTGTAATTGGAACCAGTTTAGAAAAGGAACCGATTGAAGTTCGGTAGATGCAAAGTGACGATGTGAACAATATTAGACCTGATTGATAATGCCGACTACGTGAAAACGAAAGCCTTACTAGTCTAGGTCTGGATACATGTTAGTTTAGGTTCTAGGTGATGGAAGTTGGTAGTTCTACAATATTTCATGAATCATAAAACCACTGTATCTTTAAATTGCTTTCTATCAGTCTTTGAAAACATGATTTCCCTGGAGATGTTGCACTGAGTGTCCAACGTTTTCTCTTATTGATTTCTTCATCGTTTTAAACCGCTTTCTTTATTTATTCGTTTAATCGGTTATTGCCTTTTCTTATAGTTTACGTAACCACAAAACCACTCTTTTGATTTGTCCTAGCCATATTCTCTCCTTATACGCTTGACGCGCACTCATAACCCCGTGGATCGACCCTTAAGTACTGCAAGTGATAGGTTGTGCACTTGCAACCTAATCAATTGTTTTCACCTGAGGTTAAAAGTGTAAGTTCGCTTGGGTGAAACTAGTGTGGTGCTAAACTCACCGCATCAAGTTTTTGACGCCGTTGCCTCCGGGGATTTTTGAGTTGCC
This sequence comes from Erysimum cheiranthoides, assembly GCA_011420285.2. Classification (NCBI taxonomy): domain Eukaryota; kingdom Viridiplantae; phylum Streptophyta; class Magnoliopsida; order Brassicales; family Brassicaceae; genus Erysimum; species Erysimum cheiranthoides. Next base: position 10,080,005 of record CM022179.2, on the reverse strand, counting down.
TTCGAGTTAAAGACTAAAATCTCGTCTAGGACTCTTTGTTACTGATTTTTCTTTTTGATTTCACTTGTTTCAGGTACCTTCGGGATGGATCCCGACGAGCCACCTGGATGGTGGAATAAACATCTCTTTGATGGTTCCAAAGCGAAAGTGAAGCCGCATCCATCACCATTGATCCGCGACTGCATGTACGGACCAGTGAATTTCTCGACTCATGGACCAGCCATGAAGTCAAAGGCTAAGCGACCATCACCTCGCATTTGTGATGACCAATTTGTGAGTCCGGAGCTAAACTCACAATACTGCTAACTCATAGCGTTCTTCCAAACCCTCAGGATTCTTTCATGCTTCCAATGAAGAAGACAACGAGTGTGAAATGATGCGAATTGAATCACACGAAGACTATTCTTACGAATCTAGTGAAGCCCCCAAGTCTCCGAGTTACCAGGAAGAATCAAAGGCTGAACTTCTTGTTCAAAGGATCTATGATTCACATTAGAGAATCTCTACTGAATTTAAAGCTAAGTTCGAGAAACATAAGACGGAGCTTAATGCGAAGTTAGATGAAGTCTCCACACGCGTTTCAAAGATAGAAAATGGACTACACAACGCTTAATTCGACCTTCAAATCATCAAAGAAGACATACAAAGCCAATGGAGGACAAGGTTTTGGATGAATAAGAACCTAGAAACTATAGAAGGAAGATTTGAATGGAGGATTGAAGCCCTACAAAAGAAACTATTGGACCCTACCCCAAGTGTGGATTGGGAGAAAGACCATAGTTGTAGTAATCTTGGAGAAAAAGAAGAAGAAGCCTCGGCCAACTCATCAATTTCTCTAGAAGAAAGTGTAGAAAGCAAAGAAGAGCCAAAGTCATTCGCGGAGTCTCCACCGCATGACCAAGCTCCCGTCGTGCAGTAGACACCCCCTCGACCGTATGACCAGGAAGGCGTGGTACGGCCTGAGACCATCCCGCGACTGGCCCACGATGAAAACTCTCCAACGCGTGAACACGGACTCGTGGTGCGGCAGGAAGCTCCTCCACCGCATGAACGGGCTCCCATGGTGCGGCCAGAGACATGTTCGACCCAGAACCCTATTTTCGAGATCCGGCATCCAACAAATGGCCAACCATCAATGTTATCGACCGAGACGACACCTCATCGCCACGTAGACAATAAAGATGGCCTAGAAGGAGAAGCCAAGGAGCCCAAGCCCGAGCATCACAACGAATCCAATAGCTTGGAGTTTCAAGAAGGGTCTAGAACCTTAGTGAACAAGTCGCTAAACCTATTTCAAAAAGGAAAAGGAGAAGAAAAGGAAATCCTTTACGAAAAAGGAAAAAATTTTCAAAACCCTAAAGAAACATGTAAGTCTTTTCTTATAAATACTCGTAAAACCCCCTCACATGTTTTGCAGGAAACAAAAGAAGAGAGAATGAAGGAGGAAGACGAGCTCATGACAAGCTCCGAGAGACTCGCCAGACCACACCCTAAGGACGATTGCATCAAGCCCATGGGTAAGCTGATAAGAAGACTCTTCAATTATTGCGATGAGATCTCTCACACCGCATCAGAGAGAGAGAATGAAATGTCTAGGAAGATTGAAGGACTTGAGAGACAAGCCAACTAGGAAGCAGCTATGGGGGGGGGAGTTATCATGCGTCGTGTTTGTGATCTCGAAGATCCCTTGTCGGAAGAGCTAGCGAGAGTGACAGGGAGTCACAAGCTTCTTAGAGAACTTGACAAGAAGCTTAGTGACATATCGGACCATGTTGCTGGACATGAAGAAGATAGCGAACCTAACGACCCTCGCGATGACGACTTAGAAAAAGATAAGCCTAATCTTTTTACTTCTCGCAAGGTCGTGACATCTCGCCGCGAATCTCATCCATTGCGAGTACTTGAAAGAGGAGAGATTTCTAAGGAGAAAGAAGACCCAGGCCCTGAGAAGAGGAACAAAGATTTAATGGGTATCAACCAAGGAAGACCCACGAAGACACGTCAGGAGACTAGCTCTCTAACAGCCTAATCCCACATGCACCAACGTCGAGCTAAACGACGTTAAACAAAAGCGCTAGATGGGAAGTAACCCATCATTTGGTTTTGTTTTTGCTTTTTGCTTTGTTTTGTTTCTTTTCTTTGTTTCAGGTTCTTAATGGATTAAGGATAAGGAGAATAAAACACCAATTGGAGCTGTAACACTTAGACGACCGACAAGAATAACAAGCATGCGACATTAGAGCCAACGACCACACGGTCGTAGCTCAGGTCATGGCACATGGTACTCACGACCAAGCCAATAAACGCATCGCTAAGCCGTAGACCCGTGATCATGACCGCCAAGCCAAACGCTGCATTACTAGAATATAAATCTGCGGCGAACGGCAAAGCGACCAAGCGATTAGGATCTATGGCACAAGATACGAACAAACGGCCCAAATCGCTGCGCAGATGGGTCACCAACCCGCGGTCGTGAAGCTTTACAACTGCATGACCGGGTGCCCGTCATGCGGCGATCGCCTCTTCTGTCCGGTCATGTTCCTTTGTCTCGTCCCGAACCGTGTCAACTCCAAGCACCGGATGCATCTACTACCGCCATGACCATTTCATTGACACAACCATATCTATCTATCTATCTATATATTTTAGGATTTTGTTTTGGTTTTTGTTTTACTAATTTTCTATTGACGGTTTTAGGTTTGGAACAAGAGGGATCCAAGAGAAGAAAACGACATTACAAATTCGTCAAGCTAAGCTGAGCTTGATTGATGATAAGCATTGAAAGAAAGAACTACGGTTAGTCACTATCCACCATCCACCTTACTTTCACTCCACCATTAACCACTAGACAAGGATTGGCAACAATCTAAGTATGGGGGAAGATGTTCCATCTCATCCACAACAAGGTGACATTGTTCTTAACTATATCTTTTTTTTATGATTTTCATCCTCTTCACTTTCTTAATTCCACACCGAGGACGGTGTGATTTAAGTCTGGGGGAAGGATGTTCATCCTCTACTAACGATGCTACTTTCTCTCTTGTTGACTTGTGAAATTTTCCACTTTTTACATCAATATTGAATTATCGAGTCGTTTTATTGAGTCAAAATCAGTTAGAAAACTATAATCTTTTAACCTTTGAGTATTGCCTAGTTGACTAATACCGCAGATTAAGACTAATTCTGACTAATGAAAAATCCAAAGACGGATCGGTGAACCAGAGTCGACCGAGTTTCCAACATGATCCATAGAAACCTGAGCTAAATCTTTGCACCTCAGAGATGAAGCTGATGCCAATAGAGCTTGACTCCTCGTTCATGCCGGATTACTGACAGCACAAAAAGAAGAAGCTTTTGGTACTCCTCTCCCTTATTATGTTCCAATAAGGATATAGGTAAGAAAGAAGTGAACCAATAGATGTCGTGGCTACCACCATGCATACTTCGGATCTCATGGAAACCTGTCCAAAAAATACTTATGCTAAAAGGTGAGAAGATTTCCTGCAAGGAAGAGGGTAGGTAAATTACTGATGATCCCATTATTCGACCATGAGTGTGGAATGATCACGCAGGGCTTGGACGCGAGGGAGAGATAAATTATCAAGGACCCCATTATTCGCTTACACCCCTGAGTTTAAAGCATAAGGATTTCTGTATTAAAAAAAAAAAAAAAAAAAAAAAAAAAACGAATAAGAAAAGAATAAGTGTGGGGGAGAGAAAGGGTACCTGTGCAATTGTTGGCGAGCTGCTTAGTCACCTTGGTATTGTACGGGAAAGAGTCTAGAAGGTTCTTAAGCATTGGTGGATTCAATGAGACTGGCGATGATGGGATCTATGGCAAAGTGTTGTGAGATTTTGGTTTGGTTCTTGGTCGCATTGCGAAGTCTACGGAGAAGTACATGGTGGTTCGTTTTAGGCTTATTTGCTAGATTTGTTAGAATGACTATGGCAATGTTTAAGTCTGGGGGAGTTGATAACATGAAATTTTCACCCATTTTAGCTATGTTTTTTAAAGGTTTTTAAGAAGGTTTTGATGCATTTCTAATGCAAATAAGCCAATAACCAAGTTTTAGCAAGAACAAAGAGTTTTTACAGGTTTTAGGGAAAAAATGACCAAAAAGGGAGAAAATGGACTTGCAGGACAGTTTCAGACCATCAGAAGTTTGACACTCACTGGCAACCTTTCCGTGCACCAAATTTGGCATTCTTGGTGTCATTGGAAAGCTTAAAGATTCAAGATTCACCTACAACTGGAATCAGTCCAATCCGAGTTATCAATCAAAAGTTATAACCGTTTGAAGACCGATAGCGACCATGCGATGGTCGTGCGGCCAAGTACCACCATGAACGCACATCAGGGTCCCGATCATGCAGCCTGTACACTCGTTTTTAACTGCCTTTCAACCCTGAGAATGCATCATAAAAAGCCCAAGTCGTTTGGCCCAAGACACGAAGTTTCACCGAAGTGAAACCCTAAACCTAATGCTCACCGACTCCAAGACCCTATAAATAAAGCTCTAAGGCTCTAGGGTTTCGGGTACTAAGCCTCATATCTCCACAGAAGCTGCAGGAGAAGAAGACTTGAAGACCTTGAGAGCCTCCTTGGACGTCTCTCTCGGCACCATCTCGTTTGATTCTCTCTGTTTCTTCTGTTTCTTGTTCTTTGCTTTTACTTGTTGATTGGGAGAAGAACCTCTGAACCCTAATCTCTTTACCTTATCAAATCGTTTATGGTTTTGCTTTCTATTAAACTTGTTTTGATGTTTTGCTTCACCATGAGCGAGTAGTTCTCTTGTTGGGTTTGATGGGGTGATTCAAAGGGGTATATCATAGTTTCTCTGATTGCATAGGTTGCTAGATTGATTGGTTTGCTACATGATTCATCTTCTAACTTATTATCACTCCGCTTAGAAGGAAGTTATAACCCCTGAAAAGCTATTTTAGATTGCATAGACCTGACGCAACCTTGTTGTGTAATTGGAACCAGTTTAGAAGAGCAACCGATTGAAGTTCGGTAGATGAAAAGTGACATTGTGAACAATATTAGACCTGATCGATAATGCGGACTACGTGAAAACGAAAGCCTTACTAGTCTAGGTCTGGATACATGTTAGTTTAGGTTCTAGGTGATGGAAGTTGGTAGGTCTACAATATTGTCTAAGTTCATGAATCATAAAACCAATGTATCTTTAAATTGCTTTCTATCAGTCTTTGAAAACATGATTTCCCTGGAGATGTTCCCCTGAGTGCCCAACGTTTTCTCTTATTGATTTCTTCATCGTTTTAAATCGCTTTCTTTATTTATTCGCTTAATCGGTTATTGCCTTTTCTTATAGTTTACGTAACCACAAAACCACTCTTTTGATTTGTCCTAGCCATATTCTCTTCTTATACGCTTGACGCGCACTCATAACCCCGTGGATCGACCCTTAAGTACTGCAAGCGATAGGTTGTGCACTTGCAACCCAATCAATTGTTTTTACCTGAGGTTAAAAGTCTAAGTTCGCTTGGATGAAACTAGTGTTGTGCTAAACTCACCGCATCACATGCTCCGCTTTACCATCGCGTAGCTATTTTGACTTAGCATTAAACATTTAGAAAAATCTAAGGTTCAGAACAAATGTTTATATTAATTTGCCTGGTATGTTCACTTGAATCCAATGTATTTCAAATGTTTGTTGATGTTAGTGTGACTGAGCATAGCCATAAGTGTTGATGGCTAAATGTTTTGTTTTTATTTTGAATTTACGGAAACTTTGTAAAAGAATATTGAAAGTAGATTGCAATGTTCAGAGTATATCTAATTATTTTATTATTACAAGTGATTGATTTAAGAAATAAAGGACATTGTTTAATATATTTAAACTTATTACCACAACTTCGAAGGTAGAAGCTCCTTGCAAATGTTTCCATTTGTGTTTTATTCCATTGTTTCGTCTAGATCTTTTCTTTGCTCCATCCTTCCACTGTTTTCATCATTCCTTATGATGTTGTCTTTCATGGTTTTCTTTTCCTAAATGTATTATGTATGTTTAGCTTTTATATGTTTTTAAGAATGATATTTTGTTTTTATTTTTCATATGGAAAGGAATAGCAACAGATGATCTCGTGACTATCTCAAAATTGCGAAACCACATAGATCTCGATGATCAATGCTTCTTCTTTTTTTTTTGGAGGGAGATACTTCTCGAAAATAAATAAAAAGAGAAGTGCTTTAATGTCGAGAAAAAAAAAGTACTTTACTTTTGAACCGTCCGATTTTAAGATCTCTGAGTTTCTGAAACTTAGCTTCCTAGATTGACGACGAAGTAGGTATGAGGAGTTGAAATTAAGATCTAATTAATAACCTTTTTTTTTACTGCCTTTGGGCCTTAATCCTTTAAATCAGTAAGTTTGTAAGTTTATTCGAAGTCTTTCAGCCTTTCAATATAAAGGAAGAAACAAATATAGTGGAAACAAATATTTAATCATACATGTGCAAATAAAATCATTTGATTGGCCAAGATAGTTTTTTCATTAAATGACGTGTCGCCTCCACAAAGCTCCAAAAATCCTAGATGTCAGATTCTGGTGAGGCACAAACCTTATTATAGTATTAGATTTAAATGTCACATGTTTGCAAAATTTGGCAAAATGAATAAACGAAAAAAGTTTAACTTAACCGTGAATTTCATAAATTTAGATTTCGAGACTTGCTGGCGAGAAAGGCTCATCAACAAGGTCCTTTATCTATATTCTATGGTGTATAACTGTATATGACCCGACTTTGTTTTATTATAAACGGTAATATTATATACAAAGTTGGCGGGTGCTTTCTGTGAGTAATCGCATGATCTCTATAATCTAATAATATAAATATCCCACGAGGAGCAGCAGCACCAATTTCAAATATAAAACAATGCAACTTTCTTCACGGTGACTTTAGACATCAGGACTTTTTTCATTATACTATTACAAAAGCATTCCATAAAACTCGTAAGCCACTATAGGTGATAAGTCTTACCTCATCGAAACCATAATTACAAGGTACGATCAGGTAGATGTTTGGGGGTCTTTGTAATCAGGCCTACAATAATCATCCCCAAATTGAAAAAAAAAAGTACAATTTTAAAGGGACCACAGATAGTAGTGATGACCATCAAGGCATATATGTGCATTAATTAAGCCAAACGAATATATGTCGAGTACTTTTAATGTGTGATATATAAGTATGAAAAGTGAACACTAATACTAATACTATTTATTATCATGATATTATCTGGAGTAATGTTTTTATTTACATGACCATATTATATATATATATATTTTTTTTTTGGCTCAACATCAACTTTTCATTAACCAAGTCGAAAGTACACATCGTTCAACCACGGCAAATTTCACCTCAATACAATGATTCAGTCTAGTATCACCCTGAAACACTAGCGTATCCAACGCTACCCGACGCAAATCATTGTATTTTTCAACCACTGCGAGATAAAACACACCACAACACGGTGTTGAATCATCTCTTAAACCACCTAAATTAAACACTACCCGACCATATTATATTCTTATGCAAGAAAAACAAATCATTTGTCCAATCATATGACCTTTTAAATGAATTTAAAAAAAAAAATTAGCAAAGTATCCAAAGAGATAAAAAAAACATTTTGTAAATTCTGATTCCCAGAAAACTAAGGTTTAGCATTTATTTGAATAATCAAAAGACCTTCGTTTGAATTACCTATTCAAACAAAACCAAAGAAACAGCGTAAATTGAACGTATTTGCTGACTTTGACCCAAGACCGAATTCTCCAATGTCCACGTTAGCCCTGGGCATAAAATCCGAAATCCGAAAATCCGATCCGATCCGATCCGAAAAATCCGAATCCGAATCCGAATTGAATAGTCTTAAAATCCGAACGGATAATGAATTCTCCTACCCGAATAATCCGATCCGAATCCGATCCGATCCGAAATCCGAACGGTTTATCCGAAAACCCAAAAAAAAAAGATATTTAAAAATATTAGTTATAATTTTATATTAAAAAAATAGCAAATAACAAAAAATATTTGAAATAACCTAGATATCTAAAAAGTGTAAGTTACATTTATTAAAACTATACAATTTTTCCAAAATATAACCAATTTTAAAAAAAATAAATGGAATTTTTAGTTTTTTTTTTTCCAAAAATCCGATCCGAATCCGAAAATATTCGAACCGAATCCAATCTAAATGGTCATAAAAATCCGAACGGATAATGAATTATCCTCTCCGGATTATCCGAATCCGAAAAAACCCGATCCGAATCCGATCCAAAAAATCATAAAATCCGAACGGATATTAAATTCTTCTATCCAAAAAATCCGAAATCCGAAATATCCGATCCGATCCGATCCGAAAATCCGAACGCCCAGGGCTAGTCCACGTATTTGCCGATAAATTTTGACCGCGGGCCACGTAGACTGAAGTCTCAAAATTGTTATTTTATTCACTTCAACCCATAAGTCAAATAAGCATCTCGGTTTTCAATATACCGGCACCACCAACTTTTCCAAAGTCTGGTATATATGTACCTAACAAAACCGGTTTATCATAGCATAGACCCGGTCAACACACAAAAAATAGTTGACCATACAACCAAATGATACCCTTTTAAAAGGAGTCGCATCTGCGTTACCAAGTTCCATCATCAATCCCACCTAACAACACACAAACACACTAATATCTCTTTCAAAAAGACTAAAACAGAAAAGAATCTAAGGAACATTCAACAATGGAGAATCTGAGAAATGGCGAAGATAACGGTTCTCATCACTCGATCCCATTTACGTTGTTTGATCAATCTTCAGAGACAATTCCTGTCTTGAAGTGTTTCGGTCTCGAAAGTTCTACTTCTTCATCCTCATCTTCTTCTTCTTCTGGTGATCTTTCGTCTTCTTCTTCTTCGTCATCTCACAGCGAGGAAGATGACGATATGGTTATAAAGAAGGAGGGGGAAGATGATATGACCGTTGAAATCACAACGCGGCGGTTGCAGAAGAGTAGACCCAAGCCTCCACCAAGCTCAGGAAAACCAGGCAAACACAACTAGGGTTCATAAGTGATAAAACCTATACGTATACACATGTATAGATACATACTTAGCCACTTTGCTGTAATATTAGTAGACTATATAAAGTCATTTATTTTGAACGTGAGAATTGGATTAATAAGATCGAGTTTGATTTTTTGTTTGTGTACCGATTTTAATAGAAGCTAAAAGAGCAGAGTCACTCATCTATGGTCGCTTAGTTCTCGTTTGGCAAGAAACCTTCTTGGCACGATCTTGTCGAATCATGCGACTCTGAGACTGAACAATACTTGCTAAAGAGCTAAATGCTACTTCAACCAGTATGGGCCTCATCAGTTAGGCCCATTAATGATTTTAGAGAGAAATAATCGGCCAATTAAATTGTTGTCTTTTTGTTCAAAATAAAATAAAAATTGTTATTTAGCAAATGCAGCTGTAAGCTATTTCCAACATTTTATACACAGCAGAAGCAAGTAGTAGAAATTTATATGCAGAGGTGTTTAGAGGGTATTTACCGAGGATTACAGCTGAGATAAACAATGATCTCATACGACCAGTGAGTATGGAGGAAATCAGAGAGTCAGTGTTTGCAGTGGGTCCTCACAAAGCGCCTGGCCCTGATGGTTTTACAGGGGCCTTCTATCAGAAGTTTTGGAACGACATACACCCTGATATTATCACTGAAGTTCAGCATTTTTTTGACACTGGTATTTTGGACATAGATCTTAACCATACAAACATCTGCTTGATTCCAAAAGTGACACCTCCAATGACAATGGCTGATTTCAGACCGATTGCGCTGTGTAACGTCGCTTACAAGATCATTTCAAAAATTCTTGTCAACCGGTTGAAGAAACACCTTTCAAGTTTGATAGCAGAAAATCAAGCAGCTTTTGTCCCACAGAGAATGATATCTGACAATGTGATCATTGCTCATGAAGTATATCATAGTCTCAAAGCTAGAACAAGGCAAGCAACTTCATACATGGCCATTAAAACTGATATCTCTAAAGCTTATGATCGATTGGAGTGGAGTTTTATTGAAGAAACAATGACAAGAATGGGCTTTCATCATAAATGGATTCGATGGATTATGGAATGTGTTTCAACAGTCAGCTTTTCAGTTTTGATTAATGGGGGTGCTCGGGGTTTCATCTCTCCAGGTAGTGGAATACGCCAAGGTGACCCACTCTCGCCATACTTGTTTATACTATGTGCAGAGGTCCTTTCCCATATGTTCAACCGGGCTATGCATGAACGTAAACTCCAGGGCATCAAGATTAGCAATAAGAGTCCTGCTGTGGGACATCTCTTATTTGCAGATGATTCATTATTTTTTGCATTGGCCAATGTTTCTTCTGCAAAAAAGATCAAATATCTCCTAAGCCTTTATGAGAAAGTATCTGGTCAGGCAATCAACTTGAGGAAATCTGCTATCACATTTGGCAAGAAGGTGGGAGCTTTCAATAAAACCAAGGTGAGACATATCCTTAACATTCACAATGATGGAGGTGGAGGCAGTGGCGGAGCTAGAATATATAGTTGAAATTCAACCTACAAATTATTTGTGTGTTTTTTTTTCATAATTAACCTACCTAAAATTTATATGTTATGGCTCTTAGTTATGGTCAAGATTTCAAAAGGAGAATGGAGAGTTAAGTTTTGTGTGTTTTGCAACAAATCATAGAAATAATATTTAGGTGAATATTTGTCTTTTACTTAAGTTAAAATCATGGATTAAAATTCTAACGTAACCTCATTTTCTAGATATTGGGCCTTTTTGTTTCATGTACATGGGTTTTTTTTCTTTTCTTAATGTCAGATGCTTAAATCAGTTTGTAATGGGGTCAAAAGTTATTTGATAAAGGGGTCATTATAATTACTCTTATGAACATATAATGGATTTTTCAAATTTTATAGGGGTCAGCTGACCCCCCTAACTGCTTAGTGCCTCCGCCCCTGGGTGGAGGTAAATACCTGGGTATACCAGAACAGTTTGGACGCAAAAAATGTGAAGTTTTTCAGTACATAGTGGAGAAAGTCAAGGAAAGAACACAAGGATGGAACAGTAAATTTCTGTCAACTGGTGGAAAAGAAGTTTTACTCAAATCTGTCGCATTGGCCATGCCTATTTATACTATGAACGTCTTCAAGCTGCCAAAAACAGTGTGTGATGATATTAACAGAGTTTTAGCGAAATTTTGGTGGAGTAAGGGTAATGATCAACAAGGAATGCATTGGCTCTCTTGGAACCGAATGGGTATACCAAAGCAGTCAGGGGGTCTTGGTTTTCGGGATTTGGAACTGTTTAATGACGCCTTATTAGGCAAACAGGTTTGGAGAATTCTTCAACAACCTAACTGCCTTATGGCTAGAGTACTCAAAGGTCGATACTTTTCAGACACAACTATTTGGAAGGCCATAAAGAAGAAAAAAGCTTCTTTTGCATGGTCATCTTTACTACAAGGTCGTGATCTTCTGGCTCAGGGAATGCGATTCATGATTGGTAATGGTACAGCTGTTGATGCTTGGAAGGATCCCTGGTTACCAGTTTCTCCACCAAGACCTCCCACACCAATTCAAGATGACTGTGCTGCTATGACCGTTAGTGAGTTGATTAACCACTCCCCTTTGAGTTGGAATGTTGAAAAGATCCGTGAGTTAGTTAATCCAGCAGATGTGGATACCATTTTGAAGATAAAACTGTGCTCCCAATCCTCAAGTGATATTCTGGGTTGGCATTACACTAAGGATGGGATCTATTCTGTTAAATCAGGTTATGCATTGGCCACACAACTGAATGCAGAGTTAAATCTTCCCCTACATGGTGATTACATGGTTAAACAAAGACTCTGGAAAATAAAGACTGCACCAAAAATTCATCATTTCCTGTGGAGAACACTTACCAATATTTTACTAGTTGGTGAAATCTTACGAAGGCGTCATATCGCTCCACTGGGATTATTCAAACGTTGTTGTCAAGCAGAGGAAACCATAAACCACTTGTTTTTTGATTGTATATATGCACAACAGGTGTGGAGAGGAGCAGGTATACTACCACAATTTTTTGGACTATTTACCACATCAGAGGAGAGGCTGGATAAACTATTTCTGTTACATAAGAAGGATGGGACCCTATTTACAAAGCATTTCCCGATTTGGTGCCTCTGGCGTATTTGGAAAAGCCGAAATCTACTTTATTTCCAACAAAGACATCAATCTTGGCAACAGACAATACAATTAGCACAAAAGGATACAGTGGAATGGATTGAGAGAGCAGAGTATCTTGAAACCTTGGCAGTGCCTCGAATACCTACTCAGCAAAATGCTCAGACTACAACGTGGACCCGACCTGAGGAATCATGGATCAAATGTAATGTTGATGCTTCATTTACGAATGCAGAATCACCAACGCAGGCGGGCTGGATACTACGAAATCATAGAGGCACATATCTTGGTGCTTGTCAAGCTCGTGGCAACTATGTTAAGTACTGTGCTTTAGAGAGTGAATGTCAGGGTTTAATCCAGGCAATGCAACATTGCTGGGGAAGGGGTTACCGGAAGATTGTCTTCGAAGGAGATTGCCAAGAACTGATTAATTTGATCCAGCAACAATCAAGGAACTTTGGGATACACAATTGGATTCGAGAGGTAAGAATTTGGAGTGCAAAATTTGAAGCAGTTCTCTTTCAATGGACACCACGATCAGGAAACAAAGTTGCTGATATGCTTGCAAAACAATCTACTAGTAATTCATCTGGCTTTATATTTTATAATTATGTACCTAGTTTCATTGTTTCTCAACTTCATGAGGACTATTGTAATTCACAATCACATTAGTATAAATATAATGAGTGTTACAAAAAAAAAAAAAAATTGTGTCTTTTAACTTTTTATTGGACGGAAGATGCAAATTTGGTATGGTTTAAAAAAGTTACAGTTTGATTCGATTTGGTATTAGTTTTAGATTCATTATTTTCATGTGTAAAACTGTGGCATGTTCAATTTCAAAAGAAGTTGTGTTCATTATATGAATAGATCTGTTAAAGCAATGATAAACAAAGCTTCCCAATAAAGAAACTGAACATCACTTGTAGATAGTACAAATATTTAACAAAAGGTAATTTAACTAATGAAGACAGAAATTTTTATCATCATAGCTTTATTGGTCTCGTCATATTCCGACTTATGTAAAAAAAAGATTGAGATATGAGATTAACATAAGGCTTAAGGCTTAATGGTTAGTAGGCCACAAAAACATGTATTTTCATCAGTGGCTTAGCCACGTTAAAGATCACCATGCCGCAACAAACTTAACCCCACAATGCCCACTCTAGTATGCCCTATACGGTCCGGGGTGGGTGTAATTAACGGTTTTTGAATTATAAGTGACATCTCAAATCCAACAATTCTAGCAGAATCAGACTCTTGATCTCTGTGGTACATAACTCGGAAGCTCAAGTGATTATGTATAAAGTATTTCTCCTCTTTGCTCTACAAAAGCCAAGCAACTATTGGTTGGTATGAGAAAAAAGTAAAAAGAATGCAAGACGGACGCACTAGATTCTAGAGACATACCCCTTCATAACTCCCTTTGAAGCCAACACGGTAACCGTGTTCATAAGTTGTTGACTGACTTCCATCTCTCCTTTGTCTAAGTACAGCTACTGGAAGATTATCAAGAATCCAAGATGGTAAGTTGAGTGAAGCAGATGAATTGTTGAAGAAAATTTCTGAAAAGTTCGGATCGATGAAGCAGATTTTGCAGGCAGAGACACAGAAAAATCCAGCAACAAGTGAAACAAAGGAGGAACTTAATTAACACTGAAGCTATTGCTTACTCGGATGTAATAAATGAACTTTGTAGTAGAGGAAGATTAAAGGGCCATTCTAAATCTTATACAGGGTGAAAGAGAAACACCTTTTTTGGTTTCTTTTTGTATTTCCATTTGATGTTACCTTTATAGAAGAAGATATTGCTTAAGTTGAATCATAGAAGAATACACAAACTAAAAAGATAGTTACTAAACGCATAAACCAGAGTAAGTCATACAATAGTCAGACATGCATGATAGCTAAGTAGACATCCTAAAAATAGATAAGAGCGTTTGATGAGATTAACAACTTCACAATCGATCTCTACGCATAGAACAGACTAGATCGTAGCTAAGACATATATCCTAAAAGAAGGGACGGTTCTTGATGACGTTAACAATTTCACATTCAATCTCCACATTCAAAGTATCTTCAAGGTCCAAGTAAGCCTCCTCTACAGACATGGATTGAGGAAGACCCCACGCTTTGTTCGAGGCCATGACCCAACTGTTAACTACAACAACAAGAATGTATGTAAAAGCAAATCAGTTATAAACTTTAAACATTGTGAAATAGTAACATCAATAGTTTTTTTTTACTTACGCGAACATGTTAGGTCTTTGGATCCACGTGGGTCTAGAACCCGCAGTTGTGCTCGCACGAAAATCATCTCACCCGCCAATAAGATTTCGCTGTCAGCTAAATGCAAGAACTTGGATAACTCGCCATTTGCGCTAGAGTCTCCCTTTGGATACAACTTCAGAGTCCTGTAAAACATTATCATCCACTTGTTAGCAAGTTACCACTAATGCACACATACAACAATACATTTTCATATAACTCACCACTTTTTCTCTCCCATTTTAAAGGTTTTCGATACATAATCGTTCTGTTTCAGCAACGAGAAGTCACGAACACTCCAAGTGAATTTGTTAAAAGGGAGATTCTCATCAACAGAGACCAGTGGTGAAGCAATCTTAACATGAGCACCAAACTCACATTCTCCCTCAAAGACAAACCCATTTGCAGGATCATTGAATGTTTCAAGCGAAACAGCTTGTGACAATCCCCAAACCGATCTTGGTGAATTAAACCTCTTAACTTCAACATCTACAATTTAACATATACACACATTATTACTAATTCATTCATTCATACGAGAGAGATAGAGATAATAAGGCTATGTGCATACGAACCTTGAATTGAAAGGTACTTGTTGTCTTTCTTGTTAAAGACAAAGAAGGTGAGGTAAGCAAACACATCCATGGATGGTGTTGATGAGAGACATTCCACATACATTGAAACAAATCCACTTCCATTGTCTTCTTCGTTTCCTTTTGGGTACAGAACCAATCTCCTGATTTCATTTTTTGGTTACAAAAAGGCAACATTTTTTAATAAATAGGTTACAAAAGACAACATTTTTAATAAATAGGTTACAAAAAGGTAAGATCTTTTAATAAATATGTTACGAACGACAACATTTTTTTACTAAATAGGTTATAAAAGGCAACATTTTTTTAATAAAAGGTTACAAAAGGCAACAATTTTTAATCAATATGCTACGAGAGACAACATTTTTCACTAAATAGGTTATAAAAGACATCATTTTTAAGGAAAAAAAGTTACAAATGACAACATTTCTTAGATATGGTTAAAGTGATGAAATATACTCTGAAATTTAGTTTAGAACAAGATCACATACCAGTTGTGTTCACCGGACAAGAACTGAGGAGATTCGTATTTGCTGTTAGTAAGCTGAGAAAGCTTGACAAGAGAAGAAGAAGGAGGAGGAAGATCTCTCCAACTCTTCAAAATTGCTGAATCAGATGCATTTGAACCCATTCTACACACAAATACAAAACACATTACTATTGTTTACAATCCCCAAATATTAAACCACGACAGGCTACAGAAATTTTTGTCATTTACGTTGAAAGACGAACCTGGAGCGCAGAGAGAGACAGACAAGGTCCACAAGTAGAGCTTTGAGGGAGCAGCGAGTTTTTGGCTGCGTGCTTAGATCTAGGGTTTAGATAGGATTAATATATTTTATTGTTTTTGCTAAAAGATATTTTATTTAATTGGGGCCAAGCCCAATGTTTTAGCCCCAATGGTTTTACTAGATTTCAGATTTATTATCCACAATTTGAGATCCAAATTGATTTGATATTGGCTTCGATTTGTTTTTGGAAAATAAGATATTTGGATGAGTCAGATTCGGATAACAAATATATAAAACTAATACCGGATATCTGAATCTGGATTATTTATATTGTAGTAATATTTTTTAATTATTTATAATTGTATTAGTATTTTTTAAAAAAATTCTCTAGATTTTATATAATAATAACATTTTTATTAATTGTTTATATTATACTAATGTTTTTTTATGTTTTCTTTCAAATTTTATATTATAATAATATTTATAATTAAAAATGAATCCTGATATCAAACCGACGGATTCGGCCCAAACCTAATTTATGCATTACAAACAACCCATTCATGTTAAAAAAAAAAAAAAAAGATAAGTAAATAATCCATTAACCTGACTCAAATCTATATAATAATAACAATCCGAAAAAATACGAACGATTGTATCTTTTCATTTTTATGGTTATGTCTTTTCATTCTATCGGTTGTGTCTTTTGGTTGTACCTCTATATTACGATTATGTATTTTTATTATAATCCGATTTTACGGTCTTTTGTTATTATACATTTTCGTAATTTTTTATTATTTTTATTATAAAAAATACATTTTATGGCTGCGTCTTTTTTTGCAACCCTATTTTACGATTCCGTCCTTTCATCGTAATTTTTATTTTTTTATTTATATTTAATTAGTAAAATAGTTTTTTTTAACATAAATAAGAAAAATAAATTTATAAATTTTGTTTTCAAACATTATCTTACAGTACATTACATTTGAGATTCAAATCTGTATAAAATCAATAAAAACATGTCTCTCTTCGTCTTATTTTATGAAATGCTAAATATACTTCGACATTTCAATTGTCATTCTTTTTATCAGATGAATGAACTGACTAATAACTGACCCAATTTGATGGATTGGTGACCTAACACTCGAGCTGGTGGACTGTGGTAACTTTAAAGCTCGAGGGTGAAGGGATGTTTTGGCCAAATGGTGTGAAAATCAAGCGGTTACGATCAGAAAGGTGCAACCCTTTGAAATGATGCAAGGAATGGTTGTGTCTTTTACAAAAGACACCCTTTCACCCCTATATAAAGGGTGGATGTCCTAAGGGCTAGACACAACATCCGCATCTTCATAATGAGTCACAAAACCTCTCCCAAAACATTCACGTCCAAGGACCACCAAGAAAAGGCTCGGCTGCAAGTCTGGTGCAACTACCGGCGGATGCCGGATGAGGGAGGAACCACGATGGTCCGAGAAATACTTAATTGGATGGATTTAGGAGTGCGAGATCGAAGGGACACAATGGTTCGTGTTCAAAGGGACACAAATGTTCGTGTTCGAAGGGACATGATGGTTCGAAGGGACATGACGGTTGGAAGGGGCACGATGGTGGGAAGGGACACGATGGTTTGAAGGGACACGATGGTTCGAAGGGACACGATGGTTCGAAGGGACACCGTGAACCAAACGATACATGTCATCATCGGATTTCAAGCCAACCTCTTTCTCGGTGGTCCTTGGCCCTGAATATTTTAGAAGTTTTGTGACTCATTTTGTGGGTGTGGATGTTATGGGATGAACCACGATGGTTCGATAAAGACTTGGATGGATTTAGCAGCGCGGGATCGAAGGGACACGATAGTTCGTGTTGGAAGAGACACGAAGGTTTGTGTTCGAATGGACATGGTGGTTCGTGTTTGAATGGACACGATGGTTTGTGTTCGAAAGAACATGATGGTTCGAAGGGACACAATGGTTTGTGTTCGAAGGGAGACCATGAACCAAACGATACATAAATTATTAGTAAAATAGTTTATCTTTAGAAAATTGTGTTTCTCTTTACTATAATTTTTTGTTAATACATTTTTATTTAGAGTGATATATTTTTGTCATAATTCTTTGTTTATACTGCTATAGTAATATCAATATATGCTCTTATGGTTACATCTTCGTATACATATTTTCACTTATGATCACTCATTTTTACCATAATATAAATCGGTATTACAAATTTTAATATAAAATTTTTGTCCGCGACATCGCGGGGGTCTGAGACCTAGTAATAATTAATAACAAACGGGTGAAGAATTATGTCATTAATAGCCGGTTTGCCAGATGATCCATATGAATAAGTTTTTTTTGGTCGGAAAAAGGGGATTGCTCCCCAAACTTATTCATAAAAAGAAAAATTACAATCTGACATGCCGCCGGTGCGTAACACCATGAGCGTCCTCTAACAAAAGCAAAGTAGTCTCATCCGGACATACATGAAACATATGAAAACCCAAAGGTAACGAGAAGGCATAGTTCGCTAATCCATCCGCAAGACGATTAGCTTCCCTATACACATGAGAAATTCGGACAATCCAGTCCTTCGATAAAAAGTCATAGCACAAATGTACTAGGAAAGATAGGGGATGGGAATCCTCAATACCTGTCATGAGAAACCCAACCACTATTTCGGAATCCACCTCTAGCTCCAATCGCGTGATCCCTCGCTCCCACGCGATATAAAGACCATAGTAGATGCCCCACAACTCCGCTAAAGGTGCCGAGCATATGCCAATGTTCAACCCGAACCCACAGCACCAATTACCTTCACCATCTCTCACCACCCCACCTGCTGTAGCTAATCCCGGGTTTCCGCGTGAGGCGCCATCCGTATTAACTTTGAACCACTCCCCACTCGGTGGCTTCCATGCGACCATTCGTGCCACACGCTCCGACTGCCGTGATGAGCCATTCCTATTAATATGTGCCGTAGCTACCTCTGCAGCCATATCAATAAGAAATTTCACCCGATCCCTACACTTGCCATTATTCCCAAAAACATTATCACATCTCCACTTCCAAGCCCACCAAGTTGCCATAGAGAATAAGGTAGACCATGGGCAGCCTCTTATCACTGTGTTATCCCCTAGGTTTGTAAACAGCCACTCCAAAAGAGACATATCAAAGAAAGCTGGCTGTAGTCTTTGCGGAACTAAACGTGTCCATACCCCCGACATTGCACCATAATCCCGAAGAATATGAATTATGGACTCATCCCCACTTTTACATACCTGACACAGCCCCGAATCACTGAGATGTCGGCGTTGTCTCTCCATATTAGTCATCAACAGTTGTTTTCCGGTGAGCCAGAGAAAAACTCGAACCCGTTCTGTGGCTGTCACTTTCCAGATTCTATCAAAGAAGCACCCCATACTCTGTTTCGGCGAATCATCATTGGTCAGGAAATTATAAGCAGACTTAACAGTAAATTCTCCATTGGAGTTTCCCCCCCCCCATGATATTCGGTCCCTTCTTCCTGTGACTGTATCCACTACCATCGACGCTAATTTCAGCCGCATTTGCTCAGAGACAAAGGGGGTTATATTCGGCCAATCCCATCCTGCATTTACATGCCATAAGTCACGCACTGATGCTTCCGCACGGTTCACAGGTAGGTCTGCAATCAACGAGTGAGAAATTGGTGTTGGTGGGAGCCATTTGTCCTGCCAAAAATGAATATCCCGGCCATTACCAACCACCCAGCTCAGCCCCGGTATCACCACATCATGCAGGCCGATACTTATGCTTCTCCATGTGGAAGACCATGAACCCGTCGCCTTTAACCAAATTGGATTTCGGATATATCCAACTTTATACTTCTTTCTTAATACCTTAACCCACAGGCTCTCCGTATCATGAAGCAATCTCCACCCCACTTTAGCTAACAAGGACTGGTTCATTGGTTTAGCCAACCGGATCCCAAGCCCCCCCTCTGTCTTTGGCATACAAACTCTGTCCCATGCCAACAAGTGTTGTTTCCTGTGAGTATCCGAGCTTCCCCAAAGAAAGTTTCGAGATAATTGATCTAGTTTGTCAAGAACCGACTGCGGAAGAGCTATAGTTGTCATCGTGTGGACTGGTAATGATGACAGGACCGACTTTGTAAAGGTGATGCGCCCAACAAGACTTAAAAACCGTCCTCTCCAACCCGACAAACGAGACGATACTCTTGCGATGACATCCCCAAATGTATCCTTATTAATACGTTGATGTAACACCGGCATCCCCAAATATTTGCCCAAGTCCTTTGTACTTTTGATCCCACTTTCATCACTTATGTGCTTAGCAAGATCTCTACTCACATTCTCCGAAAAAAATATCTTGGATTTCTCTAGGCTCACCTTTTGACCTGAGGCCACACAAAAACCTTCCACCACCTTCCTTATTATACGTATTTGCGCCACAGAAGCCTCCGCAAATAGTATTAGATCGTCAGCGAAGCAGATATGAGAGAGCTTCGGTCCTCCTCTTGACAAGCATATCGGCTTCCACTCCTTTGCTGCCATTGATAGCTCAATTTGATGGCATAAGCGTTCCATACAAAGCACAAACAGATACGGTGATAGAGGATCTCCTTGTCTAAGGCCCCTCTCCGGCTTAAACAGTTCTGTTTTCTCACCATTCCACAACAACGTCATATATGGTCCTGTGACGCAACTCATAATCCAGTGACACCAACTAGAAGAAAACCCAGCGGCATTGATTGTGTCCTCCAAAAAGTCCCAACGGATTCTGTCATACGCTTTCTCCAAGTCAAGTTTTAACATCATCCACCCTTTCCTCCCTTTCTTTCTTCTCATTGAGTGGACCGCCTCCTGAACCACCACGATATTATCTGCACTTAACCTCCCAGGAATAAAGCTGGATTGAGCCGGGCCTATTAACTTTGGCATTAAGCACTTGAGTCGCATAACCATTGCTTTTGTAATGATTTTGAATAGCACATTACATAAACTGATGGGGCGAAACTGCTTTATTGTTTCTGGCTTCAATACTTTAGCGATCAACACTACAAGGGCATCATTTGTTCCTTCCGGCAATACACCTGTCTCAAAGAATTGCAGGACAAAACGTGAGACCGACTCTCCCACAACCTCCCAGCAATCTTGGTAAAAAATTGGTTGGTATCCATCTGGTCCTGGAGCTTTAAAGCGCCCCATACTACGCACGGCTGCTTCTACTTCCTCAGCCACAAAGGGCTTATCAAGTGAATTGCGTTCTACCGTAGTTAAAACTGGGAAGCCGGAGACAGGCAGACTCGCTACCACCGGGTTCACATCTGCTAATGAGTATAGACGCTTATAATAATCCACTGCGAGCTTCTCTAACTCCACCATGTCCAATACCCATTGTCCCTCATCTGATTTCAAACTTTCCACACGATTTCTTCGACGACGAATAATTGTTGATGTGTGAAAGTATTGTGTGTTGCGATCTCCCTCACCTATCCATTTTTCTCGGGATTTTCGGAACCATATTAATTCTTCTTGTGCAAGCACATCATCCAGATCTTTACACAACTCTTCTTCTCTCTGTAGCAAAGTATCAGACCTTGATACTTCCAGCAAGTCTTGAACCCCTTTAATCTCTGTCAATAATTTATCTTTCTTCTTGTTTACATCACCAAAGACTTCACGGTTCCATCTCTTCAATTTGACCCGTAGGCCGTCCAATGCAGCCGGAGTAGTAAGCTCCCTGTTCCAAAAGCTAGACAATAACTCCTTGAATCCCTCATGCTTCAACCACGCTGCTTCGAAGCGGAATGGACGTCTCCGCACATCTCCTCTACTCACAGGACAGAGTTGTAAGTAAAGTGGGGCGTGATCTGATGCTAACATTGGTAAATGAGTAACAGTGGCTTCCTGCCATTTTAATCGGGCATGCGGACAACACAGTACTCGATCCAAGCGTTTAGCAATAAAATTGCTTACCACCTTTCCTCTTCGCCATGTGAATCTATTCCCTTTAAACCCCATATCGATCAAGTTTGAATCATTGATCCAGTCTCCAAAGGCCACTGAATCCAATGAGAGCTGACCACTACCACCAGTTCGCTCATCCAGTCGAACTATGGTATTAAAATCACCACCAATAACTAAAGGCCCATCCACCTCTTCAATAACTGACTTTAGCTTCGCCCACAGTCCACTCCGCCTACTGACTGTTGGAGCGGCGTATACTGCAATCAAATGTGTCGTCTCCAACCCATTGTCCACTTTAACATAGACAAACTGCTTCGAGGCTTCCACAACAGTCACCGTACCGATCTCATCCCTCCACAACAACCAAATGCCACCACTCTGACCCACTGCGTCCACCCGGTAAGAATGTGCAAACCCCAGGTTATGACAAATACGGTTAGCTTGATCTCCCCCAGCATGTGTTTCGAATAAGGCAAGAACACCAACATGAAATTTCTTCATTATGTATCTTATCGATCTGCGAAATTGAGGTTTATTCGCCCCCCGGCAATTCCAAAAAAGACAATCCATTAAAATCGATGTGATTAGACATTGAACTACCGGGGCTAATTGTTAAGCCCCCATCTCTTCCTCCGCCGGCGACGAAGGAGAGTTCTGCTGCCGATTGTCGCCAGTTTGGGTCGCAATTCCCTCTGACTCAACCACGTCCTCCACCATACCCTGTGATGACTGCACCGGAACCAGAGAGTCATTACTCTTCGTAATAAACACTCCACCAGCTCTAATGGCAGTATCGGCTTCCACCCTCATTCGTTTCCCCGAAGAAGACAAGTTCTCCTCTGTACGAAGTGGGCCAAAAACAAGGCCTCGTGTGGGCCTGTTCGATTTAACTGTCTTGGGCTTCGCCCCATTTTGTCCTCCTTGTTTGATACTGCTCTGCCTCCTCTCCCTTGGCCCATTCTGAGGCCCAATCGCAAACCCTTGTCTGCCCTTCTCCAAATCTCCACCACTAGTCTTCTCACTAACGTGAGCAACACTCTTTCCTTTATTCCCCTGCCCAAAGATCATCTCATTTTCCTTATTCTTCGACTTGGATATCGCAACTTCCCTTAACTCCTTTGATATGGTATCCTCATCCAATATCCCGAAACTATTGGTAGTAATGATATTTTCCTTATTAGTCGGGTGCGAGATATCCCGGAGATTTCGCCCTGAGTTCCCGGCCAAGTTGCTAGCTGAAGCACCACCCTTACTCACCGACGGCGATGTCTTCCGCCCTTGTCGTCGAACCTCCGTAAACCCGCTTTCCTTAGGCACTGACCCCGTCGCTGCCACTGATGCACTCTGTGCCCCTACTGTAATCGGAGTCATCAGCTCTGTCACCGTCTCGATCACCCGTTTTGGACAGTTATGAACCAAGTGACCAAACACCCCACATCCAGAACAGATATTGGAAAGCCCTTCATACGCCACGAAGTAACGTTCCCCGTTGATCCGCACAGATCCTTTTAGTTGTTTGGTGAGGTTCACCTCCACACAAACTCTAGCAAACCGAGCCCTTTCAAATTCTAGTGTTGTGTTGTCCACTCTGACCGGATGTCCCAAGCCCTCTGCAATACCCATAATAATCTCTGGATGATAAAAATTTACTGGTATGTTCGTCAGCCTAACCCATACCGGCGTCGTTACAATGTCATCTCTTAGTGGATCAAAAGTCGGTGACCACGCTTGTACTAACAGGTAGCTTCCAAACACTCTCCATGGCCCTCCAGTTAACGCCGCGAGATACTCTCCCTCCACCTCGAAGCGAATCATAAAAAACTGTCTCGGAAGATCAATGATGGTCATCCCTCCTTGAGGCTTCCATAACTCACGTAGCTTTCTGTTCAAGGCAGGGAGAACAACATTTCTTCCCAAGACTTTCACTATGAGGCACTGTTTCCAGAGGCCATTCATCGCCGTCAACACCTCTTCACCAATTGTGATCACCGGTTCACCCTCCTCGCCATCGGGGAACTCCAACTGCATCCTCTCCCTTACAAACGCCCTCTCCAAAACCCTATCCGGTCTCGGTCGTCCACCAGTTCCCGTTCCATAATGTTGAATAAGTTTTTTTTTTATTTAGCATAATGTTAAATATGTCCTAATTAGGACTTACTTTGATTTTTGTATGATATTAGAATCGTAATTGGACTCAATTTTTTAATTTCTTAATTTTTTCTTATTATTATTTCCTTTTTGGTTTAGTAGAAATTATCGGGTCTCTTTTTTATATACTTTTGGATTAAGACGACATGACACCGACTAAGGTGATGTGTGATGAACCGACTTGATTTAGCTTTTGTTGCTATTCCGGTTATGTGATAGCCGGTACTGATTTAGCTTTTCGGTTTTGTCACATCTTAAATAACCAAAAGATCATTAATAAACACACAAACCAGAGAAGTCCACTAGTCCTACAGTACAATAGTAAGACATGCATGGTGGATGGATACAAAGATATCCTAAAGTAGTCAGAGCGTTTGATGTTAAGAACTTCACATCAATCTCTACACATAGAACAGACTAGGTCATACAGTACTAGACTTGGTCTCCAAGCAAGAGCATGTCCATGGGAAACGCGCTTTCTACACACGCACGGCGTTTGGCGGTGGGGAGTCGCGTCGGGAGAATGAGGTGGTGATTGAGACATCACTGGCGGGTCCTAGCGATCCAGAGATGTGGATCACGGTGGATGGTGTGCCGGCGATTATGATCATGAATTTGAATTGGAGATTTAGAGGAAATGAGGTTGTGACGACTGTTAGTGATGGTGTTTCTGTGGAGATCTTTTGGGACGTTCATGATTGGTTGTTCGAAACCTCTGGTTCGTCTAGCGGATTGTTCGTTTTCAAGCCTAGAGCTGGATTCGAATCTAAAAGTCTTAACTTTAATGGTGGTTATGTTGATGTTGATGGTGATTGTAACATCCCGGTTTCAGGTGCAGGCGGAGAGGCTTAAAAGAATTGATTTGGCCACCTATGTCACCAAAGTGCACTTATCTTTTCGGTCAAGGGGCCTGAGAGAACTCCAGGGTTAAGCGTGCTTGGGCTGTAGTAGTCTCAGGATGGGTGACCTTCCGGGAAGTGATTGTCGGAACCGTGTGAGTGAGGTCAAAACACGGGAAAAGATCATGTGGTGATTTGTAGGGTCGGTTACAAGACTTTAAAGCCTCCCGGACATAACAAATCGGCCATCGGATAAGGGTGGGCCTCGGGTGGGCCACGGGCCGGGAGTGGACGTGGGTCCACTAAGAGGGGGCCCATTAAGAGGTGGCGGTCGGGGCGTTAGAACGATTCTTGGGTTCACCCCTAGGGGTGAACCTCCTTATTCACCCCCTCTTAGTTTAACCAATAGAAATAGAGTAAATGCCACATTATTTATATTTAAAAATAAATCAAAACTAAAATTAAAAAACACAATAAATTATGGAAACAAAATCTGTATACATATAACAACTATTTAACAAACTCAAACCGACATATAACTTCGTTTTAATTTAAAAATCTAAACTCTAACCACTCCTTTATAAACCCAAACCGGTATATAATTTCGTTTTAATTTAAAAATCTAAACCCTAACCACTCATTTATAAACCCAAACCGACATATAACTTCGTTTTAATTTTAAAATCTAAACCCTAACCACTCCTTTATATATCCAAACCGACATATAACTTCGTTTTAATTTAAAAATCTAAACCCTAACCACTCCTTTATAAACCCAAACCGACATATAACTTCGTTTTAATTGTAAAATGTAAACCCTAACCACTCTTTTATAAACCCAAACCGACATATAATTTCGTAAAAATTGTAAAATGTAAACCCTAACCACTCCTTTATAAACCCAAACCGATATATAATCTCGTTTAATTGTAAAAAATGATAATCAATTGATGGGGTCCATAATTGATTTAGTTTTATTATTTTATTTAAATATTATGAATTATTTTAATTAGTTTATTTAGATGATATGGCTAATTTTGATTGGTTAGTTAGGAGGGGGTGAATAAGATGGGTTCACCCCTAGGGGTGAATCTAAGAATTTTTCGGGGCGTTATAGTGATGGTCATATTGATGATGTGGAGGATGATTCCTTGCCTAAGAATTGTCATGTTCTGTATGCCGTAAAAGTTTGATTAAGGATTTGTGGAAGAGGATTTTTTTAATATGCTTCAAGTATTAGAATTTCCATGCCAACAATTAGCAATTGTATATGATTTCTTAAGCCAACGTTAGTTTTTTAGCTAATTAATTTCTTTTGGTCATTGTATGAGTGTGGTTTAGCACCACTCGGTTAACCTGGAATGAACCGGAAATTAGCCAATTGTACCAACGAGCTCATCTCTCCCGGGCCGAATCTATCCTTAACCAGCTCGGAATCGAGCTGAATTGGGGATAAAACGAGATATTTCGAAGATTCTACGAAGATCATTGATATTAAGATTTTTACTCTCAGGTTCAATTCCCTAATGTACTATCATGTCATTGCAGCACAGAAAGGTATCAATCCAAATGGGTGAGCTATTGACCAGAAAGGATGCAATCAGATTATATTAAGTCAAGCCAAGCAATAACAGTTTAGTAACTATCTAAGTGAACAAAAGTGAAAAGCAGTAGAAGACTAACAAGAACTAAAGCAGAAGAACAAGCAGTAAGTGATCAGATGAAAATATAGAATTCCCGAGGATGAGTGTAATGGACTAGTGATTCCTCCTTAATCTATCATGGGTGTCTAACAAAACTCACACAGAGCTAATCCCTAGACAATATGTTCAACAACAGATCAATCCACTCTCGTGACAGAGATCCTCAAGCAAAGCTACTTCCATACCTAACTCTCATTAGCGAAATATAACCAAGCAGGCACTAAGATTCAACCTATTAAAGACAATAAACACTCTAAACATCCAATCTCTTGGCTAGAAATGTAAATCTCTGGAATTAGTTGGTTCAGACATTTCATCAAACACCTTATGGGTGTGGAAATACCTGGGTTCTAATTCCAACTGATCAGAGAGAAATTAACATTAAGAGCACTAATCTAGAAGGGATCTACAAAGATCTAAGCTTAAACATGATATGCTCAAATTATCCCTAGAGCTACTCTCTCAAATTAAGGGATCATTGTAGTACTTAGGGGTCGAATCCACAGGGACTGTGTTACACAATAGGTTTTTAGTCTCAGATTAAGCTAAACCAGAAATAGGAAAATTAAAAGAACAATTGCAGGAATATTAAAACGAGTTGTAAACAATCAGAAAGCAAGCGTTAGATTCAGAGAATTCTCAGGAAATCAGGAATGATGAATAGAATGATTAGTCAGGATATTAAATCAATGTTCTAGAACTCAAACATAAAAGTAAGTAAACCAACTGTCGCTGTGAATACTCCTAAATCAAGAAATAGAAAACCAACTGTCGTTGTGAATTCTAAGGATCTAAATCAGCATTAAAGTTCAGGTTCAATATGTTCACAAGACCCTAAAACCAACTGTCGTTGTGAATCAGGAGTGTTGCTCACCTAAGATAGGTTCAGGAAATCAATCACACTGTCGTGCTAACCAATAACCTAAGATCTAAATTCAATTGATCAGATTCAACTTAGCATTAAGAACAATCTAAAGGCGAAGAACAATATAAGACAAAGAATCCTTAACTAATCAATTCCATTCAATCAAACCATCAAACCTTTGTGAGAAACCCTAAATCTAACTAGTGAATTACTCAGACATAATCAAAGCAATAACACAAGAGATAAGAAATGAAATCATTATTAAGATTAAGAGTAAGAAATAACAGGGGTTCACAATCAGGATTTGAAGAATTAGGAACAGAAAGATCTCCCCATAGCTCTCTTCTCAAAACCTAGAACAAAGTAGATATCTCTAGCTAAAACTTAACAATGTCTCCTTTTCTCTTTTCAAAACCTAAAAACATATATATACAAGTCTCTAGACGTCTAGGGCTTGAGAAAGTCGGTCTTTAGAATCCAAAATCTTCTAGGAAGCGAATTGGGCTTCAAACTCGAACATCTTCTGTTTTCTCGTCGCCTGTCGATCGACACGAGTAAGCTGTGTCGATCGACACACCTCGTCTTTCTGCACAGAGAAGGCTGCAAATCTGCATTGATCTTCAAACTTCATTTTTAGCTCCAATTTGATCCCTTTTTGTTCCTTTTGTTCCAAGTAAGCTCCAAACATACATTGACCTGTAATCATAGTAAAACACTACAAAAATACTAGAAAAACTCTAGAAACGAGTCCTAAAACATATAGATGGAGGGTAAAATATGAGGTATATCAACTCCCCCAGACTTAGCTTTTGCTTTTAGCTTTTAGCTTTTAAACCTGTAGAAAGAGGTTTGAAAACACGAAAACTCACCCTTGCCTTTAATGCCTTGCCTTAGTCATTCGAACCAAATCCATATGCCTAACAGACAAGGTTAAAACGAACCACCATGTACTTCTCCACTAAAATCACAATAAACACATGAAACGCCCAAGATTCTCCACACATTCATCAAGAAAGCCTTCATCACCGGGTCTCAATCAATGAAGTCAATGCACCAGAACCTTCTAGACTCATTCACTGTACTCTACCATGAAAAACTCAACATACCCAGACTTATTCTTTTACACACTCATTTGTTCTTTTTTTTTTTTTTATTAAGAGACTTCAGGGTGTAGGTGAATAATGGGATCATCGATAATTTATCTACCCTCACTTCCAACCCTGCGCGATCATTCCAGACTAGAGCAGAATAACGGGATCATAGATTCTCATCTACCCTCTAACTCGCAGGAAATCATCTCGTCTTTTGTGAGCAATAACAATATATATATATTTTTTTCTAGACTAGGGGAAAGGGGTACCATTGTTTTCAACGTAAGCTATCAGGTATGAACAAAGAGTCAAGCTCTTAGAAACACTAACCATATCAACGAGGTAAAAGGAAGAGCTCAGAAATTGGCTCCGGCTTTAATGAATCTTGATGGGAATTTGTTTGTCTCTGGTTCACCGCTCAATCTTTGGATTTTTCATTAGTCGGAATCATACTTTATCTGTAGCATTAGTCAACCAGGCAAAACACGAAAGAAAAAGGATCATAGTTTTCAACAAAAATTTGACTCGATAAAACAAAAGAAAAAGACTCAAATGGTTAGTAAAAGAAATCAAAAACCAAAACAAAGAAAAATACATCAGTGTATCCCCCGTTCTTGTAATTCTCATGCAGATTGTTTAGCTCGCTCTTCTAGAGTGCGTTTTTCTGAAATTTCGTTTGTAAACTCTTTCCCTCCATATTGGATTACCAATCATGGAGTTAACTTTTAATTAATGTGTGGTTGACAAAAAAAGAAAAATACATCAGTATTTTCCTCCCCCAGACTTAAGTAACACTGTCCCCAGTGGTAAAAAGTCTTAGGATCGGAGAGAAAAATAAATAAAAATCAAAATAACTTGAATTGAAAATTGAGGAATTTTTGCTAGGTTAGAACCAGTTACCCCGATGGGTGTCGATCGACATGGATGATGTGTGTCGATCGACACACTGTCCGAAATCAGACAAGCTGAGGCAAAATTTCTGCAGATTGTTGAATTGGTTGAACTTTTCACACATGAATTCCCTGTTGTATGCTGTGGAAAGACAATCAAACATCAAAGCAAAATATAATCCTGAATAGATTAGCATTAGTTCCATCAAATAAGCAACCAAATTAGTGAAAATAAAAAGATAAAATCAAAATATATAGAAAATAAGAAAACCAAACCAGTGGGTTGCCTCCCACTAAGCGTTTCTTTTCAGTCATTAGCTTGACCGCGTCGGAATCTCAGAGGTCAGGTGGATCAGAAGATGGCAATAAAGGCATCTCTTCATCCATGGTGGCTTATAAGCATTAGGTGCAGGAGATCTACCAAGGAAGAGAGGAATAGCAGCAGGGTGGGGCTTAGCGATGGGTGGGATACTTCGTTTTCCTGAAACATCATCAAAAGAAGAAACAAGCCCTCTACGAGAATCTCGTGGCTTAGTTAACGACAAAGCAGTTTTTCGATTTTTAAAATTCTTATTGATGAATTTAGGAGGTGGAGGATTAGAATGTGCGTACCTTGGCTTTCCTCGAGGTGTAGGAAGTGGAGGATGTGTAGCTTTTTGTCGTGGAGCAGCAGTCGGACTTGCAAGTTTGAGAACATCCTGTGAAACAGCCTTGTTTGATGTCTCTGGTTCAGCTCGTCCGGTGTGTCGATCGACACTGGTGTTTGTGTCGATCGACACTCCTCCTGCAGTTTGAGTATCTGGGCGTTTTCTGCAACACATCTGACTCCAATCTTCAAGCTTAGATGCTTGCTCACCCAAACTCAACTTGTCGACATACCCAGCAGTAATGTCGTCAGAAGTTACCATAGAGAAAGCCATACCATCAATGGTGGGTGCCTTCCTCAGCTTGTCCATGTCAAAATCCATGACCACATCACCCAAATCAAGTCGCATAGTCCCTTTTTTAACATCTATCTTGGCACCAGCTGTAGCCAAGAAGGGTCTTCCAAGGATTAGAGGATCCTTAGGCTCTATATCATATGTCAACACCACAAAGTCTGTAGGAATCACATATCCACCAACTCTCACAAGAACATCCTGTAAAACCCCCTCGGGAAATCATTGGGATCGATCGGCGAAGAGAATGGAAGTAGTGCATGGCATGAAAGTAGTCATCCCGAGTCTTAAAGCAACGGAGAGAGGCATCAGATTAATACTCGAACCAAGATCACAAAGAGAATGTGAAAACCTATCTGTGGAGATGAAGCAATCGAGTACAAAACGTCCTGGATCAGGTAACTTCTTTGGAAGACTTCTCTGAATTACCGCGCTAGATTGTTCAAACACAATCCCCTTCGCGTTCTTCTCCTTTGTCTTCTTAGGTGCTTGAGCTGAGAAAATTGTGCTGGTATCGCGTGTAAGCAAAGCTCCTTCCTCAGGAGTTAGACCATTTAAGACCATTCGCTTAACCAAACGCTTCATTGTATATAAAGTGTCATTGGTGTCACATTGTGGAAACCCAGTCTTAATCTTATCAAGCATAGCCTTACACTTCTCATCTTCAATCTCTTGCTTTGATCTGTGGGGTCTAGGATAAGATACCTTAGGTGTGTAGTCGTTGGATTGCACGGATGGTGGAATCACAACATAAGGTAGCTCAACTCTCGGGTCATGTCGATCGACAGGGGTAGAGGGGTGTCAATCGACGTGCTTCACTAAATGCGACATATCAGCAGAAAGTTGGCTTCTGCTTTCAGGCTTGTTCCCCGAGGCCTGTCGATCGACACATATAGGTGGTGTCGATCGACACTGCGATTTGTAGGTCACAGATTCAGTCAGGATTTGCACAAATTTAGCATTTCGAGAAACCTGAGCATCAAGTTCTTGGACATGGATGTGTACTCCTTCTATCTTCTCATTCAGAGTAGAATATACCTCATCAATCTTGCGATTGATGTTCTTCGTGAGTTGTTGTTGACCATCCAAAAGCTTTGTAAACATCGCTTCTAGCCGTGCAATTTCCTTGTCAGGAGACGAAATTGCATTGCAATGCTGCTGATTTGGAGCGGTTCTTCTTGGAAGGGAACTCTCTTGGCGTTTTATAGTCTCAGCAGTCTGAGCAGCTTGAACATCGAGCTTTTTGACATGAATGGTGAGAGTTTCTATCTTATCATTCAAGTTTGTGTAGATGTTATCAATATTGCCATTGAGACTGACGGTGAGAGTTTGTTGACCCTCTAGCAACTGCTCAAACATGGCATTGGTGCTCTCGTCATTCTGTGGTGGAGGAGCTTGGTAAGAAGAGTCACCATAGTTCCTGGTATAGCTAGTGTTGTTGTATCCTCCGTTCCCCTGCTGGTTTCTGAACCTTTGTCCCTGAAAACCTGCACCATTCACATAGTTAACATCTTCATCGCCAACTTGTTGCTCTGGCTCATATTTCTTGCCCATTAGAAAGTTGGCAATAGTGTCAATCTTCGCGTTCACTTCAGCAATTTCCTTTCTATTGGCATTCCCTGCTAGCTTCTTTCGCTCAAGATCAGCATTCTTGGTTCTGTTGGCTTGCGACAAGTTCTCGATCAATTGCAAAGCTTCATCAGGGTATCGAGTGTTGAAGTTGCCATTACTTGCTGCGTCAAGAGCCATTTGGTGTTTCCAATCAACACCTCGATAGAAAATGCCCAAGAGTTGGACAGTGCTAAAGCCGTGGTGCGGACAATCCTTTTGATAAGATCGAAAACGCACCCAAGAAGCTTTAAAAGCTTCAGCTGGTCCCTGGGAGAACGTAGAAATCTTCTTCCTCAGCTCCTCAGAACGCGCATCATCATAGAAGTTGCACAAAAATGCGTTCTTCGTCTCTTCCGAAGTAGTTAAGGAACCAGGTTCTAGGTTCTTCAACCATGCAGAGGCTTCTCCAATCAGTGAATATGGGAAAAGCTTGCAGTACAAGTAGTCCATAGAGACTCCGTTGGCCTTAATGCTGCTAGCAAGGTCCTCGAAATTCTCTATGTGATCCATCGGGTGCTCATTCGGTAGTCCATGGAATGGATGTTGTCCTACAAGAGAGTAGAAGGCTGGCTTCAACTCAAAGTCATTCCTCTGGATGGTAGGAAGTCGAATGGCGGACCGGTTGGCATAGAATAGGTCAGGACGATTGTACTCGGCAAGAGTCCGAGCATTGTTGGGATCCTGATTTCCAGCTCCCACTGGTTGTTCTCGGCCATTGTGTCGATCGACACGGCCAGGTGCCTGTCGATCGACACGGCCAGGTGCCTGTCGATCGACACGATACGGGTTTGGAGGCAGGTTGCCTCCTGCTCCAGCCTGCGACAGCGAAATGATTGCAGGTGGAATCGGATTGATGATTTGGCCGTGTTCATCACAAATCTGGCCTGCCGTGTTTCTGTAGGTTCCATCAGCTTGAAAAATTGGAGCGTTTGGACCCTCCATCTCAGCTGATTACTTCTTCTTTCTCCCTGAAACACACAAGAAAAAGAAAGAAAAACAAATGTAGTTAAACTGAAAATAAAAAGTTTAGACAAAATCAAAAACTGAAACCTAATGGTAGACAAAAGTCCCCGGCAACGACGCTAAAATTTGGTATGCTCAAATTATCCCTAGAGCTACTCTCTCAAATTAAGAGATCACTGTAGTACTTAGGGGTCGAATCCACATGGACTGTGTTACACAATAGGTTTTTAGTCTCAGATTAAGCTAAACCAGAAATAGGAAAATTAAAAGAACAATTGCAGGAATATTAAAACGAGTTGTAAACAATCAGAAAGCAAGCGTTAGATTCAGGGAATTCTCAGGAAATCAGGAATGATGAATAGAATGATTAGTGAGGATATTAAATCAATGTTCTAGAACTCAAACATAAAAGTAAGTAAACCAACTGTCGCTGCGAATACTCCTAAATCAAGAAACAGAAAACCAACTGTCGTTGTGAATTCTAAGGATCTAAATCAGCATTAAAGTTCAGGTTCAATATGTTCACAAGACCCTAAAACCAACTGTCGTTGTGAATCAGGAGTGTTGCTCACCTAAGATAGGTTCAGGAAATCAATCACAATGTCGTGCTAACCAATAACCTAAGATCTAAATTCAATTGATCAGATTCAACTTAGCATTAAGAACAATCTAAAGGCGAAGAACAATATAAGACAGAGAATCCTTAACTAATCAATTCCATTCAATCAAACGTATCAAACCTTTGTGAGAAACCCTAAATCTAACTAGTGAATTACTCAGACATAATCAAAGCAATAACACAAGAGATAAGAAACGAAATCATTATTAAGATTAAGAGTAAGAAATAACAGGGGTTCACAATGAGGACTTGAAGAATCAGGAACAGAAAGATCTCCCAGAGCTCTCTTCTCAAAACCTAGAACAAAGTAGATATCTCTAGGGCTTGAGAAAGTCGGTCTTTAGAATCCAAAATCTTCTAGGAATCGAATTGGGCTTCAAACTCGAACAGCTTCTGTTTTCTCGTCGCCTGTCGATCGATACGAGTAATCTGTGTCGATCGACACACTTCGTGTTTCTGCACAGAGAAGGCTGCAAATCTGCATTGATCTTCAAACTTCATTTTTAGCTCCAATTTGATCCCTTTTTGTTCCTTTTGTTCCAAGTAAGCTCTAAACGTACATTGACCTGTAATCATAGTAAAACACTACAAAAACACTAGAAACACTCTAGAAACGAATCCTAAAACACATAGATGAAGGGTAAAATATGAGGTATATCAAAACACCCTAGAAGATCAAGGATTCCTCACTAATTTAACCCATCCTCAAGAACCCTAATAAGACTACTCAGAAATCATCATCATCAGATGCACAAACCCAGAAATGAAATAAATAGCATAATCATAAAGATAAAGATGAGATTAACAAGACTGTGAATGTAAAAAACTGAAAACAACAATGGATTAAGAGAAATCTGGATTACAAAAGCTTAAAAAGTTTGATTGCTGAAAAGTTCTAAAAGAGGCAAAAGAGATAAAAGAGAAGATAAAAGAGAAGATAAAAAAAAAGAGATATTTCTCAGCAACTAAAGAGGTCTATTTATACTAAAAGGGGAAAACCCTAAAACACTAAAAGACAAAACAGCAAGGCGGTTTGGGTCGAGCTCGAGGTGCAGATCGAGTCCTCTGGTCGAGTCGGTGCAAATATGTCAAAGTTGGCTATTTTTGGTCCTGCTCGATCTGGAGCTCGACTTGTGCTCTAGCAGAGTGCAAAAATCTATCAAGAATGCTCTTTTCTGCTCCAGCTCGATTCGTAACAGAGTAGCTTGGTCGAGTTAAGCTCCCAACTCCAAAAATAGCTCCTTTAAGTACCTAAACAACTCCAAATGCAAGTATATATGCAATGCTCATGCAACAATCCACTAAACATGCAAAGTGACCATAAATGACTATTAATGGTGTGGAAAGAGGATGAAACAATGCCAAAATGATGAGAAATGAATGCTTAAAACCAGTAAAATATAGACATATCAACTCCCCCAAACGTAGTCTTTGCTTGCCCTCAAGCAAACAAAACCTAAGCAGGGAGAGAGGTTTGAAAGTAGGGTCTCAGAACCTAAAGCTTGCCAATAAATTAGTTAGAATCAATGTCCAAGTTATTAGTTCTATGATGCAAAGTGAAAGAGTTTTACTTAAAACTTTAGACAAACTCATCGCAACAAGAAATGATTCCAACCTTTCATCTACACATGCATTCATATCAATCATTTCCTTTAACATTCATTAAACAAGAACATGGACCTGGTTATTGATGAGTCCCAAAATTACCGTTTTCTATATAGGATTTAGGTTTGTATATTGAGTCAACTAACTTATATTAGATAGATATTAGGATTATTTGCTTCACTTAGTGTATTACAGGTCTGAGAAGCAAACATTGGAAAAGGAAGAGTTTTGGATCAATTTGGATGCAAATATACATTGAAAGATGTAGAGTCCAGCAGACCCGTCAGAAGTATGGCCTCAGACGAAGACCTTTCCACCGTTAGATCATTCTGAGATTTTGACACAAGATAGCTAAGGGAATTAGCTTTCATCTCCAAGTGGTTTGAAGGAAATCCAACGATGCAATCAAGAGTTATGGTCGATTTACTGAAGACAGGTCAACCTGCTGACGAAGCCGACACTGAGGAGAGTGAGGATCGACCGGTCCAATGTTGGGATCGATCGATCCCATGAAGAACTGCGGCCCAAGCCCATGAAGATAAGGACCGATCGATCCAGCCCATAGATCGACCGGTCCACCGCCTCTTTTGCCTCTTCTCCAAGATTTTCCATTTCTTTTCTTTCCTTTTGTTGCTCTCTCCTTTTCCTATATAAAGGAGGCACGACCCCTTGTATTGGACACACCGAAAAATCATAATTCACTTTATTACTTTTCTTTAGTTTGTGGGCAAGAGACCTAAAAGCTCTCTAGCTCCTTTTTAGTTTTATTTTAGGAAATAAAGATGTTTTCATTTATTGAATGCTTTGTTTCCTTTTCCATGTCTGAGTAGTTTCCTTATTAGGTTTAGGGTTTCGGAAGGGATGTGATTAATTCGTTAGGTTGTTAGTTTGGGAATTTAGGTTTATAGTTCTTCATCTATTGTTGTTCTTAATGCTAGAATTAGACTGATCACCTATTTCTAAGATCTTAGGCGGTACGAAAATAATCGCTGGAATCAACATTAGGCGAGCAAGGTTTCATGACTTGAAGCGAAAGTCCTGGCCATGACATCTTGTGAACTTATCAATCTTATTCTTAATGCTAGTATTACTCTAGGGATCGCGCGAGAGCGGGTTGTCTAATATAGTATTACTAAGTAGGTATTTGCGCGAGAGCGAGATGTCTTATTAACTGTGAATTGAGTTCATGAACTATTCTTTAATATTTCTTAAATTCGATTTACTTGTTTCACATCCTGGAAGAATACCCTAGACCTAATGCTTGTCTCATTATTGAATTTCCTGTTTGAATCAATCATTGCTTAAAACAAATCTCTTAATTTGCTCCTAGCTGTATTTAGTCTAATTGTCTTATAGTGCAACTTTGGTCTCTGTGGATTCGACCCTTTAATACTACAACTGATTGCCGTATTTGATCCGGTAGTTGTTTTATTTTAGGTTATTATTTGACCAAAGATCAGTTATGCAGTGTCTACAAACTCATTTGGCTAGGTAAGAAAGGCTGGAGACAAATATAATCTCCATTAGAGTGGGTTTAACAATCATGATCAAGGTTCTTTTAGAAAAACGGATTGAGCTTCAGAAGAATGCTAAAGGTAAGGACCAATAGATGCATACAAGAATAAAACCTTGTCTACCCAAAGGTACCCAAATGTTTTACTCCTATTTTTCTAAGCCCAGATTGTCCTAATTCTACCCTATCAGCTTCAGCTTTTTTTGAGCACACTCATTCACTTTTTCTTCTATGTCTTAGGAGAGGTTTTTCTTTCTGACTCATCTAGCGGATTGAGATTTTCTTTTAAACACTATGGTTCTCTTTTCTTCTTATTTCTTAAGACATCAAAAGCTTTTTGCTAGACACTTTTTTTTCTCTTTTTATCTTTTTTTTTTCTTATGCTTAGAACCATCTTTTTCTATACTTTGCATTCCCCAAATCCTTTACTAGAACATATATACTTAGAAACACATTCCCCCTCCTAAAGACTCTTTCCTTTTTTTTTTCATCAAACTTTTCTTTTCTGTTCTACAGAAATCCAATCCCAAACCCTGTAACAAGTTCCCACCTAGTCTTATCTAGTCCGGATAACGCGAACTAGAACTACACAAGGCTTTATTCCTGTCGGCTCAAACCTAACACTTTCTACCAAGCTCAATCCAGAAAAATGCCTAACACTCAGAACAATAACAGTTGGCTTGAAAGAATAATGGGTTGCAGGTGTGGAGAAACTGTTCCAATGATGGGAATCAGCTACTTGGATCAACAAGAGTGGTAAAAAGGATAAAATTATCCAAATATGTATATGGTATCCATGAGTTTGCATGCAATGCACAACCAGATAATTGCAAGTCAAGATTAGGTTCTTCTAAATAGGAAATTATGTCAAGTCACAACATGCTTCAATTAGGACCAGAATGCAATTCGAGAATTTCAAATTTGTTTCAGTCTTATGTTTCAAATTCAATCACCGTGCATCACAGAGCTAATAACGAGGGCATTGATCCTAATCTAGCGAATAAAGCAAGCTGACAAGGTTTAATTCATCATCGTCCCCTATGCTGGATGCAACATCCTATATGAAACATTCTAGACTCAATCCTATATGCAAATGCAAACTACATGAATACTCTGTTTTTTTAGGATTTTTCGAAAAATTTTCAAATTTTTATGGTTTTTCTATGCCTTTGATGAAATGCATGCAGACTCAAGCATGCAAAATTTGAAAATAAGAAACACAGAAAACACATCAAATACATCTCAAACCCTCCCCCAAACTAAAATTACACAGTCCCTTATGTAAGAAAGATCTAAAGGAGGATTAAGATTCTACAAGAAAACAAATAAAAATGCAATGGTATATACAATGAGAGTTGGAGTGGTACCTCAAGGTTGTGTAAAGAAGGAGTTGATTGACTCCTCCATGCTCTGAAACGTGTAAGTGGGAGCGGTAGTGTTTGGCTGGAGGTGCAAATCGAGCAGGCTGGTCGAGCTAAACTCCTTGGGTTCACCTGCTTGGTTTCTACTCAAACACCTTTCCTGTGAGCTCACCCCCACCTGAAACACTAAAGAAACACATTAAAAATACCAAAAACTTAAAGCCATATGTACAAGGATAGACATGGGACTTCCTCCCAAGTGAGGTTGTTTTGAGTCTCTAAGCTTGACGTCTCATACTCCTTAGGCCCATGGTGGTTCATGGAGAGGAACTGAGGTCCCCTCTGAAATGGTTTGATCAGTCATGCAGGGTTTCACTCTCTGCCCATCCACTGTGAACTTAGAATCCTCTTTACTGACCAGAGTGATTGTTTCAGGAGGTAGAGCTTTCTTTATGGTGAGCAGGCCTTGGATCACTTTTCTGGAAGGAGAGCCACTAGTTTGACCATGTAGCTCCTTAATGTGGTCTTTTATCTCCTTCACTAGGTCTGTAAGCTCTCTTACTGTGGTTGTTAACTCCTTCATGGTCTCATCTTGCCAATTGGACCTCTGCTTAAGTACCTGGAGTTCTGACCAATCATCAGGTGCAGGATTGATAGACTCTACCAGCAGGTCGAGCTTAGTAGTCGAGCTTGAACTGCAGGTCAAGTTAGTAGTAGCAGCAAGTTGCTCATGTTTTAGAGCCCTCGACTTGGCCAAATTGGAAGAACAGATTCCAGTGGTGTCGTTTTGGCCATCCTTAGCATACGCATCCTCATCGCTTTCTTCTTTTTCCCAAACATCATCACCTTCACGGATCAAGATTGCATTGCAAGTGTGCTTAGGATTCGGGTCTGTACATAGAGCATGAGTTAAACCTTCCTCATTTGTTGCCACAACCTCAATTTCAGGACCAATCAAATTCTCAATGACTTCTAACCCATCTGTTGCCTTATCTGTAACCAACAGCATTTCAAAACTCAAAGTCTTACTCTGAAGATGCCTAGCATTATCACTCTTGGTTAAATCAATTTGAAGTTGATCTTCTTCAGCAAGCTCCTTTAGCAATTCATCACCTAGCTGATCCATCTCCTCAATCGAGAAGGTTTGTCCGGCTATTGTTGGCTTCTTGATAGCATCCTTGATATCAAACATCATCTTTAAGTCCTTCCCCAGATTAAGATCAATCTTCCCTTTCTTGACATCTATGACTGCTCCAGCTGTTGCCAAGAAAGGTCTGCCCAAGATCAAAGGATCTCTTGGTTCTTCATCCATCTCCAATTGTTGGAATTATGTCCAGTAATCTCTGTACTGTCTCTAGAAAGTAAGAGATGTCATTGATCAGACATAAGTCATATAATGCTGGGGGTCATGATGGCTTGCTAGAGTCCGCTCATGATCTATAAGTCTAGGACTTATTGCCTTTATTATATGATCCCATTTGGGTCACACGCTTAAGCTACCAGGAAACTGTATGGAAAGTGTAAAGCAGAAATACAGTAAAAGTGCCAGGCATTTACTGTAAATAAGAGAGAAATAAAAGGGCCTGATTAATTCTAAGGGAATTAATCAGATAGGGCTTTGGGCCCAAAAGGGGCCCATGAGGACTGAAAAATTTGGACCTTTATATGCTAAAGGGGCCGATTTTTCTCACTAAGTTTTTGCGAAAAACCTAGCCTCCATAGCTCTCTCCTCTGCGCCTCTTTTCCTGACAAGCCTAGCAGCTGTTGTCCTGCCATAGCGTGTGTGAACCATTGGAGGAGCTCTTTGAGGTGCTCTCTGCTGATCTCTGACAGAAACCAAATCTTCCGCTGCATTCTTAAGGTAATTCTGGAGATCCCTTAGATTCTAGTTTTAAGAACCTAGATCCTGATTGTGAATTAGGTTTAATGGACAAAGAATTAAACCAAGAGATAAGGTCACAATCCTTCAGTGGTATCAGAGCCATTGGTT
This sequence comes from Erysimum cheiranthoides, assembly GCA_011420285.2. Lineage (NCBI taxonomy): Eukaryota > Viridiplantae > Streptophyta > Magnoliopsida > Brassicales > Brassicaceae > Erysimum > Erysimum cheiranthoides. The sequence goes on along the minus strand of CM022179.2, from coordinate 10,040,087 downwards.
CTGTAGGATTCTTTTGATTAGAATCGATCATTAGGTTGTTTCTAGAAGTGTTTTAAATCGATTTGCTTGCTGAAATTTGATGAGTTAAAACACTTTAACCTAATTGAAATCACATCGCCCATCACTAAAGGATGAGAATGCGTCGGATCATCACTTGGGCGATGTCCGAGTCGAGAAACGCACGGACCGATCATGTTTAGGATCGTGTCGCGTGGTTGTCTCGGTTCGTGAGGTGGCTCGCGGAAGGTGGCAGTGGCGGTGAAGTGCATCGCCGGCTGTCCAGCCTCATCTCGCCACATCCAGCCGTCGGGAAAGCCATGAGTTGTCGCTTGCTTGCGCGGCAAGCATCAAGCGGCGGCTAGGGTTTCTGGAAATTAGGGTTCTTCCCTAAACCGAACCGGTTTGGTTGGTTTAGGGTTAGAACCGAACCGGAAATTAATTTTCGGTTCATGATTAATTAAAATTAATTTTATTTATTAATTTTGTAATTTTAATTAATTAAATTCCTAAATTCTCAAATTAGAAATGTTTCTGAAATTAGAAATTTCTAGATTTGTCGTTTTAGGATTTAGGAAATTTCTATAAGTAGAAAGTTTCCCTGTTTAGGAAATTTCTTAAGTTAGAAAGTTTCCAAATTTAGGAAGTTTCCATAAATGGAAAGTTTCCAAAAATAGTAGGTTTCCCAATTGAGAAAAATTTCCAAATTTAGTAAGTTTCCATAAATGGAAAGTTTCCCAAAATAGTAATCTTCTATTTTGGGGGAAATTTTAGGAAAACCTATAACCTCATAAATATCAAGCGTTGGATGTCTTGTCCGGTCTATGTCAGCTGTTGAAGCCCATTCCATTGCGCTCATGGCCTTACAGTGTGAGGGTGACTGCTCTTCCATGGGTAAGACGGTTTGTGATTCACTGATTTCATTGGGAGTCCCAGAGATTAGTGATTACATGACTGTATAGACTGGTTTTCTTGACTGGGCCATCGGGAGTCCCGGGCCTTGAGACATCAGAGTGGATTGGGCCTTGGGTCCAGATTCACAACCAAGAGTTATATCACGGATATAATTAGCCGATATAGGGCTTACCGATATAAGCTAAGGTTGGGTGAAGGCCAGTGGCCCACTTTGATCTCAGTTATATGTGGATCTTGGAATCATTATATTCTTTTGAGGGTAACTTATGTTATTGAATGTAATGCGAGTTTTCTTGTTTTGAAAGATTACTCATGTTGAACATATTAACTAAAATCCTTTTATCTTATGTTTCAGCAATGACTTCAACAAACAACACTCAAAACACTTTCAGTATCCGTTCTTCTCTCGACAAGGAGAAGTTGAACGGAACGAACTTCCTGACATGGTCGAGGAATTTGAGGTTGGTCCTCAAACAGGAGAGGAAGGAGTATATCCTTAGTGATCCTCTCCCCGAGCAGCCTCCTGCTAATGCCACCAGAGCTGTGCAGAATGCTTGGGAAAAGCATTCGACAGATGAGACGGATGTCTATTGCCTGATGGTGGCGACCATGACTCCGGAATTGCAGATGCAGTTCGAGAGTGTGCTGTCGCCCATCGAGATGATGGCAAGCCTGAAACAGATGTTTCAGGAACAGGCAAGAACCGAAAGGTTCCAAACAGTCAAGAACCTTCTTGATTGTAAGATGGCTCCTAATGCGGCAGTGAGTCCTCATGTGCTGAAGATGATGGGTTATCTCGATCATCTTCAGAAACTCGACTGTCCGATTAGCCAGGAACTTGCCTGTGACATCGTTCTGCAGTCTTTACCTGCATGTTATGACCAGTTTATTCTGAACTTTAACATGCATGGCTTGACTAAGACTCTGCCTGAGCTTCACGGAATGCTCAAGACTGCAGAACCCAGCTTGAAGAAGGCTTCTGCCAAGGACCCTAATGTACTGATGGTGCAAAAGGGCAAGGGCTTTAAGAAGTCTTCTGCGAAGGATAAGGGAAAGGGCAAGGCCGTCCAAGTCTCGGACAAGGACACAACCAAGCCCAAGCCCAAGTCTAAAGCTGGGCCCACAGACATCTGTAGGTTCTGCAAAGAGCCAGGGCATTGGAGGAGGGATTGTAAGAAATTCCTGGAAGGTCTCAAGGATTTGAAGAAGAAGACTCTGGAAGTCTCTTCATCAGGTATTTTTGTTATAGAAGTTAATACAACTACTTCTGATAACACCTCTTGGGTCTTGGATACTGGTTGTGGGGCTCACATTTGTACTAATGTGCAGGGTCTCAGCAACAGTAGGAGGCTAAAGAAAGGACAAGTGGAGCTACGAGTTGGGAATGGAGCGAAAGTTCCGGCACTAGCTGTAGGCACTTATTCGTTGTCTTTACCTTCGGGATTGGTTATTGAACTTAATAACTGTTATTTTGTACCTGCTATAAGCAGAAATATTATTTCAGTTTCTTTGTTGGATTTGGAAGGTTATGATTGTTCTATTAAGAATAAGTTATTTTCCTTCAATCGCAATAATATGTTCTATGGTTCTGCCCCTCTTTCGAATGGGCTTTACATACTTGACCAATCTGCGCCAATATACAACATCAATACCAAACGATTCAAATCTAATGAAGAGAACAAAACGTTTCTATGGCATTGTCGTTTAGGGCACATCAGTGAGAAACGCATTAAGAGGCTCCATTCTGGTGGACTTCTTGGCTCATTTGACTTCGAGTCATGTGAGAAATGCGAGTCATGCCTGATGGGCAAAATGACGCGGGCCCCGTTTAATAAACCAAACGAGAGGGCCAGTGACCTATTGGGCCTGATACACACTGATGTGTGTGGCCCCATGTCCACAAATGCAAGAGGAAACTATCAGTACTTCATAACATTTACTGACGATTTCAGTAGGTTTGGCTATGTTTATCTGATGAAACATAAGTCGGAATCTTTTGAGAAATTCAAAGAGTTCCAAAATGAAGTACAGAACCAACTTGGCAAGAAAATTAAAGCTCTCCGGTCCGACAGAGGAGGAGAATATTTGAGCCAAGAGTTCAGTGATCATCTGAGAGAGTGTGGGATAGTTTCCCAGCTCACTCCTCCTGGTACACCTCAATGGAATGGTGTATCTGAAAGGAGGAACCGGACCTTGTTGGACATGGTTCGGTCTATGATGAGTCACACAGACCTTCCATTATCCCTTTGGGGATATGCTCTGCTAACAGCAACGTTCACCTTGAACAGAGCGCCATCAAAGTCAGTAGCAAAGACACCATATGAACTATGGACTGGCAGATTACCAGTGTTGTCTTATCTCAGAATTTGGGGTTGTGAAGCATATGTCAAGAGATTAATCTCTGATAAACTTACACCAAAATCTGATAAATGCTACTTCATTGGTTATCCTAAGGAAACCAAAGCTTATTATTTCTACCTTCGATCCGAGAATAAGATCTTTATTGCTCGGGATTGTAACTTTCTTGAGAGAGAGTTTCTCTCTAAGAAAGTAGGTGGGAATGAGAAGGTACTGCTTGAAGAAATTCAAGATGAACAGGATACTGCTCAACCTGATTTGGAAGAGCAGCAGGAGGACCTACAAGAAATTGTAGAGCCTGAACCTGTAGTACCAGAAGTTCGAAGATCCGGAAGGATCCGTCGCGAACCTGATAGGTATCAGGGCTTTCTCGTGACTAACTGTCATGATCTGATGATCGTTGATGGTGATGAACCCTCGAACTTCAAAGAAGCTATGATGGGCCCAGACTCCGATTTGTGGCACAAGGCCACTGATTCCGAAATGGACTCCATGTCAGTTAACCAAGTGTTTACGCTAGTTGACTTACCTGATGGTGCAAGACCCATCGAGAGTAAATGGATCTTCAAGAAGAAGATTGACGTGGATGGAAATGTCCAGATTTATAAAGCCAGGTTGGTGGCAAAAGGTTTCAGGCAAATCCACGGGGTGGATTATGATGAAACCTATTCACCAGTGGCTATGATGAAATCAATTCGGATTTTACTAGCGACTGCAGCTTTTCATGACTATGAAATTTGGCAGATGGACGTGAAAACCGCTTTCCTGAATGGAATTCTGGAAGAGGATGTGTATATGACACAGCCTGACGGTTATGTAGATCCAAAGAATGCTGGTAAAGTATGCAAGCTTCATAGATCCATTTATGGATTGAAGCAAGCATCAAGGAGTTGGAATCTTCGTTTTGATGAAGCTATCAAGAAATTTGATTTTATCAGAAACGAAGAAGAACAATGCGTGTATAAGAAGGCTAGTGGGAGCAAAATTGTATTTCTTATCTTGTATGTCGATGACATATTGTTGCTCGGAAACGACGTTCCAATGCTGCAGTCAGTAAAGGACTGGCTTGGAAGTTGTTTTTCCATGAAAGACATGGGTGAAGCTGCTTACATTCTTGGAATCCGGATCTATCGGGATAGATCTAGAAGGCTGATAGGCTTGTGTCAAGATTCATACATTGACAAAGTCCTAAACAGATTCAGCATGACAGGATCCAAGAAAGGCTTCACGCCAATGGTGCATGGCACAACGCTAAGCAAGATGCAGAGCCCTACGTCGGCTGCTGAGCTTGAGCGCATGAAGAATATTCTTTATGCATCTGCAATAGGATCTATCATGTATGCCATGATCTGTACTCGTCCTGATGTTGCTTATGCATTGAGCATGACGAGTAGATACCAGTCAAATCCAGGTGAAAACCACTGGATTGCCGTCAAGAATATCCTGAAGTATCTGAGGCATACTAAGGATAAGTTCTTGGTGTACGGTGGAAGTAATGTGTTGGAAGTCAGTGGATTCACGGACGCAAGTTTCCAGACGGACAGAGATGATTTCCGGTCACAGTCCGGTTATATCTTCTGTCTGAATGGCGGTGCTGTGAGCTGGAAGAGCTCCAAGCAAGACACCGTTGCAGACTCCACAACAGAAGCTGAATACATCGCCGCCTCAGAAGCAGCGAAGGAAGCTGTTTGGATACGAAAGTTCATTGTGGAACTAGGTGTGATACCGAATACGGCTGAGCCTCTGGCACTTTTCTGTGATAACAATGGTGCTATAGCTCAGGCAAAGGAACCAAGATCACACCAGAAATCCAAACATATTCAGAGAAAATATCACGTGATACGTGATATCATTGATAGAAAGGAAGTCAAGATCAGCCGAGTTCCAACTGAGGATAACGTGGCTGATCCGTTGACTAAGCCACTCCCAAGGCCTAAGCTCGAGTCCTTGACTGAAGCTGTAGGCATTAGAGATATTGAAATGTAATCTCAATTTGAGTGGGAGTTTGAGAGCTTACTTTAGTTATTTGAATATGTTCTTTTGAAACATTTTATGTTTAATGAAATTCGATTTTTCTTGATTATTTTTAGCTGTGATGAAATAATCGTTCCAAAATGATGTGAATCATTTTATAGGCCATCGAAGTAAATGATTTGGTCTTGAGTTATCGAAATCATTTGACTTGATCATGAGACCCTATATTTGATAAATGATTTATATCATTCGTGTCCCTAGTCGAGGGTTGTTGAAATTGGAACACCAACAACCATTAGAGACTAGATTGGTACGTGACTTATGACCAAGTTTCATGGTGTCATAGATGCTCGGCATCAAAGTCAGTGCATAGGTGTATTGTTGAGGTACATACGACCGGACATGACCCACGAATGAGAACTCTTCAGGATATTTATATCTGTGTCATAAGAGATTCTCACTACGACTATAGAGAATAGTCCTTAGACCTGAGTTCGCATGCATGTGACCGCACATGAACTGATGCGCTTTGATCATTGTCTAACGCTGTCGTTCGGCGGCAGTTATACGGACCTTGGTTGGGTACATTACGAAGTGAGTAGTTCGCAGTGATGGAACAAGACGGGATTTGTCCCTCCAATATAAATGGAGTGAATATCTCTAGGCCAATCGGAGATTTGAACTGGAAAATGCATGGCCATGCTCAAACGGACTCTCCCGAGTCGTTTGGATTTGTCAGTGTCAAATCAGAGTCCGATGAACATGATTAGGCTTTATAAGGATGACACTCATCTTGCCTTATGACTAATCGAGATATTGTGACGAAAGGGATTATGAATTCAGAGATTCCAGTACAAGTGGGAGACTGTTGGAATTATGTCCAGTAATCTCTGTACTGTCTCTAGAAAGTAAGAGATGTCATTGATCAGACATAAGTCATATAATGCTGGGGGTCATGATGGCTTGCTAGAGTCCGCTCATGATCTATAAGTCTAGGACTTATTGCCTTTATTATATGATCCCATTTGGGTCACACGCTTAAGCTACCAGGAAACTGTATGGAAAGTGTAAAGCAGAAATACAGTAAAAGTGCCAGGCATTTACTGTAAATAAGAGAGAAATAAAAGGGCCTGATTAATTCTAAGGGAATTAATCAGATAGGGCTTTGGGCCCAAAAGGGGCCCATGAGGACTGAAAAATTCGGACCTTTATATGCTATAGGGCCGATTTTTCTCACTAAGTTTTTGCGAAAAACCTAGCCTCCATAGCTCTCTCCTCTGCGCCTCCTTTCCTGACAAGCCTAGCAGCTGTTGTCCTGCCATAGCGTGTGTGAACCATTGGAGGAGCTCTTTGAGGTGCTCTCTGCTGATCTCTGACAGAAACCAAATCTTCCGCTGCATTCTTAAGGTAATTCTGGAGATCCCTTAGATTCTAGTTTTAAGAACCTAGATCCTGATTGTGAATTAGGTTTAATGGACAAAGAATTAAACCAAGAGATAAGGTCACAATCCTTCACCAATACCATAAAATCTGTAGGGACTTTCACATTTCCAATCTTAATAGGCAAGTCCTTTAGTAGCCCATGAGGTTTCCTCACAGACCTATCAGCCAGGATCAAAGAGATGTTGCAAGGTTTATACTTAATGAACTCAAGCCTTTTAGCTATGGAGAGAGGCATAAGACTTACATATGCTCCAAGGTCACAAAGACAATTGTTGAAAACCATCGAACGAGGATCACTTAGTTTTTCCAGGGAAGCATCCTTCTTCTATATAACAGCACTACACTCATGACTGAGTACCACCATTCCCTGGGTCTCCTTGATTCTTTCCATCACTAAGTCTTTCAAATATTTGTGAGATTCAGGTATGAGTGCGAGAGCATCAATTAAAGGCATCTTGGCTTCGATCTTCTTCATCTGTTCATCAAAAAGAGCTTTATATTTTTCCACTAGCTCCTTCTTAAACCTTCCAGGGAATGGAAGTTTAGGCTTGTAAGGAGGTGGAATAAACACTGGTTTCTTCTGCTTAGGAACTGCTGGTTTTTCAACTGAGGTGGGCTTGGTTCTATCAGCAGCTCGAGCTGGGTGGTCGAGCTTAACTTTCTCTGCTGTTTTTTTTGTCTGAACCTCATTTGCAGACAAATCTTCCCCATCCTGTTCTTCACTGTCCTCAGTGATTCTAGTAAGATCAGGTCTATGTTATATGGTTATAGCATTGACAGTTGCAAACTCTTTAAGGTTTTGGATTGCTTTACCCGGGATCTGTCATGTAGACTTCACAGTAGAAGTAGAAGTGTTGTTGCTCTCCATGTAATTCACCTTGGAAGTCAAGGCCTCAACCTTAGTGTTCAAATCAGCAAACTTCTTTGCAACATCCATAGCACCAGCTGTTTGACCTTGGAGAAGCTGTTGAAGCATACTTGTTAAGCCAGCAGGCTGTGCGTGAGGTGGAAAGCCAAGAGGTGCATTCATGCTCTGCTGCTGAGGATAAGGAGCCTGAAACTGTTGCGTAGGAGCGAAACTCTGATTCTGGTTATAAGGGATGAAAGGTTTGTTCTGCTGCTGCGGCTGCTGCTGAGGCTGTTGTTACTGAGGGTAGACCTGATCTTGCGGATTGGCGACATTCGTGCTTCTGTAGGACAAATTTGGATTTGCCCTGTAGTTTTCGAAACCCCTGTTATAGCCACCATGATTTTGTATGTAGTTGATCTCCTCTGTGTGATCAACCTCCCCATCTTGAACCTGTAACAGCTCATCTTCACAGACAAAGTTAACCTGCTTCTGCTGCACCAACAAGATCTTATCCAATTTCTCATTAAGAGCCTTGATTTCGTTCCTGGTTTTATCATCAGAATATGTGTTGCCTCGGACGGTCCTATCATAGTCTTCATTATAGTTCCCATCAGACTGAGCAAGGTTCTCAACCAGTTTCCAGCCATCTTCAACATCCTTGTTTAAAAAGTTTCCATTGCTGGCTGTGTCAAGCAGCATGCGGAACTTAGGCAAGATACCTCTGTAGAGAGTGCTTAGAAGAGATTCTTGGCTGAAACCATGGTGAGGACACTTAGAAATGCAACCTTTGAACCGTTCCCAAGCTTCACAGAATGTCTCCCCATTCTTTTGAGCAAAGCCAAAGATTTCATTGCGGAGTTTAGCAGTCCGCGAGTTAGAGAAAAACTTTGTAAGGAAAGCTTTCTTGCACTCATCCTAGGAGGTGATGGAGCCTTGAGGTAGTAGCTTCTCCCACTGATGTGCTCTATCATCAAGAGAGAATGGAAACAATCGCAGCTTGAATCCATCTTCACTGACACCATTGATCTTGGTGAGGCTGCAGAGCCTATCAAACTGAGATGATCGAGTGGGTCTTCCATCGGTAAGCCATGGAACTCGTTGCTCTGAATCATAGAGATGAGACTACTCTTGATCTCAATGCATATGAGTGTTGGGAGCGTCACCAGCGCCAATGTGACGGGGTTGTCTTGGCAGATTGTCATGTGCACCTGGTGCTGGTGGATGTTGTTGTTGGTTTTCCATACCAACGTGATCCTGCTGATCTACTTATAGTCTGTCTCGTTGCTCTCTCAATTCGCGTGGTAAACGGTCTATGTTGTCAATATAGCGAAGGTGATGTTGATTGCCTTTAGATCTCGTTTGCATACAAGGTGTGAGCTTGACTCGATTTGTTGCTCGAGCAGAGTGGTCTAGCAGACAAGCGAGCTAACTGAGTACCTGAAACAGACAGACAGAGCAAAATCCAGCAAGTCAAAAAGCAAAGTAGAGTAAAGAAGAACTTGATCTTAAGTGATCTGAAATCCTAAATGCAACAAACTAACACCCAAATGGCAACGATGCCAAATTGATATTAAGATTTCTACTCTCAGGTTCAATTCCTTAATGTACTATCATGTCATTGTAGCACAGAAAGGTATCAATCCAAAAGGGTGAGCTATTGACCAGAAATGATGCAATCAGATTATATTAAGTCAAGCCAAGCAATAACAGTTTAGTAACTATCAACCTAAGTGAACAAAAGTGAAAAGCAGTAGAAGACTAACAAGAACTAAAACAGAAGAACAAGCAGTAAGTGATCAGATGAAAATATAGAATTCCCGAGGATGAGTGTAATGGACTAGTGATTCCTCCTTAATCTATCATGGATGTCTAACAAAACTCACACAGAGCTAATCCCTAGACAATAGGTTCAACAACAGATCAATCCACTCTCGTGATAGAGATTCTCAAGCAAAGCTACTTCCAGACCTAACTCTCATTAGCAAAATATAACCAAGCAGGCACTAAGATTCAACCTATTAAAGACAATAAACACTCTAAACATCCAATCACTTGGGCTAGAAATGTAAATCTCTGGAATTAGTTGGTTCAGGCATTTCATCAAACACCTTCTGGGTGTGGAAATACCTGGGTTCTAATTCTAATTAATCAGAGAGAAATTAACATTAAGAGCACTAATCCAGAAGGGATCTACAAAGATCTAAGCTTAAACACCCTAGAAGATCAAGGATTCCTCACTAATCTAACCCATCCTCAAGAACCCTAATAAGACTACTCAGAAATCATCATCATTAGATGCACAAACCCAGAAAATGAAATAAATAGCATAATCACACTACAACAAATATGCACATTCATAGCAGGTGAGTATAGCGCATTTTCTGTCCCTGCTATGAAAGATGAGATTTTTTTTTCGGTAACTTTTTTATAACACCTAATAAACGCTATGATAGAATAACTCTAAAACGGAAACGAAAATATTATTTCACTTAAGTGCCTTAGTCTGCTCTCTCTCTCTCTCGTGAAAACCTAAACAGCTCGAGCGATCGAAAAATTGAAGTTTCAGATTCTTCAAATCCATTTATTCCACTGTTTTGCAAATAGAAAAGCCCCAATTTTGATCTTTTGAAAATTGCACATGGGTGGAAACGAGTTTTGTTTCTTCCTCTCCTGCAAATTGCAATATGAATTCGCCCCTCACGTTATGTATCGAGAAGCTTGATGGAATCCTCTCCGTCAAGAACTATACTGGTCCGTGTTCTAATTCTTCAACCCGATTGAGTCCACCTCTCCCCATCGGCGCCGTATCTTCCACCTCCCTCCTCCGTGAATGGTATTCTCCCTTTCCTTATCTTCTTCTTATACCCTTCTTCGACTAAGTACACAGTTTAGTGCTTGAGGTACGTCTAAATTACAGAGAGCTCTCTCTTCTTGTCTCAATTTTGAGGTTAGCAAAATCAAAAATCTTTTGTCTCTATGTCTTTGCTTTGATAGCTTAGGACCACGAGATTTAAGATGGATTAGATGGATCTAGGGTTGGGTATAGGTTGATTAAGAGTTTTCTCATTATATTGATGTTGCTTAGTGAAAGAATTTGAGTTTCGATTTTCTTTATGTAGTTTGTGTGTAGATGAGCACATTTTGCACACAAGGTGTTCGATAAAATGTCTAGCTGAGACTCATCATGGAAAAATTGTATCTATCTGGTTTGTTTTTCACTTTCTTTCTAAATATCTCTTTTTTTTAATCCACTTTTGTTACCTCTTCGAATATAATTTCTCTAGAGTTTTAATTTGAGAACATAAAAGTTATATCAGAACATGATTTTTGTTCTTTTAGATGCATCGTCAAGTCTTTCTAAATCTCTGTGAACTTGTTGCTGCTTTTATACATAATTCACTGGCATTAATGAATCTAAAATTATGATTCTTATATGTTCTCATGTAATTTATAATTGTGATAAAGACATGATTTTGTGGGTGTATGTAAGATTTGAACTGTCAGGCACAAGTGTCAATGTTCTAGAAAAAAATGAAGTTATGGATTTGAATACTACAAGCAAGCGAAACCTTGGAGGAGAGCATTACTCAGAGGACTCTGCAAGTTGAAAGCAACCCTACTAACTAGGTGAGCCAACTTATGTATAGACAGTTAGACACTTTAGATCTTTTAATTTGATTTTCGATTTTGATGTCCTTAATCAAAATTTTGAATATTTGAATGCTTGAATGCTCCTCCAGACCTAGTACTAAATTCACGTTTCTTTTGCAGCAGACACTAAAAAGAAGGTTGAATGCTAGAATGGAGTATGCTAAGTTTCACCAAGATACTGTTCAAAAATGTTATAACACACTTCTAATAGTAATCATTGTTTGGTTTATATATCTTGAGCTCAACTGGTGTGAAGTTTGGTCAATGATGTAGGTACCTCTCAAGCCAGGTCTCTTAATTTTGTTTTATTTTAGGTGTTAAAAAGGTGAGCGTCGCAGTAAAGACCCAGAGGGTAAGCAGTTTTTATTCCTTGTGTGTGTGTTTAAAGAAGATAGATAGACAGTGTTCCATCTTCTGGTCTCATTGAAGAATCGATTCTGCAGTAAACACTATCTGATTTATAGATTTTACTCTATTTTTCTGATTTTGTTTTACTATTTTGGATATTGCTGATTTGTAGGGTGATTCTGGAAGCTAAGTCGTGGGGTTTAAGTTGCAGATCTTGAGGTTAGGGAGTCTTGTTTCTTCGAATCGGTCTTTTATTAATCTGTGGTCTATTTCAATTAGTTGTTCGAAATCGGAAACTTGTAAACAAAAAATGTAAATGGAATTTTTCCCCTTTTGTTTGCATTTAATCTATAAAAAAAGTGGGCATGAACTTTCTTAGTGATTGTTGTAGATTTTGTTTGGTCTATTTCTGGAAGAGTTGTCAATGTTTCTGAGTTTATATCTCTTTGTTGCTTGTGTAAGGTTAATAGAAAAAGAGAGTAAATGTCGTGCAATGGAGGAGGTGAAGGGACAAAGAGGGAGTGGAACCACAGAGGCAGATTTTGTGTTGCAATGGAATGGAAGCCGTGCTCAAATTAGGCGTGTAACGACTCATATGCAGGTTTACATTCTTTATCTAGATTGCCTATGTTAGATTCTTCTCAAAGGTTAAAGATTACATGAATTTAGACTTGTATGCATAAGGATTATAGAATCTCTTGTAATGGTTATGTATGTTGGATTGGATTCGAACTTATGTTATGAATGATTTAATTTTTATATAACAGATTCTGCTTATATTATGCAAATTATAATAATAAATATCTCTATAAATATATATATAATAGCAAAAAAAAAATCATAAGACAGCGCTATAAGAATATATATTATAGCTATGGTAGAAACACCTAACATAGCAAGAAAAATGACTTATTACATCATTTTTAAAAATTAGAAAAGCGTGATACCACAGCGGTTACGTTACGCTATGATATAAAAGTATATCATAGCATACTTAAAAAACGCTATTGTATATGGGGTACCTACAATAACAGTGCCTTAATACAACACAATTGAATACGCTATCAAAGGTCTATTATAGCGTTTTTCTCTGGTTAACAATGTGCATATTTGTTGTAGTGTCATAAAGATAAAGATGAGATTAACAAGACTGTGAATGTAAAAAATGGAAAACAACAATGGATTAAGAGAAATCTGGATTACAAAAGCTTAAAGAGTTTGGTTGCTGAAAAGTTCTAAAAGAGGCAAAAGAAATAAAAGAGAAGATAAAAGAGAAGATAAAAAAAAAAGATATTTCTCAGCAACTAAAGATGTCTATTTATACTAAAAGGGGAAAACCCTAAAACACTAAAAGACAAAACAGCAAGGCGGTTTGGATCGAGCTCGAGGTGCAGATCGAGTCCTCTGGTCGAGTCGGTGCAAATCTGTCAAAGTTGGCTCTTTTTGGTCCTGCTCGATCTGGAGCTCGACTTGTGCTCTAGCAGAGTGCAAAAATCTCTCAAGAATGCTCTTTTCTGCTCCAGCTCGATTCGTAACAGAGTAGCTTGGTCGAGTTAAGCTCCCAACTCCAAAAATAGCTCCTTTAAGTACCTAAACAACTCCAAATGCAAGTATATATGCAATGCTCATGCAACAACCCACTAAACATGCAAAGTGACCATAAATGACTATTAATGGTGTGGAAAGAGGATGAAACAATGCCAAAATGATGAGAAATAAATACTTAAAACCTGTAAAATATAGACATATCAACTCCCCCAAACTTAGTCTTTGCTTACCCTCAAGCAAACAAAACCTAAGCACGGAGAGAGGTTTGAAAGTGGGGTCTCAGAACCTAAAGCTTGCCAATAAACTAGTTAGAATCAAAGTGAAAGAGTTTTACTTAAAAACTTTAGACAAACACATCGCAACAAGAAATGATTCCAACCTTTCATCTACACATGCATTCATATCAATCATTTCCCTTAACATTCATTAAACAAGAACATGGACCTGGTTATGCAGTGTCTACAAACTCATTTGGCTAGGTAAGAAAGGCTAGAGACAAAGATAATCTCCTTTAGAGTGGGTTTAACAATCATGATCAAGGTTCTCTCAGAAAAACGGATTGAGATTCAGAAGAATGCTAAAGGTAAGTACCAATAGATGCATACAAGAATAAAATCTTGTCTACCCAAAGGTACCCAAATGTTTTACTCCTATTTTTCTAAGCCCAGATTGTCCTAATTCTACCCTTTCAGCTTTAGCTCTTTTTGAGCACACTCATTCACTTTTTCTTCTAAGTCTTAGGAGAGGTTTTTCTTTCTGACTCATCTAGCGGATTGAGATTTCCTTTTAAACACTATGGTTCTCTTTTCTTCTTATTTCTTAAGACATCAAAAACTTTTTGCTAGACACTTTTTTTTTTTTTCTCTTTTTATCTTTTTTTTTCTTATGCTTAGAACCATCTTTTTCTATACTTTGCATTCCCCAAATCCTTTACTAGAACATATATACTTAGAAACACATTCCTCCTCCTAAAGACTATTTCCTTTCTTTTTTTCATCAAACTTTTCTTTTCTGTTCTACAGAAATCCAATCCCAAACCCTGTAACAAGTTCCCACCTAGTCCTATCTAGTCCGGATAACGCGAACTAGAACTACACAAGGCTTTATTCATGTCGGCTCAAACCTAACACTTTCTACCTAGCTCAATCTAGAAAAATGCGTAACACTCAGAACAAACACAATTGGCTTGAAAGAATAATGGGTTGCAGGTGTGGAGAAACTGTTCCAATGATGGGAATCAGCTACTTGGATCAACAAGAGTGGTAAAAAGGATAAGATTATCCAAATATGTATATGGTATCCATGAGTTTGCATGCAATGCACAACCAGATAATTGCAAGTCAAGATTAGGTTCTTCTAAATAGGAAATGATGTCAAGTCACAACATGCTTCAATTAGGACCAGAATGCAATTCGAGAATTTTAAATTTGTTTTAGTCTTATGTTTCAAATTCAATCACCGTGCATCACAGAGCTAATAACGAGGGCATTGATCCTAATCTAGCGAATAAAGCAAGCTGACAAGGTTTAATTCATCATCGTCCCCTATGCTGGATGCAACATCCTATATGAAACATTCTAGACTCAATCCTATATGCAAATGCAAACTACATGAATACTCTGTTTTTTTAGGATTTTTCGAAAAATTTTCAAATTTTTATAGTTTTTCTATGCCTTAGATGAAATGCATGCAGACTCAAGTATGCAAAATTTGAAAATAAAAAACACAGAAAACACATCAAATACATCTCAAACCCTCCCCCAAACTTAAATTACACAGTCCCTTATCCTCTGTACTTCTAAAGAAAAAAATAGAGATAAGATAAAATACAAAACGATCAACAAAATCTATGCCAAGGAAGAAATTTACTTCGAAGCAGGATTGGGGTTTCCCAGACAAAAGTTTACTATAGTGGCGATAAATGTAGATGTTATCTCCCACCAAATTCACACCTTTTAGTTGGAAACTTCTTTTCTTTCTGAATTCTATGATTCACAATTCTTTCACTTTTATTCATCTAAAATTCGATCATTCTGAGTTTGAAGAAACAGAACCATAATGATATTTAAAAAACATCTAATAAACTGAAACAAAAAAAAGTCTAAATCATCTAATATATTTGACAGAGAGAATAAAATATAGTTTGGTCGCAACTACTTTTTTCATTTTGAATGTTCTCAGCAAATTTGGAAGCTCTCAGCAGCTCATATAGAAAGCTCCCAATTAATTCGAAAGCTTCACATGGAAATGGTAAGGGTTTTATATGCATATAATAATATCAAGTGGGGAGTGAGGACAAAACACACCAATTCTATTTCCAACACATGTAGGGACTCAGTGGCGGAGGCACAGTAGTGGGATGGGGTCACTGGACCCTATAAATTTATAAAATTTTGTTCATAATGTTATGGACCATTGATTGTTGTGGTGTATTGGTTGATTTCTAGATACGATTTAACATTCACATGTGAAAGTACAGAGAATAAGACAAGGAAATTTAATTTTTTTTTTTATTTATTTTGCTTTAGTATTTTTCTTTCATTTAGTTTTTTGGCCACATGTTAACATTTGAAAAGTCCAAGCTAAGTCCTCAAATCTCTTTTCTGACCATAGTGATATCTTTATGCGGAAAGACCTCGATACTGACTTTTCTTTTTTTAACTCAGTTTGTTAGGTCTTCAATCCTCTGTCCATTTGATTTCAGAATAAAGTTTTTTTTTTTTTTTTTAAATTTAGATTTTGAGATGGGTTGGCGGAGGAAGAAGAAGAAGAAGAAGCCAAAATTTAATGTAGTGTCCGAGAGAGGGGCCATGTTGTTAGAAGATCTCATTGAATGTTGCGATGGCAAATCTAATCCCATAAAGTTCTTCTCTGGTGATGAGATCCGCAAAGCCACCGACGATTTTAGCGAGTCTAATTGTGTTTCTGAATTATCTGATTATGGCTACAAATGGTATTCAGGTAAGAACGAGAACCATGACATGATACTCATCAAGAAAGCTTTAAACAGGTTCAATGACTACCTAGAAGGTAAATTTTGCCGCGACATAGCAGTTTCATCGATGGTGAGTGGTCACAAAAACTTTCTAAAATTGGTTGGATGTTGTCTTACGTTTGAATATCCAGTCATGGTTTATCATGGTGTTAAGAAACATTACAAACTAGATGATCTAAGTGAAGAGCCCTGGAAAAGGAGAATGAAGATAACAGAAGATATTTCGACTGCTTTAGCTTACCTTCACACTGCGTTCCCTAGGCCCTTTGTATATAGGAGTTTGTCTCCTAAGAAAATTATATTGGATGAAGATGGGGTCGCGAAGCTGAGTGATTTCTCTTGCTGCGTCTCAATACCAGAAGGAGAAACATTTGTCAAGGTTGACAGAATAGTGGGAAGATTTGGTTATATGGAGGATAATTACAAGATGAGTGGCGTAGTCTCGGAGAAAACGGATGTCTTTGCCGTTGGAATGATAATGCAAACGCTTCTACCCAAAGAAGAAAAAAAAGAAGAAGGCCATAGTGATGAGATTGCAAATCCAAAGATGCAACTAGAAACGAAGGATGAAATTTCAGAGGAAGAGCTTTGTCAAATGAAAGCTTTCGGAATGCTCTCACTGAGATGTGTCGGACGTAGAGGGGAAGTTCCAACGATGGTGGAAGTGGCCAAAGAACTAAATAAGATACAAAAATCTCTTAGCAACGACTCTTCTTCTTTTTCAGGTGAAACCCAATTCGACTCTCCCCAGGAGCTCCTCACAAACTAAAAACACAAAGGCATTGCTTATATGTTGTGCTGGTTTCATTTTTTTTTTCAGAACATGATCAAGTTTGAGTTTCACTTTGTTTGCTTTTACTCTCATTTTTTTTGTATTTGTAAATAGGGCTACGTTGCTTTTGATTCAATTGTCAGATCTCACCTTAGTGCTTGTGTATGTGTGTTTGGGTTTTGATCGATCGATCCGTCTGTTTTTGTTAATGTTATCAAGAGATTACATGATATATGTCTTGATAATATATTGATGTATATCTACTCGTGTAAGGAAAAGTCTCCTATTCTTAATTTTTAATGTTGTTGAGATGGCGAAAGCTAAAAGAATTAACAGTAAAGGAACGTATAGAGCATTGAAGAAAACCGTTATGTTATTTTCCAGTGAGAGAGGGGATCCTAGAAAAATAATACTCATAGCTAAATAAATTAAAAATGCATAGCTTTGAAAAAATAAAACATATGCAACGATCACTTTTGCTTAAATTTCTCTTGCTTTCTTAAATTTTTGTATGAACTAGTAAATATGGAAATCGTAATATCCTCCCGCTTTAGAAGACAAAATAATTTCATAGCGGGAATATGAAAAAGATTAGTGTTTATCAAAAACGTTTTCTTAATTTATATTTTGGAAAAATACATATGTTTGTTTTTAAAAAATCAAACGAAGCTAAATAATCGCCTCCACAATTGAAAATACACCAATTTAAATGAATAAATAAAATTAGTTGTAAGAGTTTAAAGAATTGATAAAAATTAAAACAAAGAAAATATGTTGAAACCATTGATCCAAACGTGGTGGCATGGGTAACGATTATGCGCTCAAAAACATTACCGACACGTTCGTGACACTATCGATCTATGAAATTTATCCTAATTCAGTAAAACAACATATTATTTGAAAAGTATTTGGTATAAAATGTGTAGAACATTAGAGGCGGCCAAAGTTTTTTTAGCATAAGAAGAGTTGCATGTTAATGAGGGAGATGATGCAAAAATGATAGTTTTATCCTTTAAGACCATATATGAACTCTATAATAGAGGTGAGTTTTTGTTGGACATGGGCCTCAGTCCGGCCCACTTCAACAAACATTTTTAAGCCCAAGCAAGAGATGGCCCAGTTGTGAACACCAGAGGAAGACTACAGACTGGTTCGTAGATCGCATCAAGAACAACGACCGGTCCGTCAGTCCCATCAACACTAAAGACCGGTCCGTCGACTGTGTTGAAGATTAGTATAAATATGTATACAGTGCACACTTTGTAAACACACATTAATAGAAGCTTACGCTTAAGACTTATTTTTAGCATTCCAGTTCGTCTCTTTTAGCTCGTCTTCCTCTTGTCTCTCTCTATAGACGAGCTGATCTATTCTGCTCGTCTATCTCGACTGACAAGTCACCACCTCGTCACTTATCATCTCATCACCACCTCGTCACTCATCATCCTATCACCACCTCGTCACTTATCATCTCATCACCACCTCGTCACTCATCATCTCATCACCACCTCGTCACTCATCATCTCATCACCACCTCGTCACTTATCATCTCATCACCACCTCGTCACTCATCATCTCATCACCACCTCGTCACTCATCATCTCATCACCACCTCGTCACTCATCATCTCATCACCACCTCGTCACTCATCATCTCATCACCTTATTGTCACCTCATCATTCATCATCGCGCCATCACTTCGTCAACCCTCGCCTTCGACATCGCCTCGTCCGACCTAGACCTCATCAGTCTGTCCTATCAAGAGAACCCGAACAAATACTAATTGTTGCAACGGAGCCATCAACAGTTTTAGTGTTTTACTCGAACCCACAAAAATCGGAATAGATGAATTAAACAGTTAGCAAAGTTCGAACTCAGGTTTTCACACTTACTACAGGTATCTGACAACTAAGCCAAATGAACTTTTGGAGATATTTCCGGTAACATAAATTGTATATATATACATATATATATATATATACGTATATTAAATTTCTTATTTAAATACTTAAGGATATTACACATAATTAACAAATTTTCGTTAATTACATAATTAATATAGATTGATATTTTAAGTGACACAAATTAAGATTAAGTGGGATCAATTTATTTATTTATTTATTTTTTTTTGTCAACATTTGGGGCACAACTGGCCGGCCCATTAGCCTAATTCCTACAGATTGTAGGGTCGGGGACTCGATCCCTGGTGTGATGGTGTCTGTCTTCTGTGGACTTGCCACTAGACCAAGATCACTTCACAAGGGATCAATTTATTTAATTGACATAAAATTATGTATAAGTATCAATTTTTTTCTATTGAAACTATGTTTCACATCGTTTTCTTATTGATGTTAAAAAGTTGAGTAGATACATCAATTATTTGATTGATATAAATTTATATATTTGTGTTGATTTCTTTTTAAGTGATCATGCAAGTAAACATTAGTTTGTATCATCTTTATGTAACTGATGTAAACAAATCCAATAATAATATCGTTTGTTCTAATTGACAACTCGTCTCTTGTAGTGTCGTCTACCAAACTATAAGAAATTAAAAGAAAAGACGTTCGGCCACAAGCAGAAGTTGTGAGTTCTTTGTCTTTGCGCTTATCCAGGTTTGATTGGAACTCAAATCTTTCCCACTCTATTCAATTTCGGTGTAGTTTTATGAAACCATCTGTTCGAAGACTGCATTTGGATAATAAACTGCCGTTGTTGCTAGTATGATTAAAGATTTCTTTAGACAACCTGTTATTAGAATCATCTAGGACTCTTGCCTTTGAAGCTAGCCTTTTGAATGAACTCGGCATTATGATCCAGTCCATACGGAACTGTGGTTACCGATGTGTCTTCATGCTCCCTTCATCAACTCGACTGATTCACAAGTCCGTTAAACTGCATCTCATCAACTTTTTGAAGTTCCCACTTCAGAACCTTAAGACTAGTGGCATTATGATTCCCATTCAATGTAGTGGGGGTTACCACAACATCTTCAAGCGTTTCACACCTGAGCCTAAGACCGCAACCAAACCTATAACCATCTTCAAACAGAGCAGTCTTAACCCTGTTCAAACCCTTGGCAAAACTCTCCTTCGGGTAGACATCCTCATCTCGGTTCCAAAACCCTTGCAAGGAGTTGGTTCATAGCTCTCAAGTCCACAATTTCGATGACCCTTATCTATCTTTATCTCTTTATTGTATTGGCTTTGGGAATTGCCTTACCTTGCTGTTCTTTAAACTTTGATCTTTATGTTATATGTTGTGTTATATTTTAATGGAATGAAGCATATATTTGTCCAAAAAAAAAAAAAAAAAGACGTTCGTCTACCAAATTGAATTGGTGTGGATTTCACGTTTTAAGTAAAAGTATTTATACGCACTTAAGTCAACAATACAATTTTGATTGGGAATTTCACCTTTTCCATTTTGACTCTATTTGAATATTAAAGACAAAGAAAATCAATTCTAACTACTCTTTTTGTTTGTTTCTGATCATATCTATTCGACTTCTCCATACTAAACACGTTTATAATAAAAACAAGTCTGAAATTTTCAAAAAGTAAAATATCATACTAGACTACAAGAATTAAATTAGTGGAGGTATTGGTTTCAACTTTCATCTACTGTAACTACATAGTATAATTTTAGTATACATGCAGTGACACTAAATAGTAAATATTAAATAAGCTAAATATAATTTGTGCGGCTAGCTGTGCCCCTGACTTCTCTGGGACACTCTATCTCTCTATCTTCTCTGGGAGAGAAAATGGAGATATCAGTGGCGTCGGTAACAGTTTCAGTAGTTATAGCTGTTGCGTCGTGGTGGTTATGGAGAAATTTGATGTGGGTTTGGTTTAAACCAAAGAAGCTTGAGAGTTACCTGAGAAGACAGGGTCTTGCCGGAACTCCTTACACGCCTCTTGTCGGCGATTTGAAGATGAATTCTACCATGATGATGGAGGCAAGATCCAAACCCATCAAAGTAACGGATGATATCACACCACGTGTCTTGCCTTTTCCCTCGCAAATGCTCAGGACTCACGGTATGTATGTTTCCTGGTTGGCCTCTTGATTCAGAACTTAGCCAAAGACTGTTGTAGAGAATCTGATCTTGAAAAGGTTTCACAGGAAGGACTTTCTTTAACTGGTTTGGACCTATTCCAACCATCACTATAATGGATCCTCAGCTAATTAAGGAAGTGTTCAACAAAGTTTATGATTTCCCCAAGGTGCGTACGTTCCCTTTGGGTGAAATGATAGGCTCTGGACTCGTTAGTTACGATGGTGATAAATGGGCGAAACACCGAAGAATCATCAACCCGGCTTTCCACCTTGAGAAGATCAAGGTTTAAAAGCTTTATATTTCCATAGTCTTGAATCAGGTTGTAATGTATATATGTTCATTTGACTCTGAACCCAACTTGTGCCTTCTGCTTTTATATATATAGAATATGGTACCTGCGTTCCACCAAAGCTGCTGCGAGGTTGTTGGCGAATGGGACAAGTTAGTCTCGGATAAAGGTTCGTCGTGTGAGGTCGACATTTGGCCTGGGCTTGTGAGCATGACTGCAGATGTAATCTCTCGTACTGCTTTTGGTAGCAGCTACAAAGAAGGACATAGGATATTCGAGCTCCAAACAGAACTTGCAGAGCTCCTCGTACAATCTTTTCTGAAATCTTTTATCCCTGGATTTATGTAATGAAAAAGAACCCTCAACTTGTCTTGATACAAGGCCTTTAGAGCTTGAATCTTGTTTTTTAATCTTTTAGTGCTGCATTCTATTGGAGATGTGAACCATGTTGTGTCATATTCTGTGTCTATTGTTTGCGTAGTTATCTTCCAACGAAGGGTAATAGAAGGATGAAAGCAGCAGCCAGAGAAATACAAGTTATACTGAGAGGGATCGTTGACAAAAGGTTAAGGGAGAGAGAAGCTGGGGAAGCACCAAGCGACGATTTGTTGGGTACACTTCTTGAATCAAATATGGGGCAAAGTAAAGGAAATGGAATGAGCATTGAGGATGTGATGAAGGAGTGCAAGTTGTTCTATTTCGCGGGGCAGGAGACAAGTTCAGTTCTTCTGGTTTGGACAATGGTTCTGTTAAGCCAACACCAAGACTGGCAGGCTCGTGCAAGAGAAGAAGTGAAGCAAGTTTTTGGCGATAAAGACCCCGATACAGAAGGCCTGAACCAACTCAAAGTTGTAAGTATTATAACCCAAATCAAAAACCTTTTTCAAGTGGCTTCAGTACTTTTGCTTTGTTTGGATGATTTTGATGAATGTTTCCAACAGATGACAATGATATTGCATGAGGTTCTTAGGCTATATCCTCCAGTGACACAGCTGAGTCGAGCAATCCACAAAGAGATGAAGCTAGGCGACTTGACACTACCAGGCGGTGTTCATATTAGTGTACCTGTAATGCTAGTTCAACGCGACACCGAGCTGTGGGGAAACGATGCAGCAGAGTTCAAGCCTGAGAGATTCAAAGACGGTCTGTCAAAGGCAACAAAGAGCCAAGTCTCCTTCTTTTCTTTCGGGTGGGGACCGAGGATATGCATCGGTCAGAATTTTGCCATGCTTGAGGCAAAAATGGCAATGGCATTGATTCTACAGAAATTCTCCTTCGAGCTATCACCTTCCTATGTTCATGCGCCTTACACAGTCATCACCCTTCACCCACAGTTCGGTGCTCATCTTATCTTGCACAAGCTTTAGTTCTATAACGGAAACTTCAT
Organism: Erysimum cheiranthoides; assembly: GCA_011420285.2. Lineage (NCBI taxonomy): Eukaryota > Viridiplantae > Streptophyta > Magnoliopsida > Brassicales > Brassicaceae > Erysimum > Erysimum cheiranthoides. The sequence continues at coordinate 10,017,497 of CM022179.2, read as the reverse complement.
TGTGTTGTTGTGTAATAAACAGAGGAAACAAATCTAGATCATGTTACAAAAACCCATTCTATAGACTCAGAAGAAAACCTTATAGGCAATGAAATAAACTAATTTCAGATAGATACTATATTTCCGTTTCATAAAGATATGAATATTTTAGAAAAAAATAGATGTTTTGTAAATCTAATGAAAGATTTAGATAACATTTCTTATTTAATTTGCTCATATTAATTAGAGTTAAAATAAATAAAACAATTATTAGATAATTATGGAATAAGGGTATATGATTGGTATGTTAAGTCTGCGTGAACACACCAATTCATAACCCACTAAAAAAAGTTTAGCTTCATAAAGTTGTCATTGTCTCGTTGAATGTTGTTAACATGGAGAAAGGTTAAAGAAATATCAGTAAAGGAATGTTTAAAGCATTGAAAAAAACAATTACGTTATTTGCCAGTGAGAGAGGGATCGTGGAAAAAAAGAATAATAGCTAATAAATTAAAATTATATAGTTTAAAAAAAAACATATGCAACGATCAATTTTGCTTAAATTTCTCTTGCTTTCTTGAATTTTTTGTTTGTTTTGTATTTTTGTAAACATGTCACATGTCAAAATTTGATTGCACCAAGTGATTTATGATAAGATACACTTGTTTGTTTCTTTCAACTTCCATGGTGCTGATATCTTCACGCGGGATTTAGAAAAGTCTCAAGTCCTCAAATCTCTTTTCGACCATTGTGCTATCTTTACGCGGTTTTGAATATTCAACATCAAATTATGACTTTAAAACTAAATATTCATTTCGTTTCTAACTTTGTTTATGAGGTCTTCAATCTTCTATTTGATTTTAGAATATAGTTTTTTCTTTCTTTTTAAGTTTAGGTTTTGAGATGGATCACTGGAGGAAGAAGAAGATGCCAAAATCCGATATAGCGTTCGCGAGAGGGGCGAAGTTATTAGAGGATCTCATCGAATGTTGCGATGGCAAATCCAATCCTATCAAATTCTTCTATGCTGATGAGATATGCAAAGCTACCGACAATTTCAGCGACTCGAATCATATTATATTTTATTTTGAACACAATTGGTATTCAGGTAAAACCGAGACACATGACATGATACTCATCAAGAACAATCTATACTGGCTCTGTTAGAGTCCCACATCGATAAGAATTAAAATCCTTGGGCAATATATATAGTGTGAGGTAAACCTCCTCCCTTGAGCTAGCTTTTGAGTGTTGAGTTAGGCCCATTACTAACATGGTATCAGAGCCAAGGTAATTTTCTTGATAGTGGGCTTCCACCCATGGATGTCCAGTCCCAATAACTTCACGCTTCAGATGTCCAGTCCTGAGCGTGAGGGGGGTGTGTTAGAGTCCCACATCGATAAGAATTAAAATCCTTGGGCAATATATATAGTGTGAGGCAAACCTCCTCCCTTGAGCTAGCTTTTGGGTGTTGAGTTAGGCCCATTACTAGGCTTGAGGACTGCCAACTACAACACTTTTGCCGCGACATAGCAGTTTCATCGATGGTGAGTGGTCACAAAAACTTCTTGAAATTGGTTGGATGTTGTCTTGAGTTTGAATGTCCAGTCATCATTTATCATGGTGTAAAGAAACATAGTTATGTAAAAATAAAGGAGCAGTCATGGAGAGGGAGAATGAAGATAGCAGAAGATATTGCGACTGCTTTAGCTTACCTTCACACGGCATTCGCAAGGCCCTTCGTATATAGGTGTATGTTTCTTGAGAATATCTTGTTGGATGAAGATGGTGTCGTGAAGCTGAGTGATTTCTCTTACTGCGTCTCAATTCCAGAAGGAGAAATATCTGTCAAGGTTGATGACAGATTAGAGGGACAATATAGTTTCATAGACGGTAATTACATGATGAGTGGCGTAGTCTCGGTGAAAACGGATGTTTTTGCCATTGGAATTGTAATGCAAAAGCTTCTAACTGGACAAGAAATAATATGGGAGCTTTACGACAGTGAAGATATTGTAGGCAAGAGAAATATGAATGATCAGAGAAGACATATTCAAAATTGGCTGTCAAAATTGGGGGAAGATCGAAGAATGGAGGAGATTGCAGATCCAAAGATGCTCGAAAAGATGGGTGAAATTTCAGAGCAAGAGCTTTGTCAAATGAAAGCTTTCTTGAAGCTCTCACTGAGATGCGTCGGTCGTGGAGAGGAAGTTCCAACGATGGTGGAAGTGGCCAAAGAACTAAAGAAGATTCAAAGGTCTCTTAATAACAACTCTTCTTTTCCTTCAAGTGAAACCCAATTTGACTCTGCTCAAGACATTTCTTCCGCAATGCTACCCTCAAACAAGACTTTAAACACAAAGGCATTGCTAACAAGTATTACCTCCCAGGTATTTCACGAAGTATTTCAATGGGTTATGTTGAAATGGTTTCGGTTCTTGAGAAAAAACCGAAGAATATGCTGAAAATAAGTTCGATTCTTGTTTGTATATTAAGACATTAATTAGTTATCAAGTTTCATTTTTGTTTACTTCTACTTTCATTATAATTAAAGACTACGTTACTTTTGATTCTGTAGTCTTGTCTTACCTCAGTGCTTGTTTCTATGTGTTTGGTTTGATCAATCCGTCTTTAGTACTATATGTAAATCTTTATATTAATGTAAATCTATTCGTTTGTATGTAAAGGGAACTACTCCCAAGTCAATAACAATTAACACAAGTCGTTCAACAATTTTGTTTTCTTTCTTCTAATGTATAGAGATTTATTGTATTTAAAAAGAAAATTAAACATTGATTTGCACTCGTGGGGCCGCTCCAACAAAATTGGTGGACTGAAGTGTTGATGTTATGGTGACCGAGTTTTAGAGAAACTTGTTGTGTTTCAGCTGTTGAAGTACTTGTTGTACTACTGCAGAAGTACTATAGGAAGTGCTACATGATGCTGCTGTTTTATGTACGTGAGAAGTTTCTGGAAGATTTGAGAAGACAAGATAAGAGCACGTTTTGGGATGAATCATAAAGGAAAAATGACTTATGAAGAGATTAGGAAGACTTGGAAAATTGGAGTTTAAAAAGAAAAAGGAAAAGATTAAAAAGAAAATTAACTTTTCCTTATGGAATTTGGAAAACTTTCTCTTATGTGATTAGGAAATCATGGTGGCTATATAAAGAGGTTAGGAAATCATGGTGGCTATATAAAGAGGTGTTGGGCACGTCCAAGAGAAGCAAGGAAGTTGGGGCATAAAGATAAATCGTAGAGAGCTCCTTCGGAGTTTGTGCGACGAAGTATCGCGGTTTTGTGCTTGTGTGATCAAGCTTATTTGTGCGTTGGTGTTGACGTACGTGTTGGAATTGAAGTCTAGACTCCGGGGAGTTTAGCCCAGGGTTAGGTTATCTTGGTTGAAATCTAGGCTCATGGGAGTTTAGTTAAGGGTAGAGATTTATCCTTAAGATTTCATGGTATGAACGGAGCGGTGAATTAAGAGGGTTGTGCTTGATTTACGCGTTTGCGAATATGTTGTATTTGCTTTCTTGTTCTAGTGGAATCGAAATCTGGACTTGGTCCCGGGGAGTAGGAAAAACCGAACCTCGTTAACAAACTTCGTGTCTTATTTATTTTCTGCACTTTTATTTGCCTCACTCACACTTTCACGAAGCACAAGCAAGATGTGGCCCTTTTTATAGTTTGTTGTAATAGTGTGTTTTTTCTTATTTTTGTTTCAAATTTTGAATTCCAATTAATTTTGAAAACGAACGAAAAAGAAAGCAGCAAGGAAAAAAATACATGAGATGCCACTAAAAAGGAAAATTAGAAATATTTGGTGGCTCATACAAACCATTTCTAATTAAAAAAAAATATATATTTTAAAAGAAATTATGGGGTTTAAAATATTTTAGCTTAAAATTAACCAATTGATATGAGAAAATTAATTAAATCTAGTGGGAAAAAGAAAAAAAATACAAAAAGTGTTTCATAGTTCAAAGCTTATAGTTGCCAAATATACCATAAGTATTTCAGTGATGCATGATGCATCTATTAAAAAGCTTCATATATCAATATCAGGAAAGCTGTTACATACATTTTTGTCATCTGGAGAGTAAAGAGATGAATCATTGTTACTTTGTTCTTTCGAGAAGTGTGACTCTTGCTCATTACTAGCACTTCCCATGGTCAAGTTTACTTTAAGCAAAAGATACTGATAAAACTAGAATAATGTTTGTGACAACAACAGCCGATACTATTGCTACAAACTTTTAGTACCATATGTCAAAGGCTGTACAAGATCCAAGCCAATGCTAGTTCAGTGATACTATGTGGTGCTCAAGATTAAAGTAAGATTATAACGCAAGATCTTTGCTTATGGTCTGTACATGTTTTATAATTTCCACAAAATATTGTACTGCCAATTCTGTAGACCCTTGCTCACATAATTTTTTTTTTTTTAATTATTAAAAAGTTCTGGACCTAGTCCCGTACATTTCCTCATGCCAAACATTTAATATGGTTTCTCCCAAACGTCGCTCGAACCAGCTACCTCTAGGCTTTACCTACCAATTGAGCTATTAACACTTGGTTGCTCACATACATTTCATCACAAGAAAAAAAAAAAAAAACTTTAATAACATAATTCGTCAATATAATGATGACTTTCAACACATGCAACGTTGTTTTCGATCATAAAACAAACACTTGCCTGGAAAATGTCATCGCTTATCTTATCTCAGCAGATTTCAAATGCCATCTCCTTCTCTTGGTTTCCGTTTCTACTGCTCCATCTAATTTACATCAGCATTTTTACGCACTACAACCATTTTTCAGCCAAAAAGTTATTATAGCTCTAAGCCAGATACTAATGACTAATGAAATACCATGAACATTTGCAGCTAGCTATAAACTATATACATATGCTTTTGAAGCAACTGCAGTACAAATAGAATTCACCTCATTTGATTGTTAATTAAGCCAAATACTCTCAAAACGTAACTCGTTCACAGCTCTTGCATTGCAGTTCACTAGATAAGGTTACATAATAGGACACAAATCAGAGAAAGAGAATGGACTTTAATGGTTACTATATTTCACCTTTTATCAATAATGATAGTTGACAGAATTTAGGGAACATAAGGAAACTGAAGTTTTAAGAGAGAAGAAGCATGTAATCTGTACACAAACACTTAGCATTGACAAAATTTATCAAAACCACAAGACTGTTGAAAGGACAAATATATTGATAAAAAATATAACCTGGAACTAGCAGTAAGATGTTCCTTGATGACCTTTCTCCAGCAAAACTAAGTAGTTATATATGTTTGGCTCGCTTCGTGAATGACTGAGGAAACAACAAAAAACCCAAAAATTACCATCCTACGTGCATAACACATTTGCTTGGGCTAGATAGGAACATAAGATATTTATAAACCGTGTGGTAGAAAACACAGAGACATAATCAAGAAAACTAAAAATGTATGCTTATAAATTACTTAAACTGGATTGTAACACAGATGGTGGATCAGACAGTTACATGGGACATTTTGGCTCCAATGGTGTTAGAATATTAGTTGAGAAGAAGAACCAGAGTTAGAGAGACCTTTGTCTCTTCTCTTTTTAAAGAAGACAAGAATGAAATATAAACTTTTATTAAACTGAAACTTGTTGTTTACAATACGATCACAACGTCTATAAAACAACATAAGGAACCATGACGAAGGTTTAGACTCGTGACTCTGCACTTGTGACATTTGACATAAGCGACCTTTCAACACGTCATGACCCTTAATAACATTTATCACTTATCATACATAATTATATATTCCGACGTAACTCAATTATCACTAACAAATGGTGAAACACAAGAGTCACTGTTTACAAAATCAGCTTGCCATGCAACTGAGTTATGAGCCCTATAAACTGCTTCGGGTGAGAAGGGTATAAGCTGACCAGGACAGCTCTTAAGGTCGACCAGCATTTCCACCGTATCGTGCACAACAACAACAGACATATGATTATACGAGTCGATACCAGCAGAAGATCCAAGATCACTAGGGAAACCCTGATCAAGAGAAATTAATAGAAAAAATGCCAAGTTGTGAGAACCAATCAATGACATGTGGAAATGAAGTGATACATTTCTATACAGTACTTACCACTACAAGCCTACTTTCAAGACCAACAGTATCAGCTAGAACTTTAAAGAAGATTGCTCGAGCACGACAAGAACCATATCTGATCTGTCCCAGCAGTGGAAACCCATGAGTTTTAAATGATTGTCTCGCTTTGTCCAGACTCTGGAGAGTTTTTCCTTTATATACCTCTGCCACCTGCCAGAAGAAGCCATTTGTTTTTCTTATTTAGAACTAAATATTTATTGCATGCAGCGATAAATAAAGTAGCAAAATGATATATATGATGTGTAACCAAAGAGATGATAAATGATGATAAATGATGCTCGCCCATTCTTACCAATGCAGCAATTTTCTTAATAACTTTGACCGACTTGGAGTCCAATCCTATGACAAGTTTGATGATCAAATCCTTTAGCCTAACGAGCTTTTTATCTTTCTCTAAATCTACACAAATCACATCAGCCTTTAGACGTTCGTCGCCCAGCTCATCAAGTTCTTCCAATGTAGGAATGCTTTTAGAAAGTGTAAATCTCTTAACCTGTTGAAAATTCAGTAGCACTTAACTAAGTATTAATAAAGCTAACTGAAGTAATATTTTGACGGAGATAAAACCTAAAGATAGCTTACCGGGATCACGGAGTAAAAACTATTTGGGAGCGGGTCAGAAAACGATCCAGTACTCCAAAGAATATTCGATGCTTCATAATTTAACACCCCATCTTGATCAAGATTTGTTGGTAATTCTTTAGTATCAGAGGTTTCTTCTTGTGGTCCCGGGGAAGCAATATCAACAATTTCCGCAATTTCTGAAAGCTCGAAGGTTGGACTTGGAGGATTTCGGTCTGAAGGCTCCAAGGTTGGACTTGGTAGTCTTTGTTCTGATGGCCCAGCATCATTTCCTGCCTCTTCTACAGTCATTTCCTTGAGGTCTCTAATCACATGAGTGTCTCCTTAGCCCATAGGGTTCCCTCAAAAACAAGATAAAAAAAAATTGTAGGTATCAGAATATTGAGAATCAAACTTCGTGTACCTGTAGTTTGAATCTCTAGGTTAGTTAACCTGCATTGACAAAAGGAAACAAAAAAGAATGGTTATATATATCTAAAAACCCCATTACTCTTTGATATCTTAAATACATGTTTCAGTAACATACTACATTGCACTAGGTAGTAGATGAATATTTTAGAATTCTCAATGACTGGCTACAAAGTGGTGGGGTTTTGGAACAAGAAGAGAATCGACTTTTATTAAATGAAAACATACGTCACGACGGAATCATGAACTGATTCAACTGATCCACGGTGACATCTGCAACATTTAGCTCCCATTTCCAAGTACTCGGTGGCAATAATTCCAGTGTCCTGCATAGATTTCAAACTTAGATTGAACATTTAATAAGAGAAATCCTCTTTAAATCTACCCATGAGATGGATTCAAACACACAATAAACCATAAACCAGAAAATAATGCTAAGGAGCAACTGAAATATCATTTTGACAATGATAAATCCTAAAGATAGCTTATCGGGATCACAATATAAAAACCAGAAGTAAATGCTAAAGAGCAGAATTAAGGGTTTATGAAAAAAACTTACGCGAAAGCAGATCAACGTGAACTCCCTAGTTCCAAATTCCAACAATCAATATGCTTAAATCTCACTGTGTAACAAGAGAAATACGGAAGAGAGAATTGAAGACTATCATGATCAAGCAACAAAGAACATTCATGAGTGTATATGTGCACGTATATATATGCATAGAGATTTGCATCAAACATTCATGAGATGAAACTGGATTTTTGGTTTTTTAAAAGTTTTGATGATTTTGATGGCGGAAAACATGTGTTGGGGTTTTAGGAAAGGTGATGAAACCTCCAAGAGAGGAGAGGGAAACATTCAAAAATGAAAGAGAAGTAAGTCACATGCAAAGATTATAAGCACTTATGTCATGTACTTATATATTGGTCGTCCCTTTCTATCACAAAAATCTTAATAATACTTGTGTAAAAAAAAAAAAAAAAAACAAAAAAAAACAACTTAAAAAGATTAGTTAAATTTTGTGAGATATTGCTTGATTTAAGAATTTTTTAGATAGAAACCAAGATCTGTAAACAAATACGTTCATAAAAAATATGGTTTGAATCTCGTATGTTGAAGAACATTATGAATAAAGATCTTAAGAAAACTAGTTAGATATATATTTGTAGTATATATGAGATAGATTACGAAGAGGAGGAGGATGTAAATGAACCAGAATTTTTGAAAAAAGTATACTTGAAAATTCAACGAAAATTCAAATTTCAAAAAGGATTGCAATATAAGAATGACTGAAGAAATTTCATCCCACTTCAATGTAGATTCTGATACCTAATAGATCATCAAAGTTTTGTTTGCTAAACACTTGACAACGCCGTTTTCTTTAGATTTGGATCATATATCTCGTCAATGAACTCAATAAAATATCAAACATATATGTCATTTATATAGTACTTTATAGAAGAGAAAACTATATATATTTGAGACATTATATTTATCTTTTTTCTTAAACTATCTTTGAAAATCTGATATGTAACACTTAGAAATTTGACATATGTCCTATGATTTTAGCTAAACCCAAATAATAAAATGGTAAAGTCCCACCATTTAAAATTATTCAATGATAAATTAATTTAAAATTATGTTTTAGATCTAATGAATATTGTATTACCAAAATATGTTAATATTTCTAAGATACAAAAATTCTAATAATTTTTTTTATTTAAGGTTTCTTCTTAAACTATAATTGAGAATCTAACATGTGACACTCAAACATTTGACATGTGTCTTATCGTTTTAGCTAAAATCAAATAATAAATGGTAAAATCTCACCGTTTAAAATTATTTTATGATAAATCAATTTAAAATTATCTAATAGATCAAATGATATTGTATTAACAAAATATGTTTCTATTTCTAAGATACAAAATTTTTAATAATTATTTATTTTTTGAAATATATGATATACTGTCCTTTAATTTATTAAATAATTTATCTCTTCATTTTTTAAAGTTATACTAAATTTTTCATTTTTTTAAAAAAAGTTTACTAAACAATTTTTTTGGTAAAGTATTTAAAAAGTATTTATTGCAAAAAATTAGCATAGTTGACTATAACATAGCCTAGCCCTGGGCATTCGGGTTTTAGGTTCGGGTTTGGGTTATCGGGTAAAGGAGTATAAAACCCAATAGAGTAATCCTAAAACCTCGGTTCAGTTTTGGTTCGCGTCCTCTCGGGTTCGGGTTGGTTCGGGTCTGAAGTCCAATAACTTGTAAAAACCCAAAATAAAACGGCTCCATATCGATGCGGTTTATGTATACCCGATTACACTTATGTATGCATTGGGCAATGTCCCTTCACTAGAAGTGTTTCGATTAGAGATCGTATCTTAGCTGGTACTAGTCATACCAACAAACAATGTCTTCTGTTTCTGATTTTGTTGCAGTTGATTAAATCTTTTCGTTTATCTGTAATTTCAGGCCATTTTCAAAGACTATGAGGTTCAATGTGTTGAAGGTGATACTATAAAAATTACGTTTAATAAATCTCTCTTGATAACATGAACGAAAACATACACAAGCAACAAAGAGAGAGTTAATAAAAGTATTAACAAAAACGGGTTTGCACATTCTTAGATTTTTTCTGGAAAAACGAAACCAGCTAAACACAAACCATTGAAAACATTTAATGAAATACCTCACATACAATACATGTTAGCAATGCATTTGTGTTTAAAGACTTGTTTGAGAGAGGACTAAGGAAGAAATGTCTTGAGAAGAGTCTATTCTAAGAGATCTTTGTATCTTCTTTAGTTCTTTGACCACTTCCACCATCGTTGGAACTTCCCCTCTACGGCCGACACATCTCAGTGAAAGCATTCCGAAAGCTTTCATTTGACAAAGCTCTTGTTCTGAAATTCCACCCATATTTTCTACCATTTCTGGATCTACAATCTTATCAATTCTTCCCTCCTCCATGAATTTTAACAGCATAGATTGAAATTGTCTTACCGGATCATATATCTTCAACATGGTTGCAGAATCAGTAGTGTCACCATCATCATCCCCTTCAAAGTCACCTTCTTCTTTTGCGTCTTCTTCTTCGAATACATGAAGCTCATTAAATCTTTCTTGTCCCATTAGAAGCTTTTGCATGGAAATTCCAATGGCAAAGACATCTGTTTCCTTCGAGACTACTCCAGTTCTTATGTATTTATCGTCCATGTAACTACATGTTCCCCCTAATATGTCAACCTTGACAAATGTTTCTCCTTCTGGAATTAAGACGCAGCAAGAGAAATCACTCAGCTTCGCGACCCCATCTTCATCCAAAAAGATATTCCAAAGACCCATACTCCTATATACAAAGGGCCTTGGGAAGGCATTGTGAAGGTAAGCTAAAGCAGTCGCGATATCTTCAGCTATCTTCATTCTCCTTTTCCACGTCTGTTCCCTTATATCTAATTTATAATGTTTCTTAACACCATGATAAACCATTAACGGATCTTCAAACTCAAGACAACATCCAATTAATTTCCTGAAGTTCTTGTGACCACTCACCATCGATGAAACTACTATGTCGCGACAAAAGTTTCCTTCATCGAATTTGAACCGGTTTCCACATCTCTTGATGAGTATTTTGTGATGGTTATCTGTTTTACCTGAACACCACTCGTAGCCAAAATTATTTAATTCCGAAACATGATTCGAGTCGCTGAAATTGTCGGTAGCTTTGCGGATCTCATCAGCATAGAAGAATTTGATAGGATTTGATTTGCCATCGCAACATTCAATGAGATCTTCTAATAACATCTCCCCCCTCTTGGATGCTATATCGGATTCTGGCTTCTTCTTCTTCCTCCACCAACCCATCTCAAAGCCTAAATTAAAGAGAGCCTCACAAACTGAGTTAAAGACCATGGTCCTTGCGTGTAAAGATAGCACCATGGTCAGAAAGAGATTTGAGGACTAGGACTTTTCTAAATTAATCCCTCTTCTACGGAATAAGTGCAAATAAGACACATCCCATCTCTATGATTAACTGAAGAGATAATAAATTCCAAAAAAAAATAAACAAATTATATTGGCAAAATAACATGTCTTAAGTTTTAAGTTGGTGACTTGTCCTTCATCAAAAAAAAAAAAAAAAAAAAATTGGTGACTTGTCACGTGTGTGACCAAAACTGAACTGTAATTTTTATGTCAAAGCTCTTCTCTCTACCCTAGAACAAAACCATGTCCAATCATTTTCTATCTCATTTTCTATCAAAGCTCCTCCACCTCACCATGCCATGAACTCTTCTTCCTCCTCAACTAATTTTTCCTATGACCCAATTTTGATCACCTTACTTTAAATACGCATATCATATTTTATACTTATCCAAATGACCAAATCCCATGCTTCTGGTAGAAAATAGGAAATTATGTGTTGTTGAGGAGATTTATATGAGTGTTGAAAGACAAGAAGATGATGAGAGATTTAGAATGGAGATGAAAAGAGAGGAGTAAAGGTTTCACTTGGTAGTAATTACTATTTGTTCAAAGTTTGACATATTTTCATGAGCTCATGAAAATGTTGTAAGCTCATACACTAATTAAAATGAATAATATGAATACAACTCCAAAGTTTTGTGTTTTTTTTCTTTCATTAAGGGCTAAATGCTTTCACTATTTTTGTAACCAAAACAATTTAGACATCAAGTGGTAACACATTAAAATATTTCGTCAAATACATGTAAGCAATGCCTGTGTTATAAATTTGAGAGGAGTGATAGATTCATAGATATAACAAAGAGAATTACACAAAAAAAGTCTAAGAGTATACTACTCTCCGACTTGCACCTCTAACAGAATCTCTTAGTCAACTTCTTCTTCCTGCTCTGATGCATCTCGTACAAAACTCTTGTCAACAATCTTCTTTCTCTGTTTGAGATAAGTACTTAAAGCACTTCCATAGCAAGAAGCTCTCCAGAGTTTCTTAAAAAAAATTTACTAATATTTTAATTATTTAATTATTATATATATTTTTAATAACTTGAACCTCTATTTTAATGACATGTTGCTATTAGATATGAGAAACATTTCCCATTTCATATCCCCTTCTCTCTTACTTTTCTTTCTAGTATGATTATTATTTAATTTAATTAAAGGGTAAAATGCTTTAGATACCCTGATGAAGATGCTCTTAAGATATTTATCATAGAGCTCGTGGAGAAAATCAAATTGGGATTAATTCATCTGAAGGAGAAGAGTCATTTTAAGAGATTTTTGTCTCTTCTTTAGTTCTTTGGCCTAACTATCACTTGATTCACTTCACATCTACAAAACTAGGTTTGAACAAAATATACGGAACCAAAGAACTAAACAAAACCGACCAAAAAAAAGAGAAACTGAATCGAACTCGGAATGGATCCTAGATTCGTATACTCGAAGAATCGGAATCGAACTCGAATCAAATTGAAAACTGAATGTGTATCAGAATTTACCTAAAATATTAAGTTACATTTAGATTTGAAATAACCTAATTACCCAAAATTACAATTATTAACTCAAAGATATCAATTACTTTTAGATAAAAAAAAAAACCAAAAGACTCAAAATAAACAAAATATCTGAAAGTTCTAAGTTATATTTGTCAAAATTTAACAATTAAAAAAAACAATTTAACCATTTTGTAGATTTTTCAATATTTAGAATCCCCAGAACTGAATTAAACCAATATGGTACAAAACCGAAGCTGAACCAAAATTCTAAAATTTGGGAATGAATCCTAAACTCCACAACCATAAATATCCGAAATTGAATGGATCTACCCAGAACTGAACTCAATAAAATTATGTTGTTAATGGAAAACTGTTGAATATTATCTTTTGAGAAAACTAAGAATTCACATTTAGGTTTGTTCTACAATTATTTTTTGTTATATTTACCTATAACAAATTATTTCTGTAACCATTTCTTAAATTTAAAATTTATTTTTACATTAAAATTAAAAAACCCCGCCCAATCGGGCGGGTACTAATCTAGTTCTAAAATATGGGAATGAATCCTAAAGTCCACAACCATAAATATCCGAAATTGAATGGATCTACCCAAAACTGAACTGAATACCGAATGTCCAGACTTTTAACAAAACATATGGCCAGACTTAGGGATTAAGGTTTTGGTGGGCTGTATTTTTGGTGGCAAGTTCCTACATGGTCAGGTAAAAAAATACCCAACAACGACCAGAGCTGTCTTTACGTGGGAGGACGTCAATATCGAATATTCAACGATAATTGAGTCCCTTAAAAAACTAATATCATATTTAAACTCATTATTGTGTGAGGTCTTGAAACCTCTGGTCATTTCATTTCTAAAGTAAAGTCTTTTTTTTTTTTTTTTTTAAAAACAAATGGGTTGGTGGAGGAAGAGGAACAAGAAGCGAACATTGAAGAGAGGGGCAGATTTGTTAGAAGATCTCATCGAATGTTGCGATGGCAAATCAAATCCCATCAAATTGTTTTCGTCCTATGAGATCAGCAAAGCCACCGACAATTTCAGCGAGTCAAATCTTGTTTTAGAATTATCTGATGATATCTACAAATGGTATTCAGGTAAAACCAAGAACCATGACATGATACTCATCAAGAAAGGTTTATTTAGGTTCGATGGCGACAGAGCAGGAAACTTTTGTCGAGACATAGCAGTTTCATCTATGGTGAGTGGTCACAAAAACTTTTTAAAATTGGTTGGATGTTGTCTTGAGTTTGAAGGTCCAGTTACGGTTTATCATGGTGTTAAGAAACATTACAAATTAGATGATATAAGTAAACAGTCGTGGAAAATGAGAATGAAGATAGCTGAAGATATCGCGACTGCTTTAGCTTACCTTCACACTGCCTTCCCAAGGCCCTTCGTATATAGGACTTTTTCTGCTAAGAATATCTTAATGGATGAAGATGGGGTCACGAAGCTGAGTGACTTCTCTTGTTGCGTCTCAATTCCTGAAGGACAGTTATTTGTTAAGGTTGACAGACCAGTAGGATCTTATAGATACATGGAGTATAAGTACATGGAAAATGGCGTCGTCTCGGAAGAAACGGATGTATATGCATTTAGAATGTTAATGATGCTAAAGCTTCTAATTGGAAAAGAAAGATTTTGGGAGATTTCAGAAGGAGAAGAAGCAAAGAAGAAGGTGAAGGTGAATGTGAAGGTGAGGATTATAGTTATGACAGTGTTGATACTGGTGTATTCGTGTGGAAGATGGTTTATCCAGTAAGACACCTTCAACGTTGGCTGTCAAAATTCAAGGAAAAGAGAAGAATGGATGATATTGCAGATCTAAAGATGCTGGAAAATATGGGTGGAGTTTCAGAACTAGAGCTTTGTCAAATGAAAGCTTTCGAAAAGATCTCATCATGCGACGAAGTTCTAACGATGGTGGAAGTGGCCAAAGAACTAAAGAAGATACAAAAATCTCTTATAAACGACTCTTCTTCTCCTTCAGATGAAACCCAGTTCGAGTTTTTCGACGAGCGCTTGGATAAACCTCTAAGTGCGTACCTCAGACAGAGAAAGAAGATTGTTGACAAGAGTTTTGTACGAGAAACAGCAGAGCGGGAAGAAGAAGTTGAATAAGAGATTAGTATACTCTTAGACTCTTTTGTGTTATTCTCTTTCTTATATCTATGAATCCATCACTCTTCTCAAACTTAAAACACAAACATTGCTTATATGTATTTGACGAAATGTTTCAATGTGTTACCACTTCATGTCTAAATTGTTTTGATTACAAAAATAGTGAAAGCATTTAGTCCTTAATGAAAAAAAAAAACACAAAACTTTGGAGTTGTATTCATATTATTCATTTTAATATGTCTATGAGCTTACAACAATTTCATGAGCATAAGAATATGTCAAACTTTGAACAAACACTAATTACTACCAAGTGAAACCTTCACTCCTCTCTCTTCATCTCCATTCTAAATCTCTCATCTTCCTCTTGTCTTTTAACACTCATATAAATCTCTATTTCAAAAGGAAAAAAACACTCATATAAATCGTCACCAACCACAACACATAATTTACTGGTTTTTCTGTTTCTATCTTCCACAACAATCTCTGGGAACTCAACCTTCGGCGTAATTACTACCAGAATCATGGGATTTGGATAATTATAAAAAGGTATGCGTGTTTGAAGTAAGGTGATCATAACTAGCTTATATGAGAAAGTTGAGGAATAAGAGTTCATGGTAGAGAGAGGTGCTTTGGTCACCCAAGTGACAAGTCACCGACTTGAACAGCAAATAACTCCCTCTAATGGCCATACAACCAATCACACCTAGCCACATGCCTCGACACTTAGGCTTAGTTTTAGCTACTTGCTTAATAATTGTAACAGTCTAATCATGACTTGAAGATCTCTAATCATAAATTGCTATATCTTGATCCTCGTCTCAAAATCTAAATCAACAGTTCTCTGTCAAAATTGAAGCACAGCATGCTTACTAGATACAAATTAGTAGCGGCTATTTTGGATCTGAATACTAAACCTCTATTCATTGAACCTCTTCCAAACTCACTAAGCAACTGAATAAGTTTTGGATCACCTCTTAATAAAGCTCAAAAATAAACCATTAAATTTCCTTGACAAAACGTTTTTTTTTTTTTTAATCGTCATGATCATCCGGAAAATAGTCTCGAACAAAATTCAAAAATTTGTCACGAAAACATGACATATATATATTCATTGATATCTATAATAATCAAAATAAAATAACTGATAAAAGTAAAAATAAAATATCTACATGACAAGAGAGAGTGCAAAGGAGTATGTAATCAAAAGTTGTTTTTTAAGTTATATTAGTAATCAACCAAATAAAAGTGTTAGTTCTTTTTCCATGTAAGTATTTGGAGTAATATCCCGATAGAAAAGACAGCAAAAATGGACACTTACCCATGTAACTAAAGACATTTTCAAAAGTGATGTAGTTCCATTCTATGCAATCTAACCAAACCGATATTTAAAAATCTAGGCCTAACCAAACAATTGTTAGAACCAAACGGGAACACGTCCCTTAAAACTTAAAAAATGTGAACTTAAAACAATTGTTTTTTTTTTTTTTTAATTTATTATCTTTCTTTGAGGATTGGATGTATCTTATATACTTATGCACTTATTTCTTCCAACTTTTCATACTTAGAAAAGTCCAAGTCCTCAAATTTAATTTTTGACCATGGTGCTATGTTTACGCGCAAGGACCTTGGTATTGAATATTCATCAACAAATTATTACTTAATGTTCTTCTTTAACTCTGTTTGTGAGGCTCTCTTTAATTTAGGCTTTGAGATGGGTTGGTGGAGGAAAAAGACGAAGCCAAAATCCGAGATAGAGGCCAAGAGAGGGGCGATGTTGTTAGAAGATGTCATCGAATTTTGTAACGCCCGTAAACCGGTTTCGGTTTAGGTGTGTCGATCGACACCACTAGGGGTGTGTCGATCGACACAAGCAAACTGTGCGATTGAGGTTTTGGGCTTTTAATTGCGCGGTTTGATCGGGTTAAAGAGGAAAACCCTAATGGGCTCGTATTTAGGGAAAAAAAACTCGACTTAGGGTTTTGTGTAGCCACTTTGTCGTTTTCTGATAAGAGAAATCAGAGAGAAAGTTCTGTGAGTTCCTCTTAGCCTTTCTGTGAGTTTCCGGAGCCGTTTCCTGAGAGATCTTCCTGTGGAGAAGGAGATCCGAGTCTGTGGTGTCGTGTGAAGGGTGCTAAGGGCTGTTATCTTCCTTGTGTTCGTTTAGTTTCTTCCAGAGAAGAGGTGAGTGCATAACCGAGAGGCTTATCTAAGCGTTAGATTCGTGATTTCTATGTTTGATTCGATGATTGATTGATTCCTTGTCTGTTTGATGTGTTTCTATGGTCGTGTCTGTGTTATTGGGACTTGGTTTGGTCTCTGTGAGGATCGATTGTGTGTTCAGGGCACTTGGAGAAGGAGGATTCGCGATGTGGAGGTCGCTGGAGAAGTGTATGCGCGATCTGTGTCGATTGACACAAAAGAGGTGTGTCGCTCGACACAAGTCGGGCCAAGTGTCGATCGACACAAGGAGAGTGTGTCGATCGACACCAGTCGTGTTCTGTGTCGATCGACACACGTTCGTCAGAATGTCTAATTTGCCTGTTTGTTTGTATTTTGTTTCTAATGCTTGTGTGTATAGCATGTTGCTTGGGAGGATTGCCTTACTAAGTATATATGATAATACTTACTGATGAGTCTCATATTTACCGTTTTCTATATAGGATTTAGGTTTGTATATTGAGTCAACTAACTTATATTAGATAGAATATAGGGCTATATGTTTCACTTAGTGTATTACAGGTCTAAAGAGCGTTTATTGCAAAAGGAAGAGTTTTAGATCAGTTTGGATGCAAATATAC
The DNA here is from genome assembly GCA_011420285.2 of Erysimum cheiranthoides. Lineage (NCBI taxonomy): Eukaryota > Viridiplantae > Streptophyta > Magnoliopsida > Brassicales > Brassicaceae > Erysimum > Erysimum cheiranthoides. Next base: position 9,999,940 of record CM022179.2, on the reverse strand, counting down.
ATTGAAAGATGCAGAGTCCAGCAGACCCGTCAGAAGTATGGCCTCATACGAAGACCTTCCCACCGTTGGATCTTTGCTAAGATTGTGATGGTGAACCATGTATCAGATCAATAACTGGTTTACTATCCCCTTCAAAGATTACTTTACGGAAACCGTTGCTCTAGGCATGTTGCATAGCGAATAGAAGAGCCTAAAATTCACATTCCAAGACATCAGCTGTAGGCAAACCTTTTGCATGTCCTGTACCCTTAAAACATCCTCTATCATCCCGTATTATCCAACCAGCTGTCGCCTGTTGTTGTCCCTGTCAGAATGAACCATCAAAGTTGTACTTTACCCAATTCTGTTGTGGTGGTGTCCATGCCATAGTATTCAACCGATTAGCCTGAGCGTGTGCTTGATCAGATGATGGGGATAACCTAGCAATATATTCCTGAGAGGTCTGCCATTCTATAGCATCATTTCTAGCCTAGGATAGAGATTTCTGCCATGTCACAGACTTGTGCTGAAACATTAATAGATTCCTTGCCTTCCATAATCTCCATAATATCCATAAGGCTAAATTATGCATTTGCGGATGGTGTCGTACCAGTGTTCCATCAAGAAGAGCTTCAATCTTTGAATCCACAGATAGAGCTGGATTAAATAAACTTGCATGTGAAATACCTGATGCACGCCAAACTGATTGTGCATAAAAGCATTCAAAGAACAAGTGGTTTGTTGGAATATATATAAATACTTAAGGATATTACACATAATTAACCAATTTTCGTTAATTACATAATTAATATCGATTGATATTTTAAGTGACACAAATTAAGATTAAGTGGGATCAATTTATTTAATTGACATAAAATTATGGGGAAAATCACATTTTAAACCTTCAAAGTGTCACTGAGTAACACTTTAAATTTCGAGAGAATTTCACTAACACTATAAACCTTTAAAATAATTTTACTAACACTTTAAACCTTAAAACTAACTTTTATGTTTGCATCGCCATAAAAAATGACGGAACAGTAATATATGTCAATGCAAAATAGTTAAATTATGTTGGTTATATTTAAATTTAAATTAGTTTTTTTTTCTAGAAAAAGAAAGAAGAAAAAAAATTTTCATCTTCTTTGATCTGCTTACCAATATCCCATCACAAATCTTCAAGATTTGTTATTCAGTTCATAGTTTTCGTTTATCCTTTTTCTCTTGTGCTTTAGTCTCTAGTTTCAAAAGTTTATCAATGGCGTAGTAAGAATTAACCAGATGCAGCTGATATTAGGGTTAGACGAGAGTTATATGGTCGGACGGTGAATAGACGAAGAAGATAAAAAAATTTTTGTTTTTTTTGAAATTTTTTTTTATTAATCATAGTAAATAATCAAATTAAATTAAATTAATTAAAATTTAATTAAACAAGTATTTAAATCAAACTAACATAAATTTAACTATTTTTTATTGACAAATCCATCATTTTTTGTTGGGGTGCAAACATGAAAGGTACTTTTAAGGTTTAAAGTGTTAGTGAAATTTTCTCAAGGTTTAAAATGTTACTCGGTTATAGTTTGAAGGTTAAAAATGTAATTTTCCCTAAAATTATGTATAAGTATCAGTTTTTTCTATTGAAACTATGTTCACATCGTTTTCTTATTGATGTTAAAAAGTTGAGTAGATACATCAATTATTTAATTGATATGAATTTATATATTTGTGTTGATTTCTTTTTAAGTGATGATGCAAGTAAACATTAGTTTGTATCATCTTTATGTAACTGATGTAAACAAATCCAATAATAATATCGTTTGTTCTAATTGACATCTCGTCTCTTGTAGTGTCGTCTACCAAACTATAAGAAATTAAAAGAAAAGACGTTCGTCTACCAAATTGAATTGGTGTGGATTTCACGTTTTAAGTAAAAGTATTTATACGCACTTAAGTCAACAATACAATTTTGATTGGGAATTTCACCTTTTCCATTTTGACTCTATTTGAATATTAAAGACAAAGAAAATCAATTCTAACTACTCTTTTTGTTTGTTTCTGATCATATCTATTCGACTTCTCCATACTAAACACGTTTATAATAAAAACAAGTCTGAAATTTTCAAAAAGTAAAATATCATACTAGACTACAAGAATTAAATTAGTGGAGGTATTGGTTTCAACTTTCATCTACTGTAACTACATAGTATAATTTTAGTATACATGCAGTGACACTAAATAGTAAATATTAAATAAGCTAAATATAATTTGTGCGGCTAGCTGTGCCCCTGACTTCTCTGGGACACTCTATCTCTCTATCTTCTCTGGGAGAGAAAATGGAGATATCAGTGGCGTCGGTAACAGTTTCAGTAGTTATAGCTGTTGCGTCGTGGTGGTTATGGAGAAATTTGATGTGGGTTTGGTTTAAACCAAAGAAGCTTGAGAGTTACCTGAGAAGACAGGGTCTTGCCGGAACTCCTTACACGCCTCTTGTCGGCGATTTGAAGATGAATTCTACCATGATGATGGAGGCAAGATCCAAACCCATCAAAGTAACGGATGATATCACACCACGTGTCTTGCCTTTTCCCTCGCAAATGCTCAGGACTCACGGTATGTATGTTTCCTGGTTGGCCTCTTGATTCAGAACTTAGCCAAAGACTGTTGTAGAGAATCTGATCTTGAAAAGGTTTCACAGGAAGGACTTTCTTTAACTGGTTTGGACCTATTCCAACCATCACTATAATGGATCCTCAGCTAATTAAGGAAGTGTTCAACAAAGTTTATGATTTCCCCAAGGTGCGTACGTTCCCTTTGGGTGAAATGATAGGCTCTGGACTCGTTAGTTACGATGGTGATAAATGGGCGAAACACCGAAGAATCATCAACCCGGCTTTCCACCTTGAGAAGATCAAGGTTTAAAAGCTTTATATTTCCATAGTCTTGAATCAGGTTGTAATGTATATATGTTCATTTGACTCTGAACCCAACTTGTGCCTTCTGCTTTTATATATATAGAATATGGTACCTGCGTTCCACCAAAGCTGCTGCGAGGTTGTTGGCGAATGGGACAAGTTAGTCTCGGATAAAGGTTCGTCGTGTGAGGTCGACATTTGGCCTGGGCTTGTGAGCATGACTGCAGATGTAATCTCTCGTACTGCTTTTGGTAGCAGCTACAAAGAAGGACATAGGATATTCGAGCTCCAAACAGAACTTGCAGAGCTCCTCGTACAATCTTTTCTGAAATCTTTTATCCCTGGATTTATGTAATGAAAAAGAACCCTCAACTTGTCTTGATACAAGGCCTTTAGAGCTTGAATCTTGTTTTTTAATCTTTTAGTGCTGCATTCTATTGGAGATGTGAACCATGTTGTGTCATATTCTGTGTCTATTGTTTGCGTAGTTATCTTCCAACGAAGGGTAATAGAAGGATGAAAGCAGCAGCCAGAGAAATACAAGTTATACTGAGAGGGATCGTTGACAAAAGGTTAAGGGAGAGAGAAGCTGGGGAAGCACCAAGCGACGATTTGTTGGGTACACTTCTTGAATCAAATATGGGGCAAAGTAAAGGAAATGGAATGAGCATTGAGGATGTGATGAAGGAGTGCAAGTTGTTCTATTTCGCGGGGCAGGAGACAAGTTCAGTTCTTCTGGTTTGGACAATGGTTCTGTTAAGCCAACACCAAGACTGGCAGGCTCGTGCAAGAGAAGAAGTGAAGCAAGTTTTTGGCGATAAAGACCCCGATACAGAAGGCCTGAACCAACTCAAAGTTGTAAGTATTATAACCCAAATCAAAAACCTTTTTCAAGTGGCTTCAGTACTTTTGCTTTGTTTGGATGATTTTGATGAATGTTTCCAACAGATGACAATGATATTGCATGAGGTTCTTAGGCTATATCCTCCAGTGACACAGCTGAGTCGAGCAATCCACAAAGAGATGAAGCTAGGCGACTTGACACTACCAGGCGGTGTTCATATTAGTGTACCTGTAATGCTAGTTCAACGCGACACCGAGCTGTGGGGAAACGATGCAGCAGAGTTCAAGCCTGAGAGATTCAAAGACGGTCTGTCAAAGGCAACAAAGAGCCAAGTCTCCTTCTTTTCTTTCGGGTGGGGACCGAGGATATGCATCGGTCAGAATTTTGCCATGCTTGAGGCAAAAATGGCAATGGCATTGATTCTACAGAAATTCTCCTTCGAGCTATCACCTTCCTATGTTCATGCGCCTTACACAGTCATCACCCTTCACCCACAGTTCGGTGCTCATCTTATCTTGCACAAGCTTTAGTTCTATAACGGAAACTTCATTGTGTTGTTGTGTAATAAACAGAGGAAACAAATCTAGATCATGTTACAAAAACCCATTCTATAGACTCAGAAGAAAACCTTATAGGCAATGAAATAAACTAATTTCAGATAGATACTATATTTCCGTTTCATAAAGATATGAATATTTTAGAAAAAAATAGATGTTTTGTAAATCTAATGAAAGATTTAGATAACATTTCTTATTTAATTTGCTCATATTAATTAGAGTTAAAATAAATAAAACAATTATTAGATAATTATGGAATAAGGGTATATGATTGGTATGTTAAGTCTGCGTGAACACACCAATTCATAACCCACTAAAAAAAGTTTAGCTTCATAAAGTTGTCATTGTCTCGTTGAATGTTGTTAACATGGAGAAAGGTTAAAGAAATATCAGTAAAGGAATGTTTAAAGCATTGAAAAAAACAATTACGTTATTTGCCAGTGAGAGAGGGATCGTGGAAAAAAAGAATAATAGCTAATAAATTAAAATTATATAGTTTAAAAAAAAACATATGCAACGATCAATTTTGCTTAAATTTCTCTTGCTTTCTTGAATTTTTTGTTTGTTTTGTATTTTTGTAAACATGTCACATGTCAAAATTTGATTGCACCAAGTGATTTATGATAAGATACACTTGTTTGTTTCTTTCAACTTCCATGGTGCTGATATCTTCACGCGGGATTTAGAAAAGTCTCAAGTCCTCAAATCTCTTTTCGACCATTGTGCTATCTTTACGCGGTTTTGAATATTCAACATCAAATTATGACTTTAAAACTAAATATTCATTTCGTTTCTAACTTTGTTTATGAGGTCTTCAATCTTCTATTTGATTTTAGAATATAGTTTTTTCTTTCTTTTTAAGTTTAGGTTTTGAGATGGATCACTGGAGGAAGAAGAAGATGCCAAAATCCGATATAGCGTTCGCGAGAGGGGCGAAGTTATTAGAGGATCTCATCGAATGTTGCGATGGCAAATCCAATCCTATCAAATTCTTCTATGCTGATGAGATATGCAAAGCTACCGACAATTTCAGCGACTCGAATCATATTATATTTTATTTTGAACACAATTGGTATTCAGGTAAAACCGAGACACATGACATGATACTCATCAAGAACAATCTATACTGGCTCTGTTAGAGTCCCACATCGATAAGAATTAAAATCCTTGGGCAATATATATAGTGTGAGGTAAACCTCCTCCCTTGAGCTAGCTTTTGAGTGTTGAGTTAGGCCCATTACTAACATGGTATCAGAGCCAAGGTAATTTTCTTGATAGTGGGCTTCCACCCATGGATGTCCAGTCCCAATAACTTCACGCTTCAGATGTCCAGTCCTGAGCGTGAGGGGGGTGTGTTAGAGTCCCACATCGATAAGAATTAAAATCCTTGGGCAATATATATAGTGTGAGGCAAACCTCCTCCCTTGAGCTAGCTTTTGGGTGTTGAGTTAGGCCCATTACTAGGCTTGAGGACTGCCAACTACAACACTTTTGCCGCGACATAGCAGTTTCATCGATGGTGAGTGGTCACAAAAACTTCTTGAAATTGGTTGGATGTTGTCTTGAGTTTGAATGTCCAGTCATCATTTATCATGGTGTAAAGAAACATAGTTATGTAAAAATAAAGGAGCAGTCATGGAGAGGGAGAATGAAGATAGCAGAAGATATTGCGACTGCTTTAGCTTACCTTCACACGGCATTCGCAAGGCCCTTCGTATATAGGTGTATGTTTCTTGAGAATATCTTGTTGGATGAAGATGGTGTCGTGAAGCTGAGTGATTTCTCTTACTGCGTCTCAATTCCAGAAGGAGAAATATCTGTCAAGGTTGATGACAGATTAGAGGGACAATATAGTTTCATAGACGGTAATTACATGATGAGTGGCGTAGTCTCGGTGAAAACGGATGTTTTTGCCATTGGAATTGTAATGCAAAAGCTTCTAACTGGACAAGAAATAATATGGGAGCTTTACGACAGTGAAGATATTGTAGGCAAGAGAAATATGAATGATCAGAGAAGACATATTCAAAATTGGCTGTCAAAATTGGGGGAAGATCGAAGAATGGAGGAGATTGCAGATCCAAAGATGCTCGAAAAGATGGGTGAAATTTCAGAGCAAGAGCTTTGTCAAATGAAAGCTTTCTTGAAGCTCTCACTGAGATGCGTCGGTCGTGGAGAGGAAGTTCCAACGATGGTGGAAGTGGCCAAAGAACTAAAGAAGATTCAAAGGTCTCTTAATAACAACTCTTCTTTTCCTTCAAGTGAAACCCAATTTGACTCTGCTCAAGACATTTCTTCCGCAATGCTACCCTCAAACAAGACTTTAAACACAAAGGCATTGCTAACAAGTATTACCTCCCAGGTATTTCACGAAGTATTTCAATGGGTTATGTTGAAATGGTTTCGGTTCTTGAGAAAAAACCGAAGAATATGCTGAAAATAAGTTCGATTCTTGTTTGTATATTAAGACATTAATTAGTTATCAAGTTTCATTTTTGTTTACTTCTACTTTCATTATAATTAAAGACTACGTTACTTTTGATTCTGTAGTCTTGTCTTACCTCAGTGCTTGTTTCTATGTGTTTGGTTTGATCAATCCGTCTTTAGTACTATATGTAAATCTTTATATTAATGTAAATCTATTCGTTTGTATGTAAAGGGAACTACTCCCAAGTCAATAACAATTAACACAAGTCGTTCAACAATTTTGTTTTCTTTCTTCTAATGTATAGAGATTTATTGTATTTAAAAAGAAAATTAAACATTGATTTGCACTCGTGGGGCCGCTCCAACAAAATTGGTGGACTGAAGTGTTGATGTTATGGTGACCGAGTTTTAGAGAAACTTGTTGTGTTTCAGCTGTTGAAGTACTTGTTGTACTACTGCAGAAGTACTATAGGAAGTGCTACATGATGCTGCTGTTTTATGTACGTGAGAAGTTTCTGGAAGATTTGAGAAGACAAGATAAGAGCACGTTTTGGGATGAATCATAAAGGAAAAATGACTTATGAAGAGATTAGGAAGACTTGGAAAATTGGAGTTTAAAAAGAAAAAGGAAAAGATTAAAAAGAAAATTAACTTTTCCTTATGGAATTTGGAAAACTTTCTCTTATGTGATTAGGAAATCATGGTGGCTATATAAAGAGGTTAGGAAATCATGGTGGCTATATAAAGAGGTGTTGGGCACGTCCAAGAGAAGCAAGGAAGTTGGGGCATAAAGATAAATCGTAGAGAGCTCCTTCGGAGTTTGTGCGACGAAGTATCGCGGTTTTGTGCTTGTGTGATCAAGCTTATTTGTGCGTTGGTGTTGACGTACGTGTTGGAATTGAAGTCTAGACTCCGGGGAGTTTAGCCCAGGGTTAGGTTATCTTGGTTGAAATCTAGGCTCATGGGAGTTTAGTTAAGGGTAGAGATTTATCCTTAAGATTTCATGGTATGAACGGAGCGGTGAATTAAGAGGGTTGTGCTTGATTTACGCGTTTGCGAATATGTTGTATTTGCTTTCTTGTTCTAGTGGAATCGAAATCTGGACTTGGTCCCGGGGAGTAGGAAAAACCGAACCTCGTTAACAAACTTCGTGTCTTATTTATTTTCTGCACTTTTATTTGCCTCACTCACACTTTCACGAAGCACAAGCAAGATGTGGCCCTTTTTATAGTTTGTTGTAATAGTGTGTTTTTTCTTATTTTTGTTTCAAATTTTGAATTCCAATTAATTTTGAAAACGAACGAAAAAGAAAGCAGCAAGGAAAAAAATACATGAGATGCCACTAAAAAGGAAAATTAGAAATATTTGGTGGCTCATACAAACCATTTCTAATTAAAAAAAAATATATATTTTAAAAGAAATTATGGGGTTTAAAATATTTTAGCTTAAAATTAACCAATTGATATGAGAAAATTAATTAAATCTAGTGGGAAAAAGAAAAAAAATACAAAAAGTGTTTCATAGTTCAAAGCTTATAGTTGCCAAATATACCATAAGTATTTCAGTGATGCATGATGCATCTATTAAAAAGCTTCATATATCAATATCAGGAAAGCTGTTACATACATTTTTGTCATCTGGAGAGTAAAGAGATGAATCATTGTTACTTTGTTCTTTCGAGAAGTGTGACTCTTGCTCATTACTAGCACTTCCCATGGTCAAGTTTACTTTAAGCAAAAGATACTGATAAAACTAGAATAATGTTTGTGACAACAACAGCCGATACTATTGCTACAAACTTTTAGTACCATATGTCAAAGGCTGTACAAGATCCAAGCCAATGCTAGTTCAGTGATACTATGTGGTGCTCAAGATTAAAGTAAGATTATAACGCAAGATCTTTGCTTATGGTCTGTACATGTTTTATAATTTCCACAAAATATTGTACTGCCAATTCTGTAGACCCTTGCTCACATAATTTTTTTTTTTTTAATTATTAAAAAGTTCTGGACCTAGTCCCGTACATTTCCTCATGCCAAACATTTAATATGGTTTCTCCCAAACGTCGCTCGAACCAGCTACCTCTAGGCTTTACCTACCAATTGAGCTATTAACACTTGGTTGCTCACATACATTTCATCACAAGAAAAAAAAAAAAAAACTTTAATAACATAATTCGTCAATATAATGATGACTTTCAACACATGCAACGTTGTTTTCGATCATAAAACAAACACTTGCCTGGAAAATGTCATCGCTTATCTTATCTCAGCAGATTTCAAATGCCATCTCCTTCTCTTGGTTTCCGTTTCTACTGCTCCATCTAATTTACATCAGCATTTTTACGCACTACAACCATTTTTCAGCCAAAAAGTTATTATAGCTCTAAGCCAGATACTAATGACTAATGAAATACCATGAACATTTGCAGCTAGCTATAAACTATATACATATGCTTTTGAAGCAACTGCAGTACAAATAGAATTCACCTCATTTGATTGTTAATTAAGCCAAATACTCTCAAAACGTAACTCGTTCACAGCTCTTGCATTGCAGTTCACTAGATAAGGTTACATAATAGGACACAAATCAGAGAAAGAGAATGGACTTTAATGGTTACTATATTTCACCTTTTATCAATAATGATAGTTGACAGAATTTAGGGAACATAAGGAAACTGAAGTTTTAAGAGAGAAGAAGCATGTAATCTGTACACAAACACTTAGCATTGACAAAATTTATCAAAACCACAAGACTGTTGAAAGGACAAATATATTGATAAAAAATATAACCTGGAACTAGCAGTAAGATGTTCCTTGATGACCTTTCTCCAGCAAAACTAAGTAGTTATATATGTTTGGCTCGCTTCGTGAATGACTGAGGAAACAACAAAAAACCCAAAAATTACCATCCTACGTGCATAACACATTTGCTTGGGCTAGATAGGAACATAAGATATTTATAAACCGTGTGGTAGAAAACACAGAGACATAATCAAGAAAACTAAAAATGTATGCTTATAAATTACTTAAACTGGATTGTAACACAGATGGTGGATCAGACAGTTACATGGGACATTTTGGCTCCAATGGTGTTAGAATATTAGTTGAGAAGAAGAACCAGAGTTAGAGAGACCTTTGTCTCTTCTCTTTTTAAAGAAGACAAGAATGAAATATAAACTTTTATTAAACTGAAACTTGTTGTTTACAATACGATCACAACGTCTATAAAACAACATAAGGAACCATGACGAAGGTTTAGACTCGTGACTCTGCACTTGTGACATTTGACATAAGCGACCTTTCAACACGTCATGACCCTTAATAACATTTATCACTTATCATACATAATTATATATTCCGACGTAACTCAATTATCACTAACAAATGGTGAAACACAAGAGTCACTGTTTACAAAATCAGCTTGCCATGCAACTGAGTTATGAGCCCTATAAACTGCTTCGGGTGAGAAGGGTATAAGCTGACCAGGACAGCTCTTAAGGTCGACCAGCATTTCCACCGTATCGTGCACAACAACAACAGACATATGATTATACGAGTCGATACCAGCAGAAGATCCAAGATCACTAGGGAAACCCTGATCAAGAGAAATTAATAGAAAAAATGCCAAGTTGTGAGAACCAATCAATGACATGTGGAAATGAAGTGATACATTTCTATACAGTACTTACCACTACAAGCCTACTTTCAAGACCAACAGTATCAGCTAGAACTTTAAAGAAGATTGCTCGAGCACGACAAGAACCATATCTGATCTGTCCCAGCAGTGGAAACCCATGAGTTTTAAATGATTGTCTCGCTTTGTCCAGACTCTGGAGAGTTTTTCCTTTATATACCTCTGCCACCTGCCAGAAGAAGCCATTTGTTTTTCTTATTTAGAACTAAATATTTATTGCATGCAGCGATAAATAAAGTAGCAAAATGATATATGATGTGTAACCAAAGAGATGATAAATGATGATAAATGATGCTCGCCCATTCTTACCAATGCAGCAATTTTCTTAATAACTTTGACCGACTTGGAGTCCAATCCTATGACAAGTTTGATGATCAAATCCTTTAGCCTAACGAGCTTTTTATCTTTCTCTAAATCTACACAAATCACATCAGCCTTTAGACGTTCGTCGCCCAGCTCATCAAGTTCTTCCAATGTAGGAATGCTTTTAGAAAGTGTAAATCTCTTAACCTGTTGAAAATTCAGTAGCACTTAACTAAGTATTAATAAAGCTAACTGAAGTAATATTTTGACGGAGATAAAACCTAAAGATAGCTTACCGGGATCACGGAGTAAAAACTATTTGGGAGCGGGTCAGAAAACGATCCAGTACTCCAAAGAATATTCGATGCTTCATAATTTAACACCCCATCTTGATCAAGATTTGTTGGTAATTCTTTAGTATCAGAGGTTTCTTCTTGTGGTCCCGGGGAAGCAATATCAACAATTTCCGCAATTTCTGAAAGCTCGAAGGTTGGACTTGGAGGATTTCGGTCTGAAGGCTCCAAGGTTGGACTTGGTAGTCTTTGTTCTGATGGCCCAGCATCATTTCCTGCCTCTTCTACAGTCATTTCCTTGAGGTCTCTAATCACATGAGTGTCTCCTTAGCCCATAGGGTTCCCTCAAAAACAAGATAAAAAAAAATTGTAGGTATCAGAATATTGAGAATCAAACTTCGTGTACCTGTAGTTTGAATCTCTAGGTTAGTTAACCTGCATTGACAAAAGGAAACAAAAAAGAATGGTTATATATATCTAAAAACCCCATTACTCTTTGATATCTTAAATACATGTTTCAGTAACATACTACATTGCACTAGGTAGTAGATGAATATTTTAGAATTCTCAATGACTGGCTACAAAGTGGTGGGGTTTTGGAACAAGAAGAGAATCGACTTTTATTAAATGAAAACATACGTCACGACGGAATCATGAACTGATTCAACTGATCCACGGTGACATCTGCAACATTTAGCTCCCATTTCCAAGTACTCGGTGGCAATAATTCCAGTGTCCTGCATAGATTTCAAACTTAGATTGAACATTTAATAAGAGAAATCCTCTTTAAATCTACCCATGAGATGGATTCAAACACACAATAAACCATAAACCAGAAAATAATGCTAAGGAGCAACTGAAATATCATTTTGACAATGATAAATCCTAAAGATAGCTTATCGGGATCACAATATAAAAACCAGAAGTAAATGCTAAAGAGCAGAATTAAGGGTTTATGAAAAAAACTTACGCGAAAGCAGATCAACGTGAACTCCCTAGTTCCAAATTCCAACAATCAATATGCTTAAATCTCACTGTGTAACAAGAGAAATACGGAAGAGAGAATTGAAGACTATCATGATCAAGCAACAAAGAACATTCATGAGTGTATATGTGCACGTATATATATGCATAGAGATTTGCATCAAACATTCATGAGATGAAACTGGATTTTTGGTTTTTTAAAAGTTTTGATGATTTTGATGGCGGAAAACATGTGTTGGGGTTTTAGGAAAGGTGATGAAACCTCCAAGAGAGGAGAGGGAAACATTCAAAAATGAAAGAGAAGTAAGTCACATGCAAAGATTATAAGCACTTATGTCATGTACTTATATATTGGTCGTCCCTTTCTATCACAAAAATCTTAATAATACTTGTGTAAAAAAAAAAAAAAAAAACAAAAAAAAACAACTTAAAAAGATTAGTTAAATTTTGTGAGATATTGCTTGATTTAAGAATTTTTTAGATAGAAACCAAGATCTGTAAACAAATACGTTCATAAAAAATATGGTTTGAATCTCGTATGTTGAAGAACATTATGAATAAAGATCTTAAGAAAACTAGTTAGATATATATTTGTAGTATATATGAGATAGATTACGAAGAGGAGGAGGATGTAAATGAACCAGAATTTTTGAAAAAAGTATACTTGAAAATTCAACGAAAATTCAAATTTCAAAAAGGATTGCAATATAAGAATGACTGAAGAAATTTCATCCCACTTCAATGTAGATTCTGATACCTAATAGATCATCAAAGTTTTGTTTGCTAAACACTTGACAACGCCGTTTTCTTTAGATTTGGATCATATATCTCGTCAATGAACTCAATAAAATATCAAACATATATGTCATTTATATAGTACTTTATAGAAGAGAAAACTATATATATTTGAGACATTATATTTATCTTTTTTCTTAAACTATCTTTGAAAATCTGATATGTAACACTTAGAAATTTGACATATGTCCTATGATTTTAGCTAAACCCAAATAATAAAATGGTAAAGTCCCACCATTTAAAATTATTCAATGATAAATTAATTTAAAATTATGTTTTAGATCTAATGAATATTGTATTACCAAAATATGTTAATATTTCTAAGATACAAAAATTCTAATAATTTTTTTTATTTAAGGTTTCTTCTTAAACTATAATTGAGAATCTAACATGTGACACTCAAACATTTGACATGTGTCTTATCGTTTTAGCTAAAATCAAATAATAAATGGTAAAATCTCACCGTTTAAAATTATTTTATGATAAATCAATTTAAAATTATCTAATAGATCAAATGATATTGTATTAACAAAATATGTTTCTATTTCTAAGATACAAAATTTTTAATAATTATTTATTTTTTGAAATATATGATATACTGTCCTTTAATTTATTAAATAATTTATCTCTTCATTTTTAAAGTTATACTAAATTTTTCATTTTTTTAAAAAAAGTTTACTAAACAATTTTTTTGGTAAAGTATTTAAAAAGTATTTATTGCAAAAAATTAGCATAGTTGACTATAACATAGCCTAGCCCTGGGCATTCGGGTTTTAGGTTCGGGTTTGGGTTATCGGGTAAAGGAGTATAAAACCCAATAGAGTAATCCTAAAACCTCGGTTCAGTTTTGGTTCGCGTCCTCTCGGGTTCGGGTTGGTTCGGGTCTGAAGTCCAATAACTTGTAAAAACCCAAAATAAAACGGCTCCATATCGATGCGGTTTATGTATACCCGATTACACTTATGTATGCATTGGGCAATGTCCCTTCACTAGAAGTGTTTCGATTAGAGATCGTATCTTAGCTGGTACTAGTCATACCAACAAACAATGTCTTCTGTTTCTGATTTTGTTGCAGTTGATTAAATCTTTTCGTTTATCTGTAATTTCAGGCCATTTTCAAAGACTATGAGGTTCAATGTGTTGAAGGTGATACTATAAAAATTACGTTTAATAAATCTCTCTTGATAACATGAACGAAAACATACACAAGCAACAAAGAGAGAGTTAATAAAAGTATTAACAAAAACGGGTTTGCACATTCTTAGATTTTTTCTGGAAAAACGAAACCAGCTAAACACAAACCATTGAAAACATTTAATGAAATACCTCACATACAATACATGTTAGCAATGCATTTGTGTTTAAAGACTTGTTTGAGAGAGGACTAAGGAAGAAATGTCTTGAGAAGAGTCTATTCTAAGAGATCTTTGTATCTTCTTTAGTTCTTTGACCACTTCCACCATCGTTGGAACTTCCCCTCTACGGCCGACACATCTCAGTGAAAGCATTCCGAAAGCTTTCATTTGACAAAGCTCTTGTTCTGAAATTCCACCCATATTTTCTACCATTTCTGGATCTACAATCTTATCAATTCTTCCCTCCTCCATGAATTTTAACAGCATAGATTGAAATTGTCTTACCGGATCATATATCTTCAACATGGTTGCAGAATCAGTAGTGTCACCATCATCATCCCCTTCAAAGTCACCTTCTTCTTTTGCGTCTTCTTCTTCGAATACATGAAGCTCATTAAATCTTTCTTGTCCCATTAGAAGCTTTTGCATGGAAATTCCAATGGCAAAGACATCTGTTTCCTTCGAGACTACTCCAGTTCTTATGTATTTATCGTCCATGTAACTACATGTTCCCCCTAATATGTCAACCTTGACAAATGTTTCTCCTTCTGGAATTAAGACGCAGCAAGAGAAATCACTCAGCTTCGCGACCCCATCTTCATCCAAAAAGATATTCCAAAGACCCATACTCCTATATACAAAGGGCCTTGGGAAGGCATTGTGAAGGTAAGCTAAAGCAGTCGCGATATCTTCAGCTATCTTCATTCTCCTTTTCCACGTCTGTTCCCTTATATCTAATTTATAATGTTTCTTAACACCATGATAAACCATTAACGGATCTTCAAACTCAAGACAACATCCAATTAATTTCCTGAAGTTCTTGTGACCACTCACCATCGATGAAACTACTATGTCGCGACAAAAGTTTCCTTCATCGAATTTGAACCGGTTTCCACATCTCTTGATGAGTATTTTGTGATGGTTATCTGTTTTACCTGAACACCACTCGTAGCCAAAATTATTTAATTCCGAAACATGATTCGAGTCGCTGAAATTGTCGGTAGCTTTGCGGATCTCATCAGCATAGAAGAATTTGATAGGATTTGATTTGCCATCGCAACATTCAATGAGATCTTCTAATAACATCTCCCCCCTCTTGGATGCTATATCGGATTCTGGCTTCTTCTTCTTCCTCCACCAACCCATCTCAAAGCCTAAATTAAAGAGAGCCTCACAAACTGAGTTAAAGACCATGGTCCTTGCGTGTAAAGATAGCACCATGGTCAGAAAGAGATTTGAGGACTAGGACTTTTCTAAATTAATCCCTCTTCTACGGAATAAGTGCAAATAAGACACATCCCATCTCTATGATTAACTGAAGAGATAATAAATTCCAAAAAAAAATAAACAAATTATATTGGCAAAATAACATGTCTTAAGTTTTAAGTTGGTGACTTGTCCTTCATCAAAAAAAAAAAAAAAAAAAAAATTGGTGACTTGTCACGTGTGTGACCAAAACTGAACTGTAATTTTTATGTCAAAGCTCTTCTCTCTACCCTAGAACAAAACCATGTCCAATCATTTTCTATCTCATTTTCTATCAAAGCTCCTCCACCTCACCATGCCATGAACTCTTCTTCCTCCTCAACTAATTTTTCCTATGACCCAATTTTGATCACCTTACTTTAAATACGCATATCATATTTTATACTTATCCAAATGACCAAATCCCATGCTTCTGGTAGAAAATAGGAAATTATGTGTTGTTGAGGAGATTTATATGAGTGTTGAAAGACAAGAAGATGATGAGAGATTTAGAATGGAGATGAAAAGAGAGGAGTAAAGGTTTCACTTGGTAGTAATTACTATTTGTTCAAAGTTTGACATATTTTCATGAGCTCATGAAAATGTTGTAAGCTCATACACTAATTAAAATGAATAATATGAATACAACTCCAAAGTTTTGTGTTTTTTTTCTTTCATTAAGGGCTAAATGCTTTCACTATTTTTGTAACCAAAACAATTTAGACATCAAGTGGTAACACATTAAAATATTTCGTCAAATACATGTAAGCAATGCCTGTGTTATAAATTTGAGAGGAGTGATAGATTCATAGATATAACAAAGAGAATTACACAAAAAAAGTCTAAGAGTATACTACTCTCCGACTTGCACCTCTAACAGAATCTCTTAGTCAACTTCTTCTTCCTGCTCTGATGCATCTCGTACAAAACTCTTGTCAACAATCTTCTTTCTCTGTTTGAGATAAGTACTTAAAGCACTTCCATAGCAAGAAGCTCTCCAGAGTTTCTTAAAAAAAATTTACTAATATTTTAATTATTTAATTATTATATATATTTTTAATAACTTGAACCTCTATTTTAATGACATGTTGCTATTAGATATGAGAAACATTTCCCATTTCATATCCCCTTCTCTCTTACTTTTCTTTCTAGTATGATTATTATTTAATTTAATTAAAGGGTAAAATGCTTTAGATACCCTGATGAAGATGCTCTTAAGATATTTATCATAGAGCTCGTGGAGAAAATCAAATTGGGATTAATTCATCTGAAGGAGAAGAGTCATTTTAAGAGATTTTTGTCTCTTCTTTAGTTCTTTGGCCTAACTATCACTTGATTCACTTCACATCTACAAAACTAGGTTTGAACAAAATATACGGAACCAAAGAACTAAACAAAACCGACCAAAAAAAAGAGAAACTGAATCGAACTCGGAATGGATCCTAGATTCGTATACTCGAAGAATCGGAATCGAACTCGAATCAAATTGAAAACTGAATGTGTATCAGAATTTACCTAAAATATTAAGTTACATTTAGATTTGAAATAACCTAATTACCCAAAATTACAATTATTAACTCAAAGATATCAATTACTTTTAGATAAAAAAAAAAACCAAAAGACTCAAAATAAACAAAATATCTGAAAGTTCTAAGTTATATTTGTCAAAATTTAACAATTAAAAAAAACAATTTAACCATTTTGTAGATTTTTCAATATTTAGAATCCCCAGAACTGAATTAAACCAATATGGTACAAAACCGAAGCTGAACCAAAATTCTAAAATTTGGGAATGAATCCTAAACTCCACAACCATAAATATCCGAAATTGAATGGATCTACCCAGAACTGAACTCAATAAAATTATGTTGTTAATGGAAAACTGTTGAATATTATCTTTTGAGAAAACTAAGAATTCACATTTAGGTTTGTTCTACAATTATTTTTGTTATATTTACCTATAACAAATTATTTCTGTAACCATTTCTTAAATTTAAAATTTATTTTTACATTAAAATTAAAAAACCCCGCCCAATCGGGCGGGTACTAATCTAGTTCTAAAATATGGGAATGAATCCTAAAGTCCACAACCATAAATATCCGAAATTGAATGGATCTACCCAAAACTGAACTGAATACCGAATGTCCAGACTTTTAACAAAACATATGGCCAGACTTAGGGATTAAGGTTTTGGTGGGCTGTATTTTTGGTGGCAAGTTCCTACATGGTCAGGTAAAAAAATACCCAACAACGACCAGAGCTGTCTTTACGTGGGAGGACGTCAATATCGAATATTCAACGATAATTGAGTCCCTTAAAAAACTAATATCATATTTAAACTCATTATTGTGTGAGGTCTTGAAACCTCTGGTCATTTCATTTCTAAAGTAAAGTCTTTTTTTTTTTTTTTTTTAAAAACAAATGGGTTGGTGGAGGAAGAGGAACAAGAAGCGAACATTGAAGAGAGGGGCAGATTTGTTAGAAGATCTCATCGAATGTTGCGATGGCAAATCAAATCCCATCAAATTGTTTTCGTCCTATGAGATCAGCAAAGCCACCGACAATTTCAGCGAGTCAAATCTTGTTTTAGAATTATCTGATGATATCTACAAATGGTATTCAGGTAAAACCAAGAACCATGACATGATACTCATCAAGAAAGGTTTATTTAGGTTCGATGGCGACAGAGCAGGAAACTTTTGTCGAGACATAGCAGTTTCATCTATGGTGAGTGGTCACAAAAACTTTTTAAAATTGGTTGGATGTTGTCTTGAGTTTGAAGGTCCAGTTACGGTTTATCATGGTGTTAAGAAACATTACAAATTAGATGATATAAGTAAACAGTCGTGGAAAATGAGAATGAAGATAGCTGAAGATATCGCGACTGCTTTAGCTTACCTTCACACTGCCTTCCCAAGGCCCTTCGTATATAGGACTTTTTCTGCTAAGAATATCTTAATGGATGAAGATGGGGTCACGAAGCTGAGTGACTTCTCTTGTTGCGTCTCAATTCCTGAAGGACAGTTATTTGTTAAGGTTGACAGACCAGTAGGATCTTATAGATACATGGAGTATAAGTACATGGAAAATGGCGTCGTCTCGGAAGAAACGGATGTATATGCATTTAGAATGTTAATGATGCTAAAGCTTCTAATTGGAAAAGAAAGATTTTGGGAGATTTCAGAAGGAGAAGAAGCAAAGAAGAAGGTGAAGGTGAATGTGAAGGTGAGGATTATAGTTATGACAGTGTTGATACTGGTGTATTCGTGTGGAAGATGGTTTATCCAGTAAGACACCTTCAACGTTGGCTGTCAAAATTCAAGGAAAAGAGAAGAATGGATGATATTGCAGATCTAAAGATGCTGGAAAATATGGGTGGAGTTTCAGAACTAGAGCTTTGTCAAATGAAAGCTTTCGAAAAGATCTCATCATGCGACGAAGTTCTAACGATGGTGGTGGAAGTGGCCAAAGAACTAAAGAAGATACAAAAATCTCTTATAAACGACTCTTCTTCTCCTTCAGATGAAACCCAGTTCGAGTTTTTCGACGAGCGCTTGGATAAACCTCTAAGTGCGTACCTCAGACAGAGAAAGAAGATTGTTGACAAGAGTTTTGTACGAGAAACAGCAGAGCGGGAAGAAGAAGTTGAATAAGAGATTAGTATACTCTTAGACTCTTTTGTGTTATTCTCTTTCTTATATCTATGAATCCATCACTCTTCTCAAACTTAAACACAAACATTGCTTATATGTATTTGACGAAATGTTTCAATGTGTTACCACTTCATGTCTAAATTGTTTTGATTACAAAAATAGTGAAAGCATTTAGTCCTTAATGAAAAAAAAAAACACAAAACTTTGGAGTTGTATTCATTATATTCATTTTAATATGTCTATGAGCTTACAACAATTTCATGAGCATAAGAATATGTCAAACTTTGAACAAACACTAATTACTACCAAGTGAAACCTTCACTCCTCTCTCTTCATCTCCATTCTAAATCTCTCATCTTCCTCTTGTCTTTTAACACTCATATAAATCTCTATTTCAAAAGGAAAAAAACACTCATATAAATCGTCACCAACCACAACACATAATTTACTGGTTTTTCTGTTTCTATCTTCCACAACAATCTCTGGGAACTCAACCTTCGGCGTAATTACTACCAGAATCATGGGATTTGGATAATTATAAAAAGGTATGCGTGTTTGAAGTAAGGTGATCATAACTAGCTTATATGAGAAAGTTGAGGAATAAGAGTTCATGGTAGAGAGAGGTGCTTTGGTCACCCAAGTGACAAGTCACCGACTTGAACAGCAAATAACTCCCTCTAATGGCCATACAACCAATCACACCTAGCCACATGCCTCGACACTTAGGCTTAGTTTTAGCTACTTGCTTAATAATTGTAACAGTCTAATCATGACTTGAAGATCTCTAATCATAAATTGCTATATCTTGATCCTCGTCTCAAAATCTAAATCAACAGTTCTCTGTCAAAATTGAAGCACAGCATGCTTACTAGATACAAATTAGTAGCGGCTATTTTGGATCTGAATACTAAACCTCTATTCATTGAACCTCTTCCAAACTCACTAAGCAACTGAATAAGTTTTGGATCACCTCTTAATAAAGCTCAAAAATAAACCATTAAATTTCCTTGACAAAACGTTTTTTTTTTTTTTAATCGTCATGATCATCCGGAAAATAGTCTCGAACAAAATTCAAAAATTTGTCACGAAAACATGACATATATATATTCATTGATATCTATAATAATCAAAATAAAATAACTGATAAAAGTAAAAATAAAATATCTACATGACAAGAGAGAGTGCAAAGGAGTATGTAATCAAAAGTTGTTTTTTAAGTTATATTAGTAATCAACCAAATAAAAGTGTTAGTTCTTTTTCCATGTAAGTATTTGGAGTAATATCCCGATAGAAAAGACAGCAAAAATGGACACTTACCCATGTAACTAAAGACATTTTCAAAAGTGATGTAGTTCCATTCTATGCAATCTAACCAAACCGATATTTAAAAATCTAGGCCTAACCAAACAATTGTTAGAACCAAACGGGAACACGTCCCTTAAAACTTAAAAAATGTGAACTTAAAACAATTGTTTTTTTTTTTTTTTAATTTATTATCTTTCTTTGAGGATTGGATGTATCTTATATACTTATGCACTTATTTCTTCCAACTTTTCATACTTAGAAAAGTCCAAGTCCTCAAATTTAATTTTTGACCATGGTGCTATGTTTACGCGCAAGGACCTTGGTATTGAATATTCATCAACAAATTATTACTTAATGTTCTTCTTTAACTCTGTTTGTGAGGCTCTCTTTAATTTAGGCTTTGAGATGGGTTGGTGGAGGAAAAAGACGAAGCCAAAATCCGAGATAGAGGCCAAGAGAGGGGCGATGTTGTTAGAAGATGTCATCGAATTTTGTAACGCCCGTAAACCGGTTTCGGTTTAGGTGTGTCGATCGACACCACTAGGGGTGTGTCGATCGACACAAGCAAACTGTGCGATTGAGGTTTTGGGCTTTTAATTGCGCGGTTTGATCGGGTTAAAGAGGAAAACCCTAATGGGCTCGTATTTAGGGAAAAAAAACTCGACTTAGGGTTTTGTGTAGCCACTTTGTCGTT
The DNA here is from genome assembly GCA_011420285.2 of Erysimum cheiranthoides. Lineage (NCBI taxonomy): Eukaryota > Viridiplantae > Streptophyta > Magnoliopsida > Brassicales > Brassicaceae > Erysimum > Erysimum cheiranthoides. The sequence continues at coordinate 9,978,897 of CM022179.2, read as the reverse complement.
TTCTGATAAGAGAAATCAGAGAGAAAGTTCTGTGAGTTCCTCTTAGCCTTTCTGTGAGTTTCCGGAGCCGTTTCCTGAGAGATCTTCCTGTGGAGAAGGAGATCCGAGTCTGTGGTGTCGTGTGAAGGGTGCTAAGGGCTGTTATCTTCCTTGTGTTCGTTTAGTTTCTTCCAGAGAAGAGGTGAGTGCATAACCGAGAGGCTTATCTAAGCGTTAGATTCGTGATTTCTATGTTTGATTCGATGATTGATTGATTCCTTGTCTGTTTGATGTGTTTCTATGGTCGTGTCTGTGTTATTGGGACTTGGTTTGGTCTCTGTGAGGATCGATTGTGTGTTCAGGGCACTTGGAGAAGGAGGATTCGCGATGTGGAGGTCGCTGGAGAAGTGTATGCGCGATCTGTGTCGATTGACACAAAAGAGGTGTGTCGCTCGACACAAGTCGGGCCAAGTGTCGATCGACACAAGGAGAGTGTGTCGATCGACACCAGTCGTGTTCTGTGTCGATCGACACACGTTCGTCAGAATGTCTAATTTGCCTGTTTGTTTGTATTTTGTTTCTAATGCTTGTGTGTATAGCATGTTGCTTGGGAGGATTGCCTTACTAAGTATATATGATAATACTTACTGATGAGTCTCATATTTACCGTTTTCTATATAGGATTTAGGTTTGTATATTGAGTCAACTAACTTATATTAGATAGAATATAGGGCTATATGTTTCACTTAGTGTATTACAGGTCTAAAGAGCGTTTATTGCAAAAGGAAGAGTTTTAGATCAGTTTGGATGCAAATATACATTGAAAGATGCAGAGTCCAGCAGACCCGTCAGAAGTATGGCCTCATACGAAGACCTTCCCACCGTTGGATCTTTGCTAAGATTGTGATGGTGAACCATGTATCAGATCAATAACTGGTTTACTATCCCCTTCAAAGATTACTTTACGGAAACCGTTGCTCTAGGCATGTTGCATAGCGAATAGAAGAGCCTAAAATTCACATTCCAAGACATCAGCTGTAGGCAAACCTTTTGCATGTCCTGTACCCTTAAAACATCCTCTATCATCCCGTATTATCCAACCAGCTGTCGCCTGTTGTTGTCCCTGTCAGAATGAACCATCAAAGTTGTACTTTACCCAATTCTGTTGTGGTGGTGTCCATGCCATAGTATTCAACCGATTAGCCTGAGCGTGTGCTTGATCAGATGATGGGGATAACCTAGCAATATATTCCTGAGAGGTCTGCCATTCTATAGCATCATTTCTAGCCTAGGATAGAGATTTCTGCCATGTCACAGACTTGTGCTGAAACATTAATAGATTCCTTGCCTTCCATAATCTCCATAATATCCATAAGGCTAAATTATGCATTTGCGGATGGTGTCGTACCAGTGTTCCATCAAGAAGAGCTTCAATCTTTGAATCCACAGATAGAGCTGGATTAAATAAACTTGCATGTGAAATACCTGATGCACGCCAAACTGATTGTGCATAAAAGCATTCAAAGAACAAGTGGTTTGTTGGAATATATATAAATACTTAAGGATATTACACATAATTAACCAATTTTCGTTAATTACATAATTAATATCGATTGATATTTTAAGTGACACAAATTAAGATTAAGTGGGATCAATTTATTTAATTGACATAAAATTATGGGGAAAATCACATTTTAAACCTTCAAAGTGTCACTGAGTAACACTTTAAATTTCGAGAGAATTTCACTAACACTATAAACCTTAAAATAATTTTACTAACACTTTAAACCTTAAAACTAACTTTTATGTTTGCATCGCCATAAAAAATGACGGAACAGTAATATATGTCAATGCAAAATAGTTAAATTATGTTGGTTATATTTAAATTTAAATTAGTTTTTTTTTCTAGAAAAAGAAAGAAGAAAAAAAATTTTCATCTTCTTTGATCTGCTTACCAATATCCCATCACAAATCTTCAAGATTTGTTATTCAGTTCATAGTTTTCGTTTATCCTTTTTCTCTTGTGCTTTAGTCTCTAGTTTCAAAAGTTTATCAATGGCGTAGTAAGAATTAACCAGATGCAGCTGATATTAGGGTTAGACGAGAGTTATATGGTCGGACGGTGAATAGACGAAGAAGATAAAAAAATTTTTGTTTTTTTTGAAATTTTTTTTTATTAATCATAGTAAATAATCAAATTAAATTAAATTAATTAAAATTTAATTAAACAAGTATTTAAATCAAACTAACATAAATTTAACTATTTTTTATTGACAAATCCATCATTTTTTGTTGGGGTGCAAACATGAAAGGTACTTTTAAGGTTTAAAGTGTTAGTGAAATTTTCTCAAGGTTTAAAATGTTACTCGGTTATAGTTTGAAGGTTAAAAATGTAATTTTCCCTAAAATTATGTATAAGTATCAGTTTTTTCTATTGAAACTATGTTCACATCGTTTTCTTATTGATGTTAAAAAGTTGAGTAGATACATCAATTATTTAATTGATATGAATTTATATATTTGTGTTGATTTCTTTTTAAGTGATGATGCAAGTAAACATTAGTTTGTATCATCTTTATGTAACTGATGTAAACAAATCCAATAATAATATCGTTTGTTCTAATTGACATCTCGTCTCTTGTAGTGTCGTCTACCAAACTATAAGAAATTAAAAGAAAAGACGTTCGTCTACCAAATTGAATTGGTGTGGATTTCACGTTTTAAGTAAAAGTATTTATACGCACTTAAGTCAACAATACAATTTTGATTGGGAATTTCACCTTTTCCATTTTGACTCTATTTGAATATTAAAGACAAAGAAAATCAATTCTAACTACTCTTTTTGTTTGTTTCTGATCATATCTATTCGACTTCTCCATACTAAACACGTTTATAATAAAAACAAGTCTGAAATTTTCAAAAAGTAAAATATCATACTAGACTACAAGAATTAAATTAGTGGAGGTATTGGTTTCAACTTTCATCTACTGTAACTACATAGTATAATTTTAGTATACATGCAGTGACACTAAATAGTAAATATTAAATAAGCTAAATATAATTTGTGCGGCTAGCTGTGCCCCTGACTTCTCTGGGACACTCTATCTCTCTATCTTCTCTGGGAGAGAAAATGGAGATATCAGTGGCGTCGGTAACAGTTTCAGTAGTTATAGCTGTTGCGTCGTGGTGGTTATGGAGAAATTTGATGTGGGTTTGGTTTAAACCAAAGAAGCTTGAGAGTTACCTGAGAAGACAGGGTCTTGCCGGAACTCCTTACACGCCTCTTGTCGGCGATTTGAAGATGAATTCTACCATGATGATGGAGGCAAGATCCAAACCCATCAAAGTAACGGATGATATCACACCACGTGTCTTGCCTTTTCCCTCGCAAATGCTCAGGACTCACGGTATGTATGTTTCCTGGTTGGCCTCTTGATTCAGAACTTAGCCAAAGACTGTTGTAGAGAATCTGATCTTGAAAAGGTTTCACAGGAAGGACTTTCTTTAACTGGTTTGGACCTATTCCAACCATCACTATAATGGATCCTCAGCTAATTAAGGAAGTGTTCAACAAAGTTTATGATTTCCCCAAGGTGCGTACGTTCCCTTTGGGTGAAATGATAGGCTCTGGACTCGTTAGTTACGATGGTGATAAATGGGCGAAACACCGAAGAATCATCAACCCGGCTTTCCACCTTGAGAAGATCAAGGTTTAAAAGCTTTATATTTCCATAGTCTTGAATCAGGTTGTAATGTATATATGTTCATTTGACTCTGAACCCAACTTGTGCCTTCTGCTTTTATATATATAGAATATGGTACCTGCGTTCCACCAAAGCTGCTGCGAGGTTGTTGGCGAATGGGACAAGTTAGTCTCGGATAAAGGTTCGTCGTGTGAGGTCGACATTTGGCCTGGGCTTGTGAGCATGACTGCAGATGTAATCTCTCGTACTGCTTTTGGTAGCAGCTACAAAGAAGGACATAGGATATTCGAGCTCCAAACAGAACTTGCAGAGCTCCTCGTACAATCTTTTCTGAAATCTTTTATCCCTGGATTTATGTAATGAAAAAGAACCCTCAACTTGTCTTGATACAAGGCCTTTAGAGCTTGAATCTTGTTTTTTAATCTTTTAGTGCTGCATTCTATTGGAGATGTGAACCATGTTGTGTCATATTCTGTGTCTATTGTTTGCGTAGTTATCTTCCAACGAAGGGTAATAGAAGGATGAAAGCAGCAGCCAGAGAAATACAAGTTATACTGAGAGGGATCGTTGACAAAAGGTTAAGGGAGAGAGAAGCTGGGGAAGCACCAAGCGACGATTTGTTGGGTACACTTCTTGAATCAAATATGGGGCAAAGTAAAGGAAATGGAATGAGCATTGAGGATGTGATGAAGGAGTGCAAGTTGTTCTATTTCGCGGGGCAGGAGACAAGTTCAGTTCTTCTGGTTTGGACAATGGTTCTGTTAAGCCAACACCAAGACTGGCAGGCTCGTGCAAGAGAAGAAGTGAAGCAAGTTTTTGGCGATAAAGACCCCGATACAGAAGGCCTGAACCAACTCAAAGTTGTAAGTATTATAACCCAAATCAAAAACCTTTTTCAAGTGGCTTCAGTACTTTTGCTTTGTTTGGATGATTTTGATGAATGTTTCCAACAGATGACAATGATATTGCATGAGGTTCTTAGGCTATATCCTCCAGTGACACAGCTGAGTCGAGCAATCCACAAAGAGATGAAGCTAGGCGACTTGACACTACCAGGCGGTGTTCATATTAGTGTACCTGTAATGCTAGTTCAACGCGACACCGAGCTGTGGGGAAACGATGCAGCAGAGTTCAAGCCTGAGAGATTCAAAGACGGTCTGTCAAAGGCAACAAAGAGCCAAGTCTCCTTCTTTTCTTTCGGGTGGGGACCGAGGATATGCATCGGTCAGAATTTTGCCATGCTTGAGGCAAAAATGGCAATGGCATTGATTCTACAGAAATTCTCCTTCGAGCTATCACCTTCCTATGTTCATGCGCCTTACACAGTCATCACCCTTCACCCACAGTTCGGTGCTCATCTTATCTTGCACAAGCTTTAGTTCTATAACGGAAACTTCATTGTGTTGTTGTGTAATAAACAGAGGAAACAAATCTAGATCATGTTACAAAAACCCATTCTATAGACTCAGAAGAAAACCTTATAGGCAATGAAATAAACTAATTTCAGATAGATACTATATTTCCGTTTCATAAAGATATGAATATTTTAGAAAAAAATAGATGTTTTGTAAATCTAATGAAAGATTTAGATAACATTTCTTATTTAATTTGCTCATATTAATTAGAGTTAAAATAAATAAAACAATTATTAGATAATTATGGAATAAGGGTATATGATTGGTATGTTAAGTCTGCGTGAACACACCAATTCATAACCCACTAAAAAAAGTTTAGCTTCATAAAGTTGTCATTGTCTCGTTGAATGTTGTTAACATGGAGAAAGGTTAAAGAAATATCAGTAAAGGAATGTTTAAAGCATTGAAAAAAACAATTACGTTATTTGCCAGTGAGAGAGGGATCGTGGAAAAAAAGAATAATAGCTAATAAATTAAAATTATATAGTTTAAAAAAAAACATATGCAACGATCAATTTTGCTTAAATTTCTCTTGCTTTCTTGAATTTTTTGTTTGTTTTGTATTTTTGTAAACATGTCACATGTCAAAATTTGATTGCACCAAGTGATTTATGATAAGATACACTTGTTTGTTTCTTTCAACTTCCATGGTGCTGATATCTTCACGCGGGATTTAGAAAAGTCTCAAGTCCTCAAATCTCTTTTCGACCATTGTGCTATCTTTACGCGGTTTTGAATATTCAACATCAAATTATGACTTTAAAACTAAATATTCATTTCGTTTCTAACTTTGTTTATGAGGTCTTCAATCTTCTATTTGATTTTAGAATATAGTTTTTTCTTTCTTTTTAAGTTTAGGTTTTGAGATGGATCACTGGAGGAAGAAGAAGATGCCAAAATCCGATATAGCGTTCGCGAGAGGGGCGAAGTTATTAGAGGATCTCATCGAATGTTGCGATGGCAAATCCAATCCTATCAAATTCTTCTATGCTGATGAGATATGCAAAGCTACCGACAATTTCAGCGACTCGAATCATATTATATTTTATTTTGAACACAATTGGTATTCAGGTAAAACCGAGACACATGACATGATACTCATCAAGAACAATCTATACTGGCTCTGTTAGAGTCCCACATCGATAAGAATTAAAATCCTTGGGCAATATATATAGTGTGAGGTAAACCTCCTCCCTTGAGCTAGCTTTTGAGTGTTGAGTTAGGCCCATTACTAACATGGTATCAGAGCCAAGGTAATTTTCTTGATAGTGGGCTTCCACCCATGGATGTCCAGTCCCAATAACTTCACGCTTCAGATGTCCAGTCCTGAGCGTGAGGGGGGTGTGTTAGAGTCCCACATCGATAAGAATTAAAATCCTTGGGCAATATATATAGTGTGAGGCAAACCTCCTCCCTTGAGCTAGCTTTTGGGTGTTGAGTTAGGCCCATTACTAGGCTTGAGGACTGCCAACTACAACACTTTTGCCGCGACATAGCAGTTTCATCGATGGTGAGTGGTCACAAAAACTTCTTGAAATTGGTTGGATGTTGTCTTGAGTTTGAATGTCCAGTCATCATTTATCATGGTGTAAAGAAACATAGTTATGTAAAAATAAAGGAGCAGTCATGGAGAGGGAGAATGAAGATAGCAGAAGATATTGCGACTGCTTTAGCTTACCTTCACACGGCATTCGCAAGGCCCTTCGTATATAGGTGTATGTTTCTTGAGAATATCTTGTTGGATGAAGATGGTGTCGTGAAGCTGAGTGATTTCTCTTACTGCGTCTCAATTCCAGAAGGAGAAATATCTGTCAAGGTTGATGACAGATTAGAGGGACAATATAGTTTCATAGACGGTAATTACATGATGAGTGGCGTAGTCTCGGTGAAAACGGATGTTTTTGCCATTGGAATTGTAATGCAAAAGCTTCTAACTGGACAAGAAATAATATGGGAGCTTTACGACAGTGAAGATATTGTAGGCAAGAGAAATATGAATGATCAGAGAAGACATATTCAAAATTGGCTGTCAAAATTGGGGGAAGATCGAAGAATGGAGGAGATTGCAGATCCAAAGATGCTCGAAAAGATGGGTGAAATTTCAGAGCAAGAGCTTTGTCAAATGAAAGCTTTCTTGAAGCTCTCACTGAGATGCGTCGGTCGTGGAGAGGAAGTTCCAACGATGGTGGAAGTGGCCAAAGAACTAAAGAAGATTCAAAGGTCTCTTAATAACAACTCTTCTTTTCCTTCAAGTGAAACCCAATTTGACTCTGCTCAAGACATTTCTTCCGCAATGCTACCCTCAAACAAGACTTTAAACACAAAGGCATTGCTAACAAGTATTACCTCCCAGGTATTTCACGAAGTATTTCAATGGGTTATGTTGAAATGGTTTCGGTTCTTGAGAAAAAACCGAAGAATATGCTGAAAATAAGTTCGATTCTTGTTTGTATATTAAGACATTAATTAGTTATCAAGTTTCATTTTTGTTTACTTCTACTTTCATTATAATTAAAGACTACGTTACTTTTGATTCTGTAGTCTTGTCTTACCTCAGTGCTTGTTTCTATGTGTTTGGTTTGATCAATCCGTCTTTAGTACTATATGTAAATCTTTATATTAATGTAAATCTATTCGTTTGTATGTAAAGGGAACTACTCCCAAGTCAATAACAATTAACACAAGTCGTTCAACAATTTTGTTTTCTTTCTTCTAATGTATAGAGATTTATTGTATTTAAAAAGAAAATTAAACATTGATTTGCACTCGTGGGGCCGCTCCAACAAAATTGGTGGACTGAAGTGTTGATGTTATGGTGACCGAGTTTTAGAGAAACTTGTTGTGTTTCAGCTGTTGAAGTACTTGTTGTACTACTGCAGAAGTACTATAGGAAGTGCTACATGATGCTGCTGTTTTATGTACGTGAGAAGTTTCTGGAAGATTTGAGAAGACAAGATAAGAGCACGTTTTGGGATGAATCATAAAGGAAAAATGACTTATGAAGAGATTAGGAAGACTTGGAAAATTGGAGTTTAAAAAGAAAAAGGAAAAGATTAAAAAGAAAATTAACTTTTCCTTATGGAATTTGGAAAACTTTCTCTTATGTGATTAGGAAATCATGGTGGCTATATAAAGAGGTTAGGAAATCATGGTGGCTATATAAAGAGGTGTTGGGCACGTCCAAGAGAAGCAAGGAAGTTGGGGCATAAAGATAAATCGTAGAGAGCTCCTTCGGAGTTTGTGCGACGAAGTATCGCGGTTTTGTGCTTGTGTGATCAAGCTTATTTGTGCGTTGGTGTTGACGTACGTGTTGGAATTGAAGTCTAGACTCCGGGGAGTTTAGCCCAGGGTTAGGTTATCTTGGTTGAAATCTAGGCTCATGGGAGTTTAGTTAAGGGTAGAGATTTATCCTTAAGATTTCATGGTATGAACGGAGCGGTGAATTAAGAGGGTTGTGCTTGATTTACGCGTTTGCGAATATGTTGTATTTGCTTTCTTGTTCTAGTGGAATCGAAATCTGGACTTGGTCCCGGGGAGTAGGAAAAACCGAACCTCGTTAACAAACTTCGTGTCTTATTTATTTTCTGCACTTTTATTTGCCTCACTCACACTTTCACGAAGCACAAGCAAGATGTGGCCCTTTTTATAGTTTGTTGTAATAGTGTGTTTTTTCTTATTTTTGTTTCAAATTTTGAATTCCAATTAATTTTGAAAACGAACGAAAAAGAAAGCAGCAAGGAAAAAAATACATGAGATGCCACTAAAAAGGAAAATTAGAAATATTTGGTGGCTCATACAAACCATTTCTAATTAAAAAAAAATATATATTTTAAAAGAAATTATGGGGTTTAAAATATTTTAGCTTAAAATTAACCAATTGATATGAGAAAATTAATTAAATCTAGTGGGAAAAAGAAAAAAAATACAAAAAGTGTTTCATAGTTCAAAGCTTATAGTTGCCAAATATACCATAAGTATTTCAGTGATGCATGATGCATCTATTAAAAAGCTTCATATATCAATATCAGGAAAGCTGTTACATACATTTTTGTCATCTGGAGAGTAAAGAGATGAATCATTGTTACTTTGTTCTTTCGAGAAGTGTGACTCTTGCTCATTACTAGCACTTCCCATGGTCAAGTTTACTTTAAGCAAAAGATACTGATAAAACTAGAATAATGTTTGTGACAACAACAGCCGATACTATTGCTACAAACTTTTAGTACCATATGTCAAAGGCTGTACAAGATCCAAGCCAATGCTAGTTCAGTGATACTATGTGGTGCTCAAGATTAAAGTAAGATTATAACGCAAGATCTTTGCTTATGGTCTGTACATGTTTTATAATTTCCACAAAATATTGTACTGCCAATTCTGTAGACCCTTGCTCACATAATTTTTTTTTTTTTAATTATTAAAAAGTTCTGGACCTAGTCCCGTACATTTCCTCATGCCAAACATTTAATATGGTTTCTCCCAAACGTCGCTCGAACCAGCTACCTCTAGGCTTTACCTACCAATTGAGCTATTAACACTTGGTTGCTCACATACATTTCATCACAAGAAAAAAAAAAAAAAACTTTAATAACATAATTCGTCAATATAATGATGACTTTCAACACATGCAACGTTGTTTTCGATCATAAAACAAACACTTGCCTGGAAAATGTCATCGCTTATCTTATCTCAGCAGATTTCAAATGCCATCTCCTTCTCTTGGTTTCCGTTTCTACTGCTCCATCTAATTTACATCAGCATTTTTACGCACTACAACCATTTTTCAGCCAAAAAGTTATTATAGCTCTAAGCCAGATACTAATGACTAATGAAATACCATGAACATTTGCAGCTAGCTATAAACTATATACATATGCTTTTGAAGCAACTGCAGTACAAATAGAATTCACCTCATTTGATTGTTAATTAAGCCAAATACTCTCAAAACGTAACTCGTTCACAGCTCTTGCATTGCAGTTCACTAGATAAGGTTACATAATAGGACACAAATCAGAGAAAGAGAATGGACTTTAATGGTTACTATATTTCACCTTTTATCAATAATGATAGTTGACAGAATTTAGGGAACATAAGGAAACTGAAGTTTTAAGAGAGAAGAAGCATGTAATCTGTACACAAACACTTAGCATTGACAAAATTTATCAAAACCACAAGACTGTTGAAAGGACAAATATATTGATAAAAAATATAACCTGGAACTAGCAGTAAGATGTTCCTTGATGACCTTTCTCCAGCAAAACTAAGTAGTTATATATGTTTGGCTCGCTTCGTGAATGACTGAGGAAACAACAAAAAACCCAAAAATTACCATCCTACGTGCATAACACATTTGCTTGGGCTAGATAGGAACATAAGATATTTATAAACCGTGTGGTAGAAAACACAGAGACATAATCAAGAAAACTAAAAATGTATGCTTATAAATTACTTAAACTGGATTGTAACACAGATGGTGGATCAGACAGTTACATGGGACATTTTGGCTCCAATGGTGTTAGAATATTAGTTGAGAAGAAGAACCAGAGTTAGAGAGACCTTTGTCTCTTCTCTTTTTAAAGAAGACAAGAATGAAATATAAACTTTTATTAAACTGAAACTTGTTGTTTACAATACGATCACAACGTCTATAAAACAACATAAGGAACCATGACGAAGGTTTAGACTCGTGACTCTGCACTTGTGACATTTGACATAAGCGACCTTTCAACACGTCATGACCCTTAATAACATTTATCACTTATCATACATAATTATATATTCCGACGTAACTCAATTATCACTAACAAATGGTGAAACACAAGAGTCACTGTTTACAAAATCAGCTTGCCATGCAACTGAGTTATGAGCCCTATAAACTGCTTCGGGTGAGAAGGGTATAAGCTGACCAGGACAGCTCTTAAGGTCGACCAGCATTTCCACCGTATCGTGCACAACAACAACAGACATATGATTATACGAGTCGATACCAGCAGAAGATCCAAGATCACTAGGGAAACCCTGATCAAGAGAAATTAATAGAAAAAATGCCAAGTTGTGAGAACCAATCAATGACATGTGGAAATGAAGTGATACATTTCTATACAGTACTTACCACTACAAGCCTACTTTCAAGACCAACAGTATCAGCTAGAACTTTAAAGAAGATTGCTCGAGCACGACAAGAACCATATCTGATCTGTCCCAGCAGTGGAAACCCATGAGTTTTAAATGATTGTCTCGCTTTGTCCAGACTCTGGAGAGTTTTTCCTTTATATACCTCTGCCACCTGCCAGAAGAAGCCATTTGTTTTTCTTATTTAGAACTAAATATTTATTGCATGCAGCGATAAATAAAGTAGCAAAATGATATATATGATGTGTAACCAAAGAGATGATAAATGATGATAAATGATGCTCGCCCATTCTTACCAATGCAGCAATTTTCTTAATAACTTTGACCGACTTGGAGTCCAATCCTATGACAAGTTTGATGATCAAATCCTTTAGCCTAACGAGCTTTTTATCTTTCTCTAAATCTACACAAATCACATCAGCCTTTAGACGTTCGTCGCCCAGCTCATCAAGTTCTTCCAATGTAGGAATGCTTTTAGAAAGTGTAAATCTCTTAACCTGTTGAAAATTCAGTAGCACTTAACTAAGTATTAATAAAGCTAACTGAAGTAATATTTTGACGGAGATAAAACCTAAAGATAGCTTACCGGGATCACGGAGTAAAAACTATTTGGGAGCGGGTCAGAAAACGATCCAGTACTCCAAAGAATATTCGATGCTTCATAATTTAACACCCCATCTTGATCAAGATTTGTTGGTAATTCTTTAGTATCAGAGGTTTCTTCTTGTGGTCCCGGGGAAGCAATATCAACAATTTCCGCAATTTCTGAAAGCTCGAAGGTTGGACTTGGAGGATTTCGGTCTGAAGGCTCCAAGGTTGGACTTGGTAGTCTTTGTTCTGATGGCCCAGCATCATTTCCTGCCTCTTCTACAGTCATTTCCTTGAGGTCTCTAATCACATGAGTGTCTCCTTAGCCCATAGGGTTCCCTCAAAAACAAGATAAAAAAAAATTGTAGGTATCAGAATATTGAGAATCAAACTTCGTGTACCTGTAGTTTGAATCTCTAGGTTAGTTAACCTGCATTGACAAAAGGAAACAAAAAAGAATGGTTATATATCTAAAAACCCCATTACTCTTTGATATCTTAAATACATGTTTCAGTAACATACTACATTGCACTAGGTAGTAGATGAATATTTTAGAATTCTCAATGACTGGCTACAAAGTGGTGGGGTTTTGGAACAAGAAGAGAATCGACTTTTATTAAATGAAAACATACGTCACGACGGAATCATGAACTGATTCAACTGATCCACGGTGACATCTGCAACATTTAGCTCCCATTTCCAAGTACTCGGTGGCAATAATTCCAGTGTCCTGCATAGATTTCAAACTTAGATTGAACATTTAATAAGAGAAATCCTCTTTAAATCTACCCATGAGATGGATTCAAACACACAATAAACCATAAACAAGAAAATAATGCTAAGGAGCAACTGAAATATCATTTTGACAATATCGGGATCACAATATAAAAACCAGAAGTAAATGCTAAAGAGCAGAATTAAGGGTCTTACACGAAAGCAGATCAACGTGAACTCCCTAGTTCCAAATTCCAACAATCAATATGCTTAAATCTCACTGTGTAACAAGAGAAATACAGAAGAGAGAATTGAAGACTATCATGATCAAGCAACAAAGAACATTCATGAATGTATATGTGCACGTATATGTATATATATATATATATATATGCATAGAGATTTGCATCAAACATTCATGAGATGAAACTGGATTTTTGGTTTTTTAAAAGTTTTGATGATTTTGATGGCGGAAAACATGTGTTGGGGTTTTAGGAAAGGTGATGAAGCCTCCAAGAGAGGAGAGGGAAACATTCAAAAATGAAAGAGAAGTAAGTCACATGCAAAGATTATAAGCACTTATGTCATGTACTTATATATTGGTCGTCCCCTTTCTATCACAAAAATCTTAATAATACTTGTGTAAAAAAAAACAACTTAAAAAGATTAGTTAAATTTTGTGAGATATTGCTTGATTTAAGAATTTTTTAGATAGAAACCAAGATCTGTAAACAGATACGTTCATAAAAAATATGGTTTGAATCTCGTATGTTGAAGAACATTATGAATAAAGATCTTAAGAAAACTAGTTAGATATATATTTCTCGTATATATGAGATAGATTACGAAGAGGAGGAGGATGTAAATGAACCAGAATTTTTGAAAAAAGTATACTTGAAAATTCAACGAAAATTCAAATTTCAAAAAGGATTGCAATATAAGAATAATGACTGAAGAAAATTCATCCCACTTCAATGTAGATTCTGATACCTAATAAATTTCAAAAGTTTTGTTTGCTAAACACTTGACAACGCCGTTTTCTTTAGATTTGGATCATATATCTCGTCAATGAACTCAATAAAATATCAAACATATATGTCATTTATATAGTACTTTATAGAAGAGAAAACTATATATATTTGAGACATTATATTTATCTTTTTTCTTAAACTATCTTTGAAAATCTGATATGTAACACTTAGAAATTTGACATATGTCCTATGATTTTAGCTAAACCCAAATAATAAAATGGTAAAGTCCCACCATTTAAAATTATTCAATGATAAATTAATTTAAAATTATGTTTTAGATCTAATGAATATTGTATTACCAAAATATGTTTATATTTCTAAGATACAAAACTTCTTATAATTTTTTTATTTAAGGTTTCTTCTTAAACTATAATTGAGAATCTAACATGTGACACTCAAACATTTGACATGTGTCTTATGGTTTTAGCTAAAATCAAATAATAAAATGGTAAAATCTCACCGTTTAAAATTATTCTATGATAAATTAATTTAAAATTATTTAATAGATCAAATGATATTGTATTAACAAAATATGTTTCTATTTCTAAGATACAAATTTTTTAACAATTATTTATTTTTGAAATATATGATATAATGTCCTTTAATTTATTAAAAAAATTATCTCTATATTTTTTAAAGTTATACTAAATTTTTCTTTAAAAAAAATTTACTTAACAATTTTTTTGGTATAGTCTTTAAAAAATATTTATTAAAAAAATAGGATAACTTGGTGTTCAAAAAAATAATAAAAAAAGGATAATATTACTAGATAACCTAATTTGACAAGGTATTTTGCAAACTAACCATAGTGCAGAAAAGTTTGTAAAATAACGTTTATTTTGGTGGGTTCTTGACGATAATATCCTTTAGCAATGGGCCCACATGTTTTGCTTCTAATATATTATGTGTGTGACAATGATGTATTATAGACATAAATATAGTGATATATGAGAGAAACATATAATAGAAATCAAAATGGTTGCATCTTTTTATTGTAAACCATATTTTACGATTGTATCTTTTTTTATTATAACTTTTCATAACTTTTCTTTTTTATATTTTTATTTGAAAATATACTTTTTACGGTTGCCTTTTTTGCAATCATTTTTTACGGTTGTTTTTTTTTATTTTAACGATTGTGTCTTTTTATTGTAACACTATTTCACGGTTGTTTCTTTTCATTATACCTTTTCGTAATTTTTTTTTTTGAATTTTTATTTTTACAAATACCTTGTATGGTTGCATATTTCTTTGTAATCCTGTTTAACGGTTGCGTCTTTTCATCGTAAAATATAAATTTTTTATTTAATACCAAAATCGTATGTTTTCTTTAGAAAACTTCATTTCTCTTTACTATAATTTTTGGTTAATATATTTTTATTTAAAATGATATATTTTTTATCGCAATTCTTCGTTTATACATCTATAATAATATCAATAATGCTCTTAAAGTTACATCTTTTTATACTAATATATAATATATTTTCACTTATGATCACACATTTTTAGCATAATATAAATTAATATAACGAATTTTAATATAAAAAGTTTCCCCGCAATATCGTGAGGAATCCTGAGACCTAGTTTATATAATAGAAATATTAAATAAATATAACTTTCCACCATTAGTAGATTTAAATTTAAATTTTATTTGATTTTACTATATATGTAGTTACATATTAGATATATTTAAAATGAATACTATATCTAAACATATTTTATTTATACAAATTTAAACTTTATATTTATTAGAGCAACTAAAAAAAATGCGATAATATGTTTTACTAATTTACTAGTTTTGTAATATCTTTTAAATTTGAATTTAAGTATATCTTGAACGTATTCATCAACGAATCGCGTGCCTTTAGTCCATTGCTTAATCTGCTGTTTTATCTGTCTGATGTGACCACGGCTAGGTTTTCTGGTTTTGCATATATCGAGGAAATGTTCGTCCAGATCTAGGCAGACGTGTTGATGCAGGAGAGAAGGTGCTGAACAGAGACAGTGATGGCATTGTAAATGAACTGGTCCTGTCGTTTCGTGGTAGTGGATTCTCGATTAACAGTAATCACACCAGCTGTTGTATTTGTAGGAGGAACCACGACATATCCATTGATATACCCTACAAGACCATATCCATCAAGTAGGGCATGGCCTTGACGCCTCTACATCATAAAGTTGGTGGCAAATAGCCTTGCGTGACGTTCAACATATTGACATGAAGAAGTTGTTGAGTTTCGGAGACAACAATGGTCTCATGAGAGGCAGCCGGTGGAGTTGACAATAGCGTAGGAAAATGAAGGAGGCGGCTTGAATTTTTGTTTTCTTCTTTAAAATCTATCTAATATAAGTTAGTTGACTCAAAATACAATCCTAAAACAAATACTAAAAACGATAAAAATAGGACACATCAGTAACTACGTACTAGCTGGTACTAACTAAGCAAAGCTTCTTATTTTGGTCTAAGTTACAATGGTTGTAATGGTGATACTTTTAATTTAAGTAATAACCGACTCGAACCGAAATCAATTTAGGCTTACTTCGGCAAGATTTACAAATAACTGGAAAAAAAATAAAAACCGAGAAACCCGATCCGAATAACCCGAAAAAACCGAATGCATAGGGCTAAATATGCGTGAATTAACCTAAAATCGAAAACAATGTAAGTAAATCAAATTTCAGCTTTAAGAACAACCATAGATTAAGAACAAATAAGATAAGATCCGAAATCTAACAATCTAAAAACAACAATCCATAAAATCATAGAGAAACATATTAGAAAAAGGATAATCGTTCCAGCACTGTTCCCAATTCTCTCTCTCTCTCGAGTCTCTTTTTCCAGATCTGGGTTTTTAGCTTCTTCTTCAGATCTTCATTGCAGGTCCTGCTTTTTGCAGAGGTGAAGCAGGAGTGAGTGAGACATCATCTCCGACAGCGGCGGTGTGGTTGTGCTCTCCCATACGATGCAGGTGCGGCTCCATCTTGGCGGAAGAGAAGCTTCGTAGTCGGACCCTGGTTTGAAGACGCTGGTGGTTAGCAGCGGAGACTTCTCACGGCTCAACCATCAAGGTGGCCGCCGCGGCTGTGACGGAAGTCGTTGGGAGAGAGGTGGGGTTCGTTGTTTGTCTTGGTGGTTAACTGTAGTTCCCTTGGGTTCTTCGATGGCGGTCATGGATTCCGGTTTCTGAGTGCTTAATTGAGCCTCTAGCCTCTGGAACTGCCGTGATTTTAGCTTCCACCGGTCCGGATTGAGGATGTCGTTGCTCGGAGTATTTGGGGATCGCAAGATCTGGAAGAGAGGTGTTAGAGCTGAGTTTGTCGGGTTGCTAGGTCGGGATCCGACAACGGAGAGTCGGTTGTCGGAGAACTATTCATTCCGAGAGGTTTGTAGCGGGTCAGGCTATTCGTTGGAAAGGAATCGGAGACGGGATCCGAATACTTCCGTTGATGGCTCCGATTCAACGCTTTGGCCGCAAAGCCGTGGACCTTGTAATCGTCGGTCTAGATACGAACTCATGAAATCCAATTGAACGTGATTTTAGATACGAACGGAAAATCAGGATTATTATTATCTAATAATGGTTTTAGATCAAATCCAATTAAAGAACCTAAAGAAATCCAAGTTGAACCAAACAAATCGAAATCGGAGGGTAAGAGCCCAACAGGCCCACTCTTGACTCAGAATCTGGACGATTTCTTGAGTACATATCCCGGTTGATTACTCTAGAGAAGAGATACAGTATATACATAATACACCTACAATGTATCATTAACTAAAATACTAATACTAATAGTACATTGTAACCCGAGGGGATATAATATTTGTCGACATGCGTGGAACAGATGTTTAAGTGCATTAAACAATAATCAGCATGTGCGCAATAAATAGACACATGCATTACACATGCTAAAGGCGACATACTATACTATATGGCAAGAATAAATTATAATGGCATAGAACATCACATATTCAAAGTTTCAACTTCTTTAACAACCACACAATAGTCTAAATTCGTTTTTTTCGTTTAATCTAAATAAGAAATCACATCGAAACTCGGAAAATAGACAAATATATAGAAATTGAATTGAGTTTTAATGGCCAGACAAATATAAATTGAGCTTTAAAACTTAGATTGTAATTAAACTTTTTGTGTGATTCATAGAAAAATTCAAATTTTGTATGGTTTATATTCTGATTTCAAAATTTCGTGGATGGCATGTCCGTAAATACACACATGAGACATGCATAAAGGCTAATGCTAGATAAATATAAACTTATGTGTCCTCAAAGATCTTATCTGAATCTTATAACTTTACAAATATAATAAAAGATTACAAAAAAAGTTGCCAAACATATGAATGCGATGGCCTCTCAGAAATCAAACAGATGACTGTTAGAAGCTTTTCCACGTTGGCCTAACAAAATGTTAAATCCTCTTTGGTCGTTCTCATACCTCATTAGTCATTAAGTTCGTCGTCCTTTAGCCTCCCCTCCTTCGTTCATCGAACCTTCACACTTTTTCATTCGTAAAGTTAATATCATTTATTAGTAGTTGGCATAATATAATCATTTATTAGTGCTACAACTCGATTAGTTACCGTTAATTTCGTACCCTAATCCGGAGGCCGCCCAAATCCTTCCATATTGACAACTTTTTGGATACCTTGTCGTTTTTATGCACATATAGTACTACTTTTTTTTTTCTTTAAAATAATGAATACTATATAGGATTAGTCATTTTCCAGTCTGATGCAATTACAGTCTGATGCATTTTACAGTCTGATGTAATCAAACACACACAAGTTGCAATTTTCTCCACTCTCGTGACTTCCTCTGCCGCTTCGGATTTTTGTTCCTTACTTTTGATATTAAAAATCTCTAAATAGCATCATGTTTTTTTCGTGAAGAAATATAAAATATCAATATACCATTTTAAATTTTGGTTTTAGTATGCAATATAAGAAAGATAAGATATGCAATATAAAAGAAAACATAGTATTATTAATCCGTTTAAAATAAAGTTTAGTTCGTTTTTGATTCGAGTCAATTCGGTTCACACCAAGTTATTAGTATCTGTTTTATTTTTTTTTTCAGAAATCTGATGTTCATATTCACACCAGTTTTTAAATAATACTAGATCGAAACTCGCGCTATGCGGAGGGTTTTTTTCTGGAATTTTTTAAATTAAAATATGATTTACAAAAATTTAAAATTAAATAATTTTTTTTAAAAAAATTATAATATCTTTATTAATTTGTAATATGTGTATATATCTATATATATAAAGTTGGTTTTTCTCTCTTCTCCTTAAGCCACTTCATCATCTTAATCATTATCCATATCATTTTATTATTTAATTTAAAGAATTTATTTATACCATTTTATCATTTAATTTTAAGATTAGTTTTTAAAAAAAGAAAGAAGAGGCGATGAGCGAGAGCGAGGTTAGGGTTTCCGCCATAGGGGGCTAGGATGCAACTATGATGGACGTGGGGGAGAAGGATCGTCCGCCTGGGGATCCACCGGATGGCCGTGGTGACTGGGTGAAGAAGGTGGTGGGATGTGGTACTGGTGGTAGGCTCCGTCCGGAGTTGGTATTGGATGATGAGTTTGTGGCGTCGCGGATGGATATGAAATTCCCGAATGGTGAGGAGGGTGAACCAGAGATAACGATAGGCGATGAAGTCTTGGAGGCGATGAATGGGCTTTGGAAACGATGTTTGATTATGAAGGTGTTGGGGCGGAACATCTCTATCGCGGTGGTGAGTAGGAAACTGCAAGAGTTATGGAAGCCGAAAGGAACCATGCATGTGACGGACCTTCCACGTTAGTTCATTATGGTACGCTTCGAGTTGGAGGAAGAGTACATGGAGGCACTCACGGGAGGACCATGGAGAATTTTTGGTAACTATGTGTTGGTGCAAGCATGGTCGCCGGATTTTGATCTTTTACGGGATGAAATCACCACAACACCGGTCTGGGTCCGTTTTTCGAACATACCAGTGAATTTCTACCATAGAGAAATTCTTTTGGGTATTGCACGTGGAGTTGGTAAGCCGATTAGGGTTGACATGCCACTTTGAATTTGGAGAGGGCTAGGTTCGCGAGAGTCTGTGTGGCGGTGGACTTGCGGAAGCCTCTCAAAGGAAAAGTGTTGGTGAATGGGTTGAGGTACTTTGTATTATATGTGGTTTTGACAAACATCTGCTCGGTTTGCGGGGTGTATGGTCAATTGGCTCACACATGTCCCAAGCGAGCGCAGGAGATTGTGATTGCAGTGCCGCCTACACAGATAGTCATGAACCAGGTTACACAAGGAGATGATGGGTTCACAACGGTTCACAGAAACGGAAAGAACCCGGGATCGGCGTCACAAGGTGGAGGAGTGGTAGCGAGACCGGCGGGGGAGAAGAGGCAGAATATCCGGGATATCACACGTGGACAAGAATCTAAAGATATGGAAATATCGAACAAATTTGGTAGCCTAGCAGAGGATACAGAATCTCCCGAGATTAGGGAAAATGCAGTTATGGTGGAGGTAAACAAGGAAAACAATGATCCAAAACAGGTTGGGGCTGAGAAGAGGAGTACTGAGCAAGCAACGGGTTTGGTTTTTTGGGTCAACATCGAATGGTGGGGCCCAGGATGTGAGACAAGCGCAACCTATTGGGAATAATAAGCCCATGGAGAAAAAACTTCTAAGCCCAAATTCATGAGGAACAATAAACCGAGCCGAGGTTTAATTTATGGCCCAACGGGTGGGGAGGAAGTGATGTCGTCAAGTGGAAAAAGGTTACGAGTAGAGAGAGAAAGTGTGGAGAGACCAGGTGGTGTGTTTATAGCTGGTCAGACAGAGACTGTCGATAACATGAGTGTAGAAACCACTCATGGAGAAGTGAATGAGCTGAGCAAAGGTGGAAGAGATGCTGTGGAGGCACAAATGGCGGCGGAACATCAGATGGACCCGACAGACCATACACTGATGGAGAAGCAAGCATAACATTTGTCCCCGGTTTTTCTACGTTATTATCAAGTTTTTATGATGAATTGCATGTTGTGGAATTGTTGGGGGGGCAAATAAACCCAACTTCCGACGATCGATTCGATACATTTTAAAGAAGTATAGTACAGACGTGTTAGCGATATTTGAAACGCATGCGGGTGGCAATAGGGCGGCTCAGATTTGTCAAGGATTGGGATTTGAGAATTCTTTTCATGTTGATGTTGTAGGTCAGAGTGGAGGCTTATGGTTGCTATGGAAATCTGATGTTGGGGAAGTTGAGATTGTAAAGTCTTCAGATCAGTATATTTATGCGAGAATAGTGAAAGATGAGGAGGTGTTGAATTTGATAGTGGTCTATGCAGCTCCATCGGTGAGTAGGAGGAGTGGATTGTTGAATGAATTTGGTGAAGTAATAAGTGGTGTAGTGGGTCCACTAGTTGTAGGTGGAGACTTTAACACCATTGTGAGAGTGGATGAGAAAACAGAGGGAAATGGAAGTCTGTCACCTGATTCCCTAGCTTTTGGAGACTGGATAAACAACCAACAGCTAATCGATATGAGTTTTAATGGGAATAAGTTTACTTGGAAGAGGGGCAGAACTCGAAACACGTTTGTGGCAAAGAGGTTGGACAGAGTGCTTTGTTGTGCAAAAGCGAGGTTAAAGTGGCAGGAGGCTACGGTGAGGCATCTACCGTTTCTCTCACCAGACTACGCACCTCTTTATGTACAGCTTTCTCCGGCAAGCAGTAGTAATCCACGCTGCCATCCGTTTAGATTCGAAGCGGCTTGGTTAAGTCACAATGATTTTAAGGAGTTATTGTCGTCGTCTTGGAAGAGAGACACAACAACTCCAGAAGCGTTAAGATCACTTCAGCTCACGTTGAGGAGATGGAATCGTGAAGTTTTTGGAGATATTCAAAATCGCAAAGCAAAGTTAATGGATGAGATTAAGTTGGTCCAGGACATGCTTGATCTTACTCACACAGATGCTTTGTTACAAAAGGAGGAGACGTTACTTTGTGAGTTTGAAGTGGTGTTGGAACAAGAAGAAATGGTGTGGTTCCAAAAATCTAGGGAGAAATGGATTACTTGTGGCAAAAGAAATACTTCTTTCTTTCATACTTCCACGGTTATTAGAAGGAGAAGAAACCGTATTGAGATGTTAAAGAAGGATGATGGTAGTTGGGTGGCTGATAAGATGGAGTTAGAGCAACTAGCAGATGTGGAACCAGTTGTTATGAGCTTGCCGAGAGAAGGATTTGTTTTGCTCTACCATGATGAGATCAGGGACCTTAACAAACCTTTTTTAAATTCGAAGATTAAGATGGCAGTGAGGAAGATGGGAAAGTTTAAAGCTCCTGGGCCTGATGAGTTCCAACCGGTATTTTACCAAGAGTGCTTGGAAGTGGTTGGGGAATCAGTGATAAAGTTTGTGACAGAGTTTTTCGCGACGGGAACACTCCCACAAATAACAAACGATGCACTTATAGTGTTGATAGCGAAAGTTGCGAAGCCGGAGAAGATTACTCAATTTCGACCGATTAGCTTGTGTAATGTCTTGTTTAAGATAATTACAAAGACGATGGTGGGCAGATTGAAGAGTGTGATTAGTAAATTGGTTGGCACTGCCCAAGCGAGCTTTATTCCGGGAAGGTTAAGTGCCGACAACATAGTAGTAGTACAAGAGGCTGTGCATTCTATGCGTCGGAAGAAGGGTAGAAAATGATGGATGCTTTTGAAACTTGATCTTGAGAAAGCCTATGATAGGATTCGGTGGGACTTCTTGGAAGATACACTCCTCACTGCAGGATTGTCGGATGTGTGGACATGCTGGATTATGCAATGCGTAACGGGTCCATCGATGACTTTACTTTGGAATGGGGAGCGAACAACAGCTTTCACACCTATGAGGGGCCTGAGACAAGGGGATCCCTTATCTTCGTACCTTTTTGTGTTGTGTATGGAGAGGCTGTGTTATATGATCGATAGGTCGATAATGGAGAAGAAGTGGAAACCGATTTCCCTTTCACAAGGAGGGCCAAAACTCTCTCATATATGTCTCGCGGACGACCTAATCTTATTTGCGGAAGCGTCTTTGGCTCAAATAGGGATCATAAGGCAGACTTTGGAGAGATTTTGTGAAGCTTCTGGGCAAAAGGTTAGTTTGGAGAAGTCAAAGATTTTTTTCTCTGACAATGTCTTCCGAGAACTAGCAAATGAGATAAGTAGCGTAAGTGGAATTAAGTCCACGCGGGAGTTGGGAAAGTACTTAGGCATGCCAGTACTACAAAAGAGGATAAACAAGGATACATTTGGTGATGTTCTTGAAAGAATGACGTCAAGGCTAATTGGATGGAAGAGTCGGGTTCTGAGTCTGGCAGGGCGTGTAACATTAACAAAAGCAGTGTTATCGTCGATTCCTGTGCATACAATGAGTACGATATGTATGCCAAAATCCATTCTAGAAAAGTTTGACAAGCTGGCACGCTCTTTTGTGTGGGGAAACAAGTATCATGTTGTAGCTTGGGACGAGGTTACTTCACCGAAATCTGATGGGGGTCTCGGTATTCGTAAAGCTGCAGAGACGAACATGGCACTCATTGCAAAGCTTGGCTGGAGGTTAATACATGATCAAGACAGTCTTTGGGCGAGGTTGTTAAGAAAAAAGTATACAGTTGGGGACATTCATGAGAGTTCGTGGTTAGTGGCGAAATCGAACAGTTCCTCGACTTGGCGGAGCATATTATCGGGAATACGGGATGTAGTGAAGCCGGGAAGTAGCTAGGTGATTGGTGACGGGCGACAGATTCGATTCTGGACGGACCGGTGGTTTTTTAATGATCGGCTAATGGACGGAATTACAGATGCTCTACTGGTGGGATTTGAGAATGTTCTTGTTCGTGATATGTGGCAGGATGGTCGCGGCTGGGATATGGCACGAATCAGCCCATTTGTGATAGAGAATCGACGACTTGAGCTCACATTGGTTGTGGTTAATAATGTTACAGGTTCCCGAGATCGTCTTTCATGGGGAGAGAGTGTGAATGGGGCTTTCTCGGTTAAGACGACATACAGAATGCTCGTGAATGATGAGTCTCCGAAACCCAATTTAGAAAAGTTCTATGGCCATGTTTGGAAGGTGGTGGCGCCGGAAAAAGTCAGATTGTTCCTCTGGCAGGTCGGAAACCAATCATTGTTAACAAATGCAGAGCGCTTTCGACGACATATCTGCGCGACGGAACTGTGCCAAGTCTGCAAAAGTGGAGTCGAAACAATCCTACACATTTTGAGGGATTGTCCGGCTATGGCAGGTCTATGGAATCGGATTGTGCCGCAACGAAAAAATAACACTTTATTCTCACAATCGTTGTTGGAATGGGTGTATAACAACTTGTGGGATGATACGGAGGTGTTTGGTAGCAAATGGTCAACAGTTTTCTCCATGGCAGTGTGGTGGGCTTGGAAGTGGAGATGTGATAATGTGTTTGGCAATAATGGAAAATGTCGAGACCGAGTCCAGTTCATTAAGGACCAAGCTAGAGGTGTGACAGAGGCGTTTTCCAAGTTGAAAGAAAGTATGGATGGTGGGAGGCGAGTTGAGCGTATGATTGGGTGGAGAGCACCGTCGACTGGTTGGGTTAAACTGAATACGGATGGAGCATCACACGAGAATCCGGGACTAGCAACGGCGGGAGGTGTGCTCTGGGACGAGTATGGAGATTGGTTGGGTGGTTTTGCGCTTAACATAGGGGAGTGTACGGCTCCATTGGCTGAGTTGTGGGGAGTCTATTATGGGCTATACATTGCATGGGAGAAGAGGGTTACACGTTTGGAGTTGGAAGTGGATTCGGAAGTGGTAGTTGGGTTTCTCAAAACAGGGATCAATGATATGCATCCACTGTCATTCCTGGTACGACTGTGCCATGGCTTTCTTTCCAGAGACTGGATAGTCCGCATTTCACATGTGTATAGGGAGGCTAACTGTTGATACCGGATCCCGAACCGAAGATGGATCCAATTCGAAGGCCCAAAATCAAGGCCCAGTCGCTCCGGAGGAACCATCAAAGAGGAGCTCGGAACATCACGAGCTCGGAGTGAAGGAAAGGCCCAAGATTTGAAGGCCAAAAGGAGATTCAAATATATCAGTTACAACAATAAAGACAAGATCGAAACCGACACCATTAAAGAGAATAATTGTAATAAATGTAATTAATGTAATTAACGTCCTAAGAATGGGTGTATAAATATAAAATGATCCCAATGTAATAAGACACAATTTTTGGCAATAATACTTATACTTTTCACTTATTAAGAGCAAATTGTTGTTGAAATATCGTTCTTATTTTTATTTTTAAATCCATTTTATTTGGGTGTTAGATCCGAGATCCACATTTTCATTGTTGATACCGGATCCCGAACCGACTATGGATCCAATTCGAAGGCCCAAAATCAAGGCCCAGTTGCTCCGGAGAAACCATCAAAGAGGAGCTCGGAACATCACGAGCTCGGAGTGAAGGAAAGGCCCAAGATTTGAAGCCCAAAAGGAGATTCAAATATATCAGTTACAACGATAAAGACAAGATCGAAACCGACACCATTAAGGAGAATAATTGTAATAAATGCAATTAATGTAATTAACGTCCTAAGAATGGGGGTACAAATATAAGATGATCCCTATGTAATAAGACACAATTTTTGGCAATAATACTTATACTTTTTACTTATTCAGAGCAAATTATTGTTGAAATATCGTTCTGATTTTTACTTTTAAATCCATTTTATTTGGGTGTTGGATCCGAGATCCATATTTTAATTGTTGATACCGGATCTCGAACCGAAGATGGATCCAATTCGAAGGCCCAAAATCAAGGCCCAGTCGCTCCGGAGGAACCATCAAAGAGGAGCTCGGAACATCACGAGCTCGGAGTGAAGGAAAGGCCCAAGATTTGACCCAAAAGGAGATTCAAATATATCAGTTACAACAATAAAGACAAGATCGAAACCGACACCATTAAGGAGAATAATTGTAATAAATGCAATTAATGTAATTAACGTCCTAAGAATGGGGGTATAAATATAAGATGATCCCAATGTAATAAGACACAATTTTTGGCAATAATACTTATACTTTTTACTTATTCAGAGCAAATTATTGTTGAAATATCGTTCTTTTTTTTTACTTTTAAATCCATTTTATTTGGGTGTTGGATCCGAGATCCACATTTTGGCGCTAGAAGGAGGGGAGACATAGTCTTCACTCACGAAATTCCTATCTTTGTGGTCATTTGATCATTCGAAGGAAAGAAATCGTCATGGCTACTGACGGAGTAGATGCTACAAACCAAAACGCTGTGATGGATGCGATCAACTCTTTAACTGTAAGGTTCACTGCTGTAGAAAAAAATATCGCAACCCTGACGACTGGTCAGGAGGATATCACTAAAAACTACGACACTGTTACGGCTCGCTTGGTTTCACTGGTCACGACAATGGAGACACCACCTGCAGTCGAGGTACACTCAGTCCTGCCAACGAACACTAACCGGCAGATACAATCTGAGGAGCAAAATTCATTGCCCGGAAATGGAAATCCAACCTAGGGAAAGGGATCGGACAATTTGGTCGATTTAACTGCCATTGATGAACAGCAAGGAACTCGGCAAACGACACATATGAGTTCAGACTTCCTTGACGTGCAGCGCGAGCTCAAAGAAATGCGAGCTAAATTTCATCAGGCTTTCACTCAAGCTCCTGAGATTGACCGGGTTATCGAGGAAACATGTCGAACTCCGTTTAGTTCGGAAATAGCAAATATTCGTCTCAAGAATCCACGTCAACTTAAGATACCTTCTTAAGATGGGATAGGTGACCCTAGGAAATATCTTGCAGCGTTTCAAATCGCGGTTGGTCGATTCGATCTAGAAGAATCCGAGCAAGAAGCCGGCTATTGTAAAATCTTTTCCGAACATCTGTCCGGTCCAGCTCTGTTATGGTTCACCCGGCTTAAACATGAATCCATAAAGAGTTTTAAAGACCTATCATCAGCTTTTCTTAAGCAATACTCAATGTTCATCGAGAAAGGGACTTCAGATGCAGATCTTTGGGCTCTGTCCCAAGGACCAAATGATCCACTTCGTAAGTATATTACGAAGTTCAAAGAGGTTATTGCAAAAATACCGGGCAATAATACTTATACTTTTTACTTATTCAGAGCAAATTATTATTGAAATATCGTTCTTATTTTTACTTTTAAATCCATTTTATTTGGGTGTTGGATCCGAGATCCACACTAACCGTCTTGCCGATGGGTTGGCTAACTATGCGTTTTCTTTGCATATTGGTTTTCATGCTTTTTCTTATACTCCGCTTGTAGTTGAGTCAATTCGTAGTGACGATGTTATCGGGTCTGCGCGTCCTCGTAGTGTTCGTTTGTAAGTTCGTTTTTATTTTAATAAACGGGAGACTAGTCTCCCGTCTCTTACCAAAAAAAAAAAGTTTTTTAAAAAGGAATATGAAAGGTCTTTTCTTCCATTTTATATTCAAAACTAAAAAAGATAATTGATTAAAAAATAATAAATTTACTAATTTTCGATTATACTAACTAATATATAAATAATAGATTATAGTTTTAAAGTGAATGTTTTATTTGAACAAAAAAAAGTGAATGTTTTATAGTGAATATATATCCATTAAAAATAATATGAAAAAATTGATTGAATTAACACAATGTAAACTTAAATTATGATGGAATTTAACGGGAATAAAACTAAAACAATAAATTTTGAGAATATTAAATCTATATAATTTATGTCTCGCAAAATTACTGAACATAAATGAGATAAAGTAGGACGAAACGTGAATTTTTATTTTAAAAACATATATGAAAAAGTAACAATAAAAACAGTATTTTTTAAAAGGTTTCTTTTATGAATTCAACTAACTTTTTCCAATACATCACATATGTTAAAATAATAAACAAAATAAAAAATTAACAATATTTCATAAACAAAATTTGAAAATTAAAATAAAAAACATAATTAAACAAAATGAACTAAATATAAAGTAAAAGTATAGTAATCTGATAAATTTAAAAAATTGTTTGATACGAAATACAGAAAATATATAAAACGGAAAATCTTAAACGGATATAATATAGTATAGAAATAATCATAACGAGACATAAATTACGTCGAACCCAATAAAAAATAAATTATGACAATATATAAAGAGATAATGGAATGAATAAAAGATAACAAACTTAAACATAACAAACCAAAATAAATAAATAATAAAACTCTCGCACGTAGAGTGGATAAACGAGACATATATTATGTCAAATCCAAATAAAAAAATAAAAAACAAAAACATAATTATAAGAATATATAAAAAGATAATGTAACAAATAAAAAATATAACAATCCGCGTGAAACCCACAAATCATTCTCATCTTTCGGGCCAACATATTAAAAAGGCCCACAATATTAACAACATCTGCCGGAAAAAAAAATCTAATATAATCCGGAAATATTAACAACATTTAGATCTATATTTGGTAGGAGCCCTAATAACATATTTTTTTTTATGATTCTCCACATCACTTCCATCTACACCCACACATCGATGATTGATCTATATTATTGACACTTGATTTCTCAAGTACTATCAAAACTAAAATACAACAGATTTTCTATACAAACACAATCTTAGATAGAAAATAAAAATATGCCTATTGGAGAAAATAAGTAGGAAACTCCCGCGCGTAGCGCGGGTCACTGACTAATATATATATATATATATATATATATATGTTAGTTTTTAGGTTTATAACTACTCTTCTTATTTCATGAATTTTCACGGTTGATTTAATAGATGAGATAAGTCCGAACAAAATACTCGAACCCAAAAGTTTGAACCGATCCCAAAATGAAATATCCCATCCGAAGCCGATACGAACATTATGAGATATTTGAACGGATCCTAGATTTCTATACCCGAAAAACCGGAACCGAACCCGACCTAAATCGAGAACCAAAAGGAAACCTGAAATATAGTTATTTATCAAAATATTAATTAATTTTATCGTTCATATAAGTCAATTATTCAAAATTATAAGCATATCTATTAATTAGAATTTATCAAATTTGTTTTAAATTTAATACAACTTTTATTTTTTTTTCGATATTTCGGATACCCGAAACCGATCTAACCCCGAAAAATACCAAACTGAACCCTTAACCAAAATATTTTCCAATTAATTAAATTTTTATATTTTTTTATATTTCGGGTACCCGAAACCGATCCAAATCCAAAAAGTACCTAATCGAATACGATTCGACGTTTTAAAATCTCTGAAGAGGTTCTCGATCTCTAGTCCCGAAATATCCGAACCCAAAAACCCTAAATTTTTATTTTTATTTTTATTTTTATTTTATATTTCTGATACCCGGAACTGACCCGAACCCGAAAAGTATCTAACCGGATTTGATCCAAAGTTTTAAAATCTCCGAACGGGTCCTCGATCTATAGTTCTGAAATATCCGAATCTGAAAACCCCGACTTGAACCCGATCCAAATATCTGAATATCCAAATTAGAAGAGAATGGAGACAAGATGACGTGGTACAAAGAAAAATTATTATTGGTAGATAAATGGTATAGCTATATTGATTGAAATGTTCTTATTGGATGTTGATTCTAATTAGGTGTCACTCATAGAACAACTCAAAAAGCTGATGTGTCAGCACCAGGAGAGTCACTTGCCTTATTATAGTATTGATTACATAGTTACATGGAGTGCCCAAATACAGTCCAAAACAAAAAAATATAGAGGCCCAAATTTTCAAAGAGAGCGTCTAGTTATGTTTGTTTATATTGGGATAGAGAGAGACAAGAATAGAATCCCAAATTGATACGCAGATTGTTGTTAGGGTCCAAATGGTGACTACGTATTTGGTTGTGCGGAGAAAGCGGTTTTAGAGTGCGGTACGCATCAACTGCGGTACATGCGGTTTGCGGGACAAGTGCGGTTTATACAAAATAAGCGGTACACAATAAAAATTGATTGGTGAAAAACTATTTGCGGTGCGGATTTCATATTGATTTATTAATAACTAGTATAATTATCTATTTTAATTTGTTTTGTATTAATAAAGAAATTTTTTATTTTGTATATATATATATTATTATTGTAACAACAATTATATGAATATTATTATTGTAACACATTTAAATAAAAAATTATCTAGTACTTTGATTAAAGAGAAAAATATGAATAAGATTTAGACAAACCAAATAATATTAATGTAATTAATACTCTATATATGATTTATGTTTATCTTAATGATTACTATAAAATTAAGTAATAATTACAATAATACTATGTATTGTATAATTAATAAGATTCAAATTTTCTTTGATTTGCAATTTAGTTAGAGATTTATCAGGGACAAAGCACTACAAAAATTTGAAAAGAAATTCATAATTTTCCATAAGTAAATAGATTATATAAGGTTATAGTCAGATAATAATAGTCAAAAATTCTAGTGATACGTTGGTATAAATTCCAGCTTATGTACTATACCACTCAAGTCATTCTTGTAATTAAATAAAGGGATAAAATTGTAATTATTATTAGTAGACATACAAATATTTATTTTTAATGAAATAAAACAGTTTGTACTTTTTTTGGAATGCAGATTTCTTTAAATCCGCTGGGTACTTTTTTTGGTGCTTCTCCTTTTGAAAAGCGGTCCAATGTATTATACACTGGACAAATCCGCAACTCTGTTTCTTTTTTTTTTTTTTTTTTGAAAAACGCAAATTTATGAAAACATATGTGATTGGTAACTCTGATGCGGTTTTGAAAAAAAAAGTTGAAAAACGCTTTCTTTGTGTCTCCCAATCACAATCAGATGCTGAAACTGCTGGGTTTTTGGTGGTTTGACAAAACTACTGCGGTCCATGAGTTAAAAGACTGTTTCGAAAAACGCAAATCCATTTTTACCTTTTTCAAAGAAAAACGCAAATTATAAATAAGAAAGGTGAGTGGTGACATAAAGCGTTTTTCAGAAATAATTCTTGAAATCCGCAGTATTACATGTCTGCATTCAGAACCTTAGGCCCTGAATGGGGACATGCTTGGGTGCGTATTTCAAGTTTTGTTTTGGAAAAACGCATAATGTCACCATTCAATGGTATTTTTGTTAATTTGCGTTTTTTTTTAAAAAAAGGGTAAAAAGTCATGTGCGTTTTTCAAAACAGGTTTTTAACCTGTGGACCGCAGTAACTTTTCGAAACAACCAATTATCCAGCGGTTTTACTAATACCGCACTGGATACAATTTTTTTTTTGGTTGGATCACTAGATACAATTTAAGCAAAAGAATAATGTGCTCGTTAATTTCTGTGGGGTGATGTGGCACGTGATACAATTTTAGTATTTCACCAAGTTAAATAAAAATATCGACAAGTGTTCACTATTAAATTATTATTATATATATTTATGTATGCAATAAATATAATTTTATCCATTTTAGTTAATTAAAAATTATGAAAATACAACTACAGGAAATAGGAACTTCACATTGCTTCTAAAATTTTTGATAATTATTATTCACTATAAGCTTATGATCAATTTAATTATTAAAATTATAAATTTCTTTTCAAATTTTTTATGATGAAACTATTCAACGGATTTAAGAATATATATATTGAAAAAATATATTTTCTGTTTCAAAAATATAATATTATAACAGTTATAAACTATAATTATACATTATAACAGTTATAAGTTTGGCTTTCCACATTATTTAATTTTATTTGGGTTAAACAAAATATCGGTTGGGTTTATCCAATCTTAGGTTAATATAATTGAAAACACTAATACAAAAATTGATCAAAATATAAATTTATTTTGGTAACATCACATACATATTGTTAAATCCGTTGAATAGTTTATCATAAAAAGTTCCAATACATTAAAAAAATATTATCTATTACTTTGATTTTTCTATAACATATTTACAATATTGTCTCTTATATGCGTCATATGTTTTGTGTTAAAAAAATATATTTTCATATAGTTATGAATTTTAAATATCCAAAATGATTTAAAATATAATTGAATGAATATGTTTGTATTGATAAAGTAAAAGGAAAGAATACTAATTTTTTAAAAAATTTAAACTAATTTAGAATAAAATAATAATAAAAGATTTTTGTAATTTTTTTTTATTGAAGCAAAAGATAAGAAGATGTTGTTTTTGGTTGCAATGTGTGAATAACTGAATATATTGCAAGTATATAATTTGATTTATAGATATTTTTTTATCATTAGTTAAATAAATGATTATTATCTACTGTATATTGCGGTTTTCTAGTGTACCACTACCAAAAATCTGCTGGACAATACTAAGGTGCGTTTTCTCTACTTGTAGTGTATTTAAGGAGCTTTGGAATGCGTGTGCGGAATTTTCTGTAAAAAGAAGAAGAAAAAAAAGTTACATTGTATGGTTGATTGGTGACATTAGTGCGGTTTTCACCTTTTTGTTTTGAAATCCGCAAATCAACGTTCACCATTCACTGCATTAGTCTTTGAGCTTCTTGTGGCATCTGACAAGATTGAGGATGACTTTATTGTGTATCCATTACTGTTTACAAGTCACATGCGCTGTTTAGACAGCACAAACATGATGATGAGATCGACGTATAACTGTTTCCATGATTTCCAAGATTACAAATTGCCAAAGATGGTTACGTTTTTAAAGAACCAACACAAATTTAAAATAATTGAAAAACGAAGCAATGTTTGTTTGCTTTTTAAAATATCTCATACTAGGTTTGTTCAAAATTTTCATTTTAGTCTTAATTTAGTTTATAACGACTTTGACATAAATTCTGATAGTGTTGATTGGAACCAATAAACTACGTATGTTAAGCTATACAATACACATGGATTCTTACATTTTGGTTTCCTCAAAAATAAACCATAAGCAAATGTTTTTAAATTTACAACCATAAGCACAGTATATCTTACAAACAAAAGAAGTTTAAAATTTTAATTTTTTTTTTTTTTTCAGTTTCGTACAAAGATGAAATCCATATTACATATACTAACCTCATGGATATCATGGGAAAGTAGACACATCACACATCGCATCATCTTCATGTCGTATACAGAAAAAAATGGTAAATTAGATTCGTTAGTTTCCAAAACGACGAAACAGTACTATCTCTTTCTATTTTTAAAACGGGAGTGTCATGTTAGGTATAAAACGGGAGTATCATGTTTTAGGCGTGCACTATCTCTTTCTATTTTTAAATCATGTTCAATTATATAATTTACAAAATAGCAATCCTTAATTATAATAAAAAAAATTAAGGATGCTGAATATTTTTTTAGATATTTTCTTTTATTTTTTTATATTTAAAAAAAGACAATTTTCCAAAATACCATCATTTTTAAGGAATTCCTCTTATCTTTTTTAGTTTTAAATATAAAATGGAAGAAAAGAACTTTCATATTCCTTTTTTAAAAACTAATCTTAAAATTCAATGATAAAATGATATAAATAAATTCTTTAAATTAAATAATAAAATGATATGGATAATGATTAAGATGATGAAGTGGCTTAAGGAGAAGAGAGAAAAACCAACTTTATATATATATGGATATATACACATATTACAAATTAATAAAGATATTATAATTTTTTTAAAAACTTTTATTAATCATATTTTAATTAAAAAAATTCTAGAAAACGATCCGCCGCATAGCGCGAGTTTCGATCTAGTATTATTTAAAAACTGGTGTGAATATGAACATCAGATTTCTGAAAATAAAATAAAACAGATACTAATAACTTGGTGGGAACCGAATTGACTCGAATCAAAAACGAACTAAACTTTTTATCAAAAAAAAAAAAAAAAACGAACTAAACTTTATGTTAAACGGATTGATAATACTATGTTTTCTTTTATATTGCATAGCTTATCTTTCTTATATTGCATACTAAAACCAAAATTTAAAATGGTATATTGATATTTTATATTTCTTCACGAAAAAAACATGATGCTATTTAGAGATTTTTAATATCAAAAGTAAGGAACAAAAATCCGAAGCGGCAGAGGAAGTCACGAGAGTGGAGAAAATTGCAACTTGTGTGTGTTTGATTACATCAGACTGTAAAATGCATCAGACTGTAATTGCATTAGTAGGGGTGTCAAAATGATTGACTCAACTCAAGTCAACTTATTATCCATTGAGTTAGAGTTAAATGAGTTCATGAGTTAACCCAACTCATTTAACAAATGAGTTGAGTCAACTCATTAACTCATTTATTTGATGGGTTATATGATTAAATAGGTAACTCATGAATCAATTAATTTTATTTTTTTTGTCTTAATTAATTAATCTAAAAATACAATTAATGTAAAAATTAACCTAAATCATTTTCATTATCATCATCATCATCATCATCATCACCACTATCACCACCATCATCATCATCATCACCACATCATCATCATCGTCACATCATAATCATCGTCGTCGCCGCCGTCGTGTCACCGCCGTCGTCGTCGCCGTCGTCGTCGCCGCCGTCGTGTCACCGCCGTCGTCATCGCCGCCGTCGTCGTCATCATCACCGTCGTCGTCATCATCATCATCACCACATCATCATCATCGTCGTCGTCGTCATCACCGCCGCCGTCGTCATCGTCGTTGTCGTTATCGTTGTCGTCGTTATCTTCGTCGTTATCGTCGTCATCATCATCATCATTATCATCATCATTTCAATTCAATTCAAGAAACCATTAACTCAGTTCTCGACACAAAGGATAAATGCTTTTTTCAGAGACAAACCATCGAACACCTTATGTGCACTAATAAACACTTACAACAGGAACGAAATTGATTATATTCGATTGGTTTAAACATATGAGTTGGTTTGACTCAATTTGATAAGAATTAATGGATTAAATGGTTAACTCATTACCCAATACAACCCAACTCATTTAATTCATTAACCATCAGACTCAATAACTCATTTCATTCATCAACTCATTTGAGTCAAAATTTTCAACTCATTAGGGTTCACGAGTTGAGTTGAGTTGAATTGACCCATGAAATCTAACTCATTTTGACACCCCTATGCATCGGACTGTAAAATGCTCAAATTATATCATGGAAAATGACTAATCCTATATAGTAGTACTATATGTGCATAAAAAACGACAAGGTATCCAAAAAGTTGTCGATATGGAAGGATTTGGGCGGCCTCCGGATTAAAACTAGGGTAATTCTCTAAAATACCATTATTTTTATTTTTAGGACAAAAATACCACAAAAATAATATAAATTTTTTAATTTTCAAATTCTAAACTCTAAATTCTAAACACTAAACCCTACCCCATAAATACTAAACCCTAAATTGTAAAATAATCAACCCAAACTAAGGATTTAAAATTCAACACTATGAACAATAATTTGGTGTGAAGTGATCTTGGTCTAGTGGCAAGTCCACAGTAGACAGACACCATCACACCAGGGATCGAGTCCCTGACCCTACAATTTGTAGAAATTAGGCTAATGGGCCGACCAGTTGTGGCCCAAATGTTGACAAAAAAAAGAACAATAATTTGGTATTAGTGGTATTTTTGGAAAGAAAACTAAAATGATGGTGTTTTAAGGAATTCCTCTTTAAAAAATGATAGATCTAGATTAGTTAGAAAAATTATAAATCAAATTATTTAAAGAAATTTTAAATTTTCTGAAATTTTTTTAATATAATTTTCAATTCCCTCAAAAATAATTTTGAGTTTGTGATATTTTTGGAAACAAAATAAAAACTATGGTATTTGGAGGAATTTTTCATTAAAGTTAATGATTGAATAACACCCTCGATCTAAACAAAAGAGAATATCAATAACTATGAAAAAATAATAACCATAACTGAATTTTACCCACAGTGACTCACTTCTTTACAAAAATGACTCATTTGACTCCTTAGAAAAATTGAAAACTAGAGTAACCCAAATCTTTGGTTAAAAATCAAAAATACCCTTTCCTTTGTCATATATTTGAATTATTACTTTAAATTAATAAAAACCCCAAAAAGAAAAGAATTAAAACTTAAAATAAAACAAGGAATAAACAAAAAACCTAAAACGACAAAAACAAATCAACTTCTCGCCGTCATCGACCATCTTCTTCCTCAGTCATCGATCATCTTCCGAAAACTGTGATCAATCACGTTAATGAGAATGGTCATGCACGTCATTTGGTTTCTTCTTGCTATCTCTTCCATTGTGTTTTGTTTGTGATCATTTAAAATTCACGAGTATTTCTCACCAAAATGTGTTCCAAATTTATTACAAATCACGTTGGACAAAAACACAACAATTAACTACTCCAAGTTTATATACCAGACGTTGTAGAGATTTTTTTTGTTTGCACCTTGAGAGTCCCAATAACAATGGCGTGGAATAACCTTGTTGCAATTACACAATGAGAAAAGCCACGAGAATTTCAAAACAAAAACCCATGCAATCAATTTTGAAAAATAAGAGATAGCAAAACAATTACACGTGGTAAAGAGTCACGAGAATTCAAAACAAAAAACACAAATTTATATTTTATAAATTACATGTTGATTTGTTCAAAAAAAAAAAAAAATTACATGTTGTTTGATTATGTCTTACTTGGTTGCAATTACCACATGTGTGTTGTTTTCTTGGCTTTTAATAAGTCTACCACAAATATAATAAGACTGCCATAACTAAAACAAATCTGTTATCACATATATATCGTTCAAATAAATATGTTATAACACGCTAAATTTTTCAAAAAGGAAGTCTATCATAATTTATGTAAATCTGTGGTGTCCTCGATTAATAAGTCTGTCGTAAAAAATAAATCTGCCACAGATTTAGATTCTTAAACTATAAATCTGTCATAAATTTTATAAATCTGTGGTGTCTTAAAAAAATAAATCTGCCGTAGAAAATAAATCTGTGGCAGATTTAATTACTTAGACAATAAATTTGTTAGAAATTACATAAGTCTGCGGTGTCTTCAAATAATAAGTCCGTCATATATAATAAATCTGCCATAATTCAAAAATCTGTCATAACCTTGACAAACAAATCAGTGGAAAAAACTAAGTCTGCCGAAATAAATTTGTTGCAGTAAAACAAGTCTATCACGGTAAACTAAGTCTGCCACTAAAAATAAATATGTGACAACTGATCAGCAGACTTTTATAAACTGACCAAAAATCCACCGATGGCATTTTTGTAATAAAGTGTCACGCTGGAAAAATAATAATAATGGCATTTCTGTAATCTTTTTTTTTCCTAACAAAGAGAAATAAGGGTATTTTAGACATAAAAAAAACTCAAATGACCCTTCAATTTTAAGAGACATTTTAGTAATTAAACTCTTTATTTGGGTTATATTAGTTTTTTTCCCATTACTGAATAATAATAATAATAATAATAATAATAATAATAATAATAATAATAATAATAATAATAATAATAATAATAATAATAATAATAATAATAATAATAATAATAATAATAATAATAATAATAATAATAATAATAATAATAATAATAATAATAATAACTATGAAAAACTCTATAAATAACCTTAAGTTTGGTTGCTTCTCCAATCCAAGTTCCACACGAAAAATGGAAGCTATAACCAAAAACTGGTTGCATTCTCAAGCTCTTGCTTATTGTGGCCTAAAAAATTCGGGCTCGTTTATCCCAGTTAGCTGTCGTCTGAGTTTCTCTAGAAACTCGTTCCCCCAAAAGTTGGTCGTAACTAGAGCCAGTCTCAAAATTAGTGATCATGAACCGGCAAATCGTCCGTTAATTCAGTTTCCACCCTCTCTATTGGATGATCGCTTCCTTTCCATTTCCGCTAATCACTCGGTTGGCTCACATTATTTAACTTCTCAGTGCATATCTTTATTAAATACATATATTGATGTACTAAATTTAAAAAAAAAATTATATATCTTTGAAGGAAATGGATAACCTTGGTAGATCAATCGAGGCACTTAAGGCTACAGTGAGTGACAAGCTGGCTTGTTCGGACGGCAAGGAGGCGATTCACTTGATCCATATGCTAGTCAGTCTTGGAGTTGCTTACCATTTTGAGAAACAGATCGAAGATATCCTGAAAGATGCTTTCGAGAAAGTGGAGGAAATGACCATCGGAGAAGAGGATTTGTACACCATTTCTGTCATGTTCCGGGTCTTTAGGCTGCACGGTCACAAATTATCTGCCGGTGAGAAACCTTCTTTCCTTTGACATATATATATCAAAGTGCAAACCATGGTATTTTGAGGAATTTCTCTAAATTATTAATACCAATATATATCTATATATAGATGTGTTCAACAGGTTTAAGGAAGAGAATGGGGATTTTAAGAAATGCCTCATTGATGATGTAAGAGGTATGCTAAGTTTCTACGAAGCTTCGCATTTTGGGACGACGACAGAAGGAATCATGGACGAAGCAATGTGCTTCACGCAGAAACACTTGGAGCTATTTGTTGGAGGCACCAATGAGGCACATATATCTAGGCTCATACAAAATGCCTTGCATCTTTCTGAGCAAGAAAACATAGAGGTGGTCAATGCAAGAGAATATATTCGGTTCTACGAGCAAGAGACACATCACGACGAGATGTTGCTCAAGTTTGCGAAGCTCAATTTCAAGTTCATGCAGTTGCATTATATTCAAGAGCTTGAAACCCTCGTGAAGTAAACCTTCATCACACATGTTATTGTTAGATCTTACTCTAATTATAGAAGTAAAATATGTTTTTATGTCATCAGTCTCTATTTGCGCATGTGCAGGTGGTGGAAAGAGCTAGATTTGAAATCAAAGATCCCTCATTACTACAGAGAGAGAGTATTGGAGTACCTTTTTTGGGCGACGGGACTGTATATGGAGCCACAGTATTCAGTTAGTAGAATAATACTGACCAAGTGCCTCGTGTTTTTCAGCATTTTGGATGACCTATATGATGCCTATTGTACTCTTACTGAAGTTACAGATTTCAGTGAAAGCTTGGAAAGGTACGTTTTATTCTGTTCTTTTAGTCTGATCTCGTGATATAAAAATGTCTGATATAATAGCAAGTTGTTAGGGAAAAAAGTAGTCAACGTAGGATTTATATCGTCTGCCAAATTTATAAATATAATATCGTAAAGAAGACTAGCTTGATTATTAAGGTTGATTAATTTCGTCGCGTCCAGAATCCCATTAAAACATATAATACGACTTTTGAAAATTTGAAATTACCTTAAATATGTTTTTTAATATCTAAAACTTTTGGCTAAGTATTTATAAAATATAATTATTAAATATTTTTAGACGTTTGGATCTAATTAGACTAAAGTCTAAAATAGTAGTATGTATTTGTTTGTTCAGGTAGCAGTTTTTACGAATTGAATTTGAATATTAAAATTCCATTAACCATAAGGATTGACTCAAATTGGTAATACAAAATTCAAGGGTATATCTTCGGTGTCCGACCCTAGTGATAAAGCAGATTTTGATGCATATATGGTGCATAAATAAATTTATAAATCCTTAGGAAACTATGAATAGTGATGGTGGAAGACGAGCAAATAATTTGACTTGTGTTTTCAAATTACGCACAGGTGGGATGCTGATGTCACAGACATGCCGGAGCATCTAAAGATCCTCTTGAGGTCAATGATAGACTTTTTTGAGGATTTGAAAGGAGATGTGAGATCAGAAGGGAGATTGTACAATGTGCAATGTACAATAGAGGAGGTATATATATCCCCTCAAACTTAATGATATGCTCTCACAAATGTTCTACGTACAAATTCATTACAATAGACTGATGACAAGGAATCTGTGATGCCCGAATTGTAAACTCGAGTTTGTGTCTTAGAATAATAATGGGCCATTTTCTGTAAAAGAAAAATATATATATATACCAAGATATAATTATATATTACTTAATATTTATTCCCTTTAGTTTTTTTTCTGAAAAACTAAAGAAAGTGTATAGGGCCT
The DNA here is from genome assembly GCA_011420285.2 of Erysimum cheiranthoides. Classification (NCBI taxonomy): domain Eukaryota; kingdom Viridiplantae; phylum Streptophyta; class Magnoliopsida; order Brassicales; family Brassicaceae; genus Erysimum; species Erysimum cheiranthoides. The sequence goes on along the minus strand of CM022179.2, from coordinate 9,939,268 downwards.
TCTAATTTACTTGAACTGTTACTAATGAATTCTTACGAGTACAGATATAATGTGATAAATTTAATGAAGAACTAATTTGGACGCTTTAACAGTTTAAAAGAATATTCAGAGCGAATCTTGCAATAGCAAAGTGGGCACGCACAGAATACATACCAAACTTTGAGGAATACATGGAGGTTGGAGTAGTGACTGGGGGAGTAGATTGCACGGCTGCAGTCGCCTTCCTTGGTATGGGGGAGACTGCAGGAAATGGAGCTTTTGATTGGTTAATATCAAGACCCAAACTCATTCAAGCTCTAGATCTAAAAGCACGTCTGAGGGATGATATTGCCACCTACAAGGTACAATTTGAAATGCATACAAATCATGTATATATATGTATATATAACTTATAAAATTTGTACATGAAATGATAACTAGGATGAAATGGCTAGAGGAGAGATTGCGACAGGGATCAACTGCTACATGAAGCAATACAAAGTTACCAAAGAAGAAGCGGTTCAAGAGTTTGACAGAAGGATTAAACATACTTCCAGGCTGGTAAATGAAGAATATTTTAGGACGAATATGCCCTTGAAAATTGTTCGTGTAGCTTTTAATATTGGACGGCTTATCGATTCCAACTACAAGTACGACGATGGATTAACCTATGCAGAAATGGCAGAAGGCCAAATCAGCTCTTTGTACCTTGAACTTATGACCATTTAAGTGGTTTGATTCCAAGTCTTTAATATTTAAGTCACTCTTCAATAAGTAAAACCGTTTGCGTTTTACCATCCATCCTTATTTGATTCCAAGTCTTTGATTAAGTTGAACTGATAGAGTCTTTCTCTAAATTATGCTTTCATGTTTTTTTTTTTTTTTTATTATTACCATTTGTATAAGTTTATAATCTTTTGATTGTAAACTTAAACTGTTTTCATTTTAATATAAATATTTACAAAAAAAAGTCTTTAATTAAGTCCCTCTTCAATAAGTAAAACAAGTACATATATATCCATGTATTCTCACTGTGTACTACAACACGTGAGGATTATCTTTTTACGTCATGATGATGAGTTTGTGGGATCAAGCTAATAGGAAGGAATTTCTAAGAGTTTGTGAAATATACTACAAAGCAAAATGAGTTTGCAATTAAGGTTGAGTTGGAGAATGCTCCGAAAATAATCAAATGGTGTGTCCCAAAATTCAGGAAAGAACATTGCTTTGCAAAGGAAGTTATTAATCTATTATTCAAGAAGTTGATCATGCTCTAAAAAATAATCAAATGATCAAAACATAGTGCATTAATCTTGAATATTGATGATAAACCATTAAGATATATGGTCATTGGTTTTAAATCAGGACAGGAGGATTTAGGACGGCATAAGTAAGCAAGTCTTGGTCACGAACAAACACGAGCATGTCTTGCTCAGGTAAGCCGACCCAAGCTTCTACACTTTCACCATCCTTTGCATCCATTAACACCACACAAGCTATGTTGTTACTGTTAGTAGAGGGTCCCATCCATACCGGAGTACCCCATCCGAAGTCAACCTCGTAGAAAGGCTTTTTGCACCAGCTAGACATTGAGTATGCCTCTATGTCAAGATTTGACTGTGACATGAAACTTCCCATCGCCTTCAACAATTTCTGACCAAGTGTAGTTGTGCTGATGGTAGTAGAAGTATTGTAGCCTTGGAGACTATCTTCAATCATCTTGTTGATCTCTTCTTTGGCCTTTCTAAAATCGGCAACGATTTCGCCAATTTCCATGGTGCTCTCTACACCTTTCTTGAGAACGAATCCCGATAAAAGGTTTCCTATGGCATCCCTTGGCAAAACATTAGAAGGGATCCTAAGCCGCAAGTCAATGGCTTGAATCATTAACGTTGACTTTCGAGTGACCGAGTTAGAGCGTGAGGCATTTCTTGCACACCTCAAGATAAGCGATGCGATGGCTTCTACACGTGTAGGTACTATGACGCTTTCGCTAACGGCCTTGTGTTTAAGCTCATCGATCTTAGAGGATTCGAAGACGAATCTATTGGTTACAAACTTGCCTCCACGTACCAAAGTGTCCACCACTGTATGAGACTCTAAAGAGCTTTGAGTTGGAGGGTAAATAGTAACTCCTGCAAATGTAGGAGTAGTCACTGCCACGTCATTTCTTGTCGCGGCCCAGCCTTGGACAAAACTTAACGATGAGGCTGCATCACAGATCTTATGAGAGATCCCAACACAAACCGCGAATCCTGATCCTAACCCGAAGAAGCTGACCTTTACTTTCATCAACGGCCACGTCTCCGGAGATTCTCCCTCCTCGTTCTGGTAGAAGAACTCTTCCAGAGAGTCAGTATTGAGATTTCTAAGGAAATCTGAAAGGACAAGATCCGTGCGTGCCTCCGAGAAAACTACTCCTTCGTTGTTGCAGTTGATATAGATACTCTCTATTCGTCCAGCTAGAGGATAGAAACGTGATAAAGTCTCTGATAAAGATGTTTTCAGCTTTTGAGATATGATCTCTGGCGACTCTCCGGTTTCGGATTTGTAGAAGAAGGTCATTGGCACGTACATTGCCGGACATGTGAGATCGAACATGGATAGCTCAAGGCGATCAAGAGGTGCAGGTGAGAAAGGCTTGATCACTTCTCTCCTTGTCGTTTCTAGCTTCACCTCCATTGTCAAACAAAAAATATAGAAAGAAAACACTAAATGTAAGAATGATTAAACTTATAAGAAGGCCCTCATGGGTGATAGAAGTAGCATTTACTTTAAAAAAATCCTCTCACATACATTTGTAATTAATATAACAAAAATACAAAGCTTTGTAATAGTTCTTAGAATATGTAATAGTTAATAAATCTAGATGACAAAAAAAAAAAATAAAACACAAAGCTTTGAAAATTTGACACATGATACATAGTATCTCTCCTTTTAACATGTGTCTTTTTTTTTTTTCAACTCAAATACACTACTATCTATTTTACATCAAATTTAATGATATTAAAAAAGTTTCAAATCCAAATACACCATTATCTATATTATTAGATTTAACTATATTATTATATTTTCAAAAAATATACACAATTTTCTTTATTTTTTCATCATTTAAAGTGAAAAATAAATACCAAATTATTTTATGCCAAAAATAATTTCAAGATGTGGTAGATTCTAATATATATTTACTTTAAGTTGATGGTTAAATAAGGCAAAATCTAGAAATTGTTTTTAACTATATACATTAGTTACATTTTTATTGTGTTTTTTCTTCTTTTTTTTTTCCAACATCGTGTTTTTTCATTAAAATAAAAAAAAAATGACATCAAAAAAAATTATAATTAATTTTAAAATGGATCATATAATCTGATATTTATTTTTCTATTTAATATCTTTATAGTAACTAGGTCTCACGACTATAAATTTTATATTAAGGTAATACCAATTTATATTAAGGTAAAAATGTGTGATCAGAAATGAAAATAAATTATATATTAGTATAAGGAGATGTAATCTTAAGAGCATATATTGATATTGTTATAGTAGTATAAAGAATTACGACAAAAATATATCATTCTAAATAAAAACCTATTAACAAAAAATTATAGTAAAGAGAAACACAAATTCGTAAAGATAATACTATTTAGTAATATTATATGTATCATTTGGTTCATGGTGTTCCTTCGAATACGAACCATCTTGTCCCTTCGAACCATCATGTCCCTTTGAGCACGTGTTCCTTCGAATACGAACTATCGTGTCCCTTCGAACCAACATGTCCCTTCGAACACGTACCGTATTCGTGTCTCTTCGATCCCGCAGTACTCCTTAATCCATCCAACTCCTTCTTGGACCATCGTGGTTCCTCCCACAATATCCACACCCACAAAATGAGTCACAAAATCTCTCCCAAAACATTTACGGTCAATGACCACCGAGAAAGGGATCGGTTGGAAGTCCGGTGACGACATGTATCATTTGGTTCATGGTGTCCCTTCGAACCATCGTGTCCATTTGAACCATCGTGTCCATTTGAACCATCATGTTCCTTTACACCATCATGTTCCTTCGAACACGAACCATCGTGCCCCTTTGAACACAAACCATCGTGTCTTTTCGAACACGAACCGTCGTGTCCATTCGATCCCGCACTCCTAAACTTATCCAATTCCTTCTTGGACCATCGTGGTTCCTCCCTCATCCGCCGGGAGTCGTCACCAGACTTCCGGCCGACCCCTTTCTCAGTGGTCCTTGGCCGTGAATATTTTGAGAGAGGATTTGTGACTTAGTTTGTGGGTGTGGATGTTGTGTCCAACCCTTAGAACGTCCACCCCTTATATAGGGGTGAAAGGGTTCTTATGTAACGGACACAACTATTCCTTGCACCATTTCGAAAGGTTACACATTTATGATCGTAACCGCTTGATTTTCACACCCTTTGGCCGAGACATCCCTTCGCCCTGGAGCTTACAAGCTACCACAATCAACCAACCCGAGTGTTAACAGACAAATCTACCCAGTTGGCTCAGTTCTCAATCAGTTCATTTGTCTGGCAAAAAGAATGATAATTGAAATGTCGAATTACATTTATCATTAATTTTATAAAATAAGACAAAGAGACATTTTTTTATTGATTTCATACACATTTTAATCTCAACTATATTGTACTATAAAATAATAATTGACAACCAAATTTATAATTTTATTTTTCTTATTTTATGTAAAAAAAAAACTCTTTTAGTAATTAAATAGAAATAAAAAAATAAAAATTTACGATGAAAAGATGCAATCATAAAAGGGAAAATTCCCAAAAAAATCCCAAACTTTTTTTTTTTTGGAAGAAAAATACCCAAACTTTTTAGACACCCCGATTAATACCTCATCTAATAATGTTGTGCCGTTTAATACACCGTTTATCAAAAACTCTTATTTTCCTACATCCGTCATAACAGACGTTAACGAGCCAGTAAACGGGGTTATCTCTTTAACCCACATGTTTAAAACACTAATTAAAATGTCACTGTTGCCCTTTTCTATTAACCCCAAATCGATTTCCCCTTTCTAAACCCTAGAGCAAAAAATCGCTTTTCAACATTTTCTCGTCTCCTCTCCTCTTCATCTCTTCCAATAAATCGATGGTCTCATTGGGAACTGAAAGTTCTGGGTTTGCAAAATCTAGTGAGCAAATTCGAAGAAGAGAATAAGAAGCTTCAAACTGAAGGAATGGCATTGAAAGAGAGAGAAAAGATGCTTTGGCAGTTCATTATGTTATCTTGGACAGGTTTCACTGTGGTTATTGCCATGATCCTTGCAATGGTGAAGAAGTAATCTGAAGATATGGCTTCAAGAGGGAGGTGAAGAAGTAGTTTGATGCAGAATTGTTAGTTTTTGTTGTAGAAGTAGTTTTCAGATTTGTGTTTGGTTCAAATTTGTGTTTGACTTTTGGTCACTTTTGATGCGGAAGTAGTGTAATTTTAAAGATCACTTTTGGTCTATTTGAGTCTTGTTATTGAATTTAGTTTGAAATTGTGTAATGAAAATGGTTTGTATTTAAATTCCTATTACCGTGATAATGATTGATGGATCAAACCTTGAGTTTACAAAAAAAAATCCAACCAAAAAACATAGATATCATCCTAAACACACACATAATTATCATCCTAAACATAGATTAGATATCATCCTACAATAAGCGATTACTCCTAAGGGTTGTTAGGTTGTCATACATCAAAAACTGTGTTAGTCCATGGCTTCTCTTTCTGGTATTTGGTTATAGAAATCTTAGCCTCTGTTCTGTTGAACTCATCCCATTCATCATCAGTATCAAGAGCAGGCTCTGGACGAGGAGCATCTTTACATTGTCTCTCAAATTCTTCATATATCATCTTCACCCTCAACACCATCTCCAACCTCAGCATCATTCACAACAAAACCCTCATTCGCAGCACCAGTTTCCACATTAGCTTCACCATTGACTTCTTCAAAGAAAGCCTGAAATCGTGGATCTTCTTGTCCTCCTTCTTCAACAAGATCTTCTCCATTATCTACCAGATGTTCTCCTTCTTTCACAGTTTCCTCCTCTTCATCAGATTCTTCCTGCTCATCACCAATGGGAGTTGAAATTGGAAATGATCCTGGTTATGAAATACCATGTTGAAGATACACATCTTTTTTCTCTCTCTTTCAATGTCACACCTTCAGTTTGAAGCTTTTTATTCTCTTCTTCGAATTTGCTCACTAGATTTTGCAAACCCAGAACTTTCAGTTCCCCATGAGACCATCGATTTATTGGAAGAGATGAAGAGGAGAGGAGACGAGAAAATGTTGAAAAGCGATTTTGTGCTCTAGGGTTTAGAAAGGGGAAATCGATTTGGGGTTAATAGAAAAGGGCAACAGTGACATTTTAATTAGTGTTTTAAACATGTGGGTTAAAGAGATAACCCCGTTTACTGGCTCGTTAACGTCTGTTATGACGGATGTAGGAAAATAAGAGTTTTTGATAAACGGTGTATTAAACGGCACAACATTATTAGATGAGGTATTAATCGGGGAGTCTAAAAAGTTCGGGTATTTTTCTTCCAAAAAAAAAAAAGTTTGGGATTTTTTTGGGAATTTTCGCCATGAAACAGGGTTGCAAAGAAAAGACGCAATCATAGAAAGTATTTTTACAAATAAAAATAAGAAAAAAAAATTACGAAAATGTATAATGAGAAGACACAACCGTACGTATTCGAAAAAACACCACCGTAAATGACGCAACCGTTTACTTGAAAAGACATAATCGTAAAAGAGGTTTATAACAAAAAGACACAACCATTTACATGAAAATACATAATCATAAAAGAGGTTTATAATGAAAAGTCACAACTCTACATATTTTTTAGGATTTTTATAACCGTTTACATGAAAAGACATAACCGTAAAAGATGTTTATAACAGAAAAATACAACCGCTTACATGAAAAGACATGACTTAAAAACGGTTTACAATGAAAAGTCACAACTCTACGGATTTTTTCGGATTGTTAACAAAAAGACACAACCATTTACATGAAAAGACATAACTTAAAAGAGGTTTACAATGAAAAGTCACAACTCTACGTATTTTTCGGATTGTGATTATTATATAACCGTTTACATGAAAAGACATAACCGTAAAAGATGTTTATATCAGAAAGACACAACCGTTTACATGAAAATACATAACTTAAAAACGGTTTACAATGAAAAGTCACAACTCTACGGAGTTTTTTCGGATTGTTATTATTATATAACCGTTTACATGAAAAGACATAACCGTAAAAGATGTTTATAACAGAAAGACACAACCGTTTACATGAAAAGACATAACTTAAAAACGGTTTACAATGAAAAGTCACAACTCTACGGATTTTTTTCGGATTGTTAACAAAAGAACACAATCGTTTACATGGAAAGACATAACTTAAAAGAGATTTACAATGAAAAGTCACAACTCTACGGATTTTTTCGGATTGTTATTATTATATAGATTAAATATGTTTCCTAAGGATTTATCATTTATTAGTAGTTTAAACAATTACTGCAATATATAATGTGTTTTTTAAGTGATTTATAAAAACTAATTTGTTTCTTAATTGCTAAAACAATATATATATATATATATATATATATATATATATATATATATATATATATATATATATATATATATATTGCTCTGCTTTCACTCGATTTGGGCATTTAAAATCTCTTTTATCATATGTTACTCTTTATTAATTGGGCCATTTGACTATCTAATTTCTTAAAATATGTATTTCACTATAGGAAATGTGGGTATTGATAGCACTAAAAGATAGCATTTTTTATGTCTCTGCTATGTTTTACTTAATAGATAGCGTTTTCTGAATTATAAAGGCTATAAATGATTAAAGCGGGATATATGCAATTCACGCAGTCAATTTTTGGTTACTAAAGTCTATTTCCCGCTATTGAAAATGTTAAGAGGGAAAAATGTGAAATTTTGTGTAAGGCAAAATAAATGAAAACAAGAAAATTCACTTTTTCATTTTTTCTAAGGGAAAACCCGATCTAACACTTCCCCTCTCACTGTTCTTGAGCCAGAGAACAATCGAAGAAATCAACTACGATATTCTCCTCTCTAATTCTTCTCTTCTTCTTCCTCATTTCTTCACCTTTAACCTCTCTTTCTTCTACTCTCATCTATTCCGTAACTTCCTTGATAGAACCAAATCCGTTGATTCCAATCCAATCGAATCGTATTGTTGTTTTCTTTTTCTTCTCCTTCCTCGTCTGCCTTATCTCTGTAAGAATCTTCTCAATTGATTCGAGTAATTGTTCATTTTCTCTAAGTGCATATCAAATTCCTTTTTGATTGTTTGGTATTTGGGCGTTTCTTTTGTTCTAGCGTTAGTTCTGGGGTTTTACTCATATGATTTGAACAGTGGAACTGTATGATACTCTTCAGATCTTCGGCTAATTTGAGTTTTGAATTGTGGTTGGGAAAAATTTGTTTTCTCGGTGGGGAATTAATTGAGAAATTATTTGAAATCTGAGAAGATTGCGTGTATATATGCAGGAAGTACATACACAAAAACGTAAATGCAAATTTATCTCTAGGAACAAAATTTATCTCTAGGAACAAATTTGTACGGTTATACCGTTTAAAACCAATCATAGAAATCGTTTTAAACCGCTCTGGACCACTCAAAATATATTTATATTTATCTAGTTCCGCACGTCTTTTATTTTATGCAACTAGGCAACGTAAATCTTATTTACTTAGGGCATCTTTATTGGGAGAACAGTTTAGCGTGTTCTTATGCACTTATTTCTTCCAACTTCCTCATACGTAGAAGCAAGACTTAGAACAGTCCAAGTCCTCAAGTCTCTTTCTGATCATGGTGCTATCTTTTTTTTTTGGGCAACATGGTGCTATCTTTACGCGGAAAGACCTTGGTATTGAATATTCAACAACAAATTAGTATTTTATCTTTGCTCTTATCTCAGTTTGTGAGGTCTTCAATCCTCTAGTCATTTGGTTTCAAAATAAAGTTTTTTTTTTAATTTTAGGTTTTGAGATGGGTTGGTGGATGAAGAATAAGCTAAAATTCGAGATGGTGTTCCAGAGAGGGGCGATCTTGTTAGAAGATCTTATTGAATGTTGCGATGGCAATCCAATCCTATCAAATTCTTCTCTGCTGATGAGATCCGAAAGGCCACCGACAATTTCAGCCAGTCTAATCATATATATGAATTATCTAATTATGACTACAAATGGTATTCAGGTCAAACAGAGAACCATCACAAAATATTCATCAAGAAAGTTGTACGAAGGTCCGAATTTTATGAAGTTTCCCATTGCCGCGACATAACACTTTCATCGATGGTGAGTGGTCACGAAAACTTCCTGAAATTGGTTGGATGTTGTGTTGAGTTTAAATGTCCAGTCATCGTTTATCGTGGTGTAAAGGATCATTATAAATTAGATATAAAGGAACAGCCGTGGAAAAGGAGAATGAAGATAGCAGAAGATATATATGGCGACTACTTTTAGCTTACCTTGACTCTGCCTTCCCAAGGCCCTTCGTATATATAGGAGTATATATCCTGAGGATATCTTATTGGATGAAGCTGAGTAATTTCTCTTGATGCGTCTTAATTCCAGAAGGAGAAATATTTGTCGAAGTTGACAAAATAGTTGGGACATTTCGTTACATGAAGCATAATTACAAGATGTGTGACATAGTCTCGGAGGAAACAAATGTTGGAACTGTAGTATTATTTGCTTAGCAGAAGGTGAAGGGGATGATGATGATGACTCTTATGATTCTAGGTTGTTTAAATTCATGGCTGAGAGGAATTATTCGGAAAGACAATTTCAATCTACGTTGTTAAAATTCATGGACGAGGGAAGAGTGGATAAAATTGTAGATCCAGAAATGTTAGAAAAGATGGATGAAATTTCAGAACAAGAGCTTTGTCAAATGAAAGGTTTCGGAATGCTCTCACTTAGATGCATCGGTTGTAGAGGGGAAGTTCCAACGATGTTGGAAGTCGCAAAAGAACTAAAGAAGATTCAAAGATCTCTTAGAAACGACTCTTCTTCTCCTTCAGAAGAAACCCAATTCGACTCTGCCCAAGACATTTCTTCCTCGGTCGTCCTCTCAAACAAGTCATAAAACACAAATGCATTGCTAACATGTATTTCACGAAATATTTCGATGGGTTATGTTGAACTGGTTTCGGTTTTTCAGGAAAAGTTGAAGAATGTGCTGAAAATATATAAGTACGATTCTTGTTTGTTTATTTGTGAGTGTGAAACAAAGCAAGAGCCAAGGATTTGTAATCCCTAAACTTATTTAAAATATATTCAAAAACCAATATACGAAATCAAATGCTCAACAATCATACAGTGATGTAAATAATAATAATCACAAAACTAATATTACCATTGAAATTATCAAAAATATATGAAACTTGATTCCAAACAAAATAAATAAAATTATGAAATAAAAAAAAATAGAAAAAAATATAACAAAAACAAAAACCAATCCCACGGCTTAGCGCGGGTTTGAATCTAGTGAAAATAAATTCAATAAAACTTGAAAAATAAACATGACCGAGAGTTTAACGAGTTTTGTGCAACCATTGTGTTCACACTTCTCCTATGTCACGTCAAGATTGTATTTCGAAAATCCACTAAAACCATGTAAAATAAGGAAACTAATTAAAGATATGAGAAGAGCAAACCAACTGTTGCTTCTACAACAAGTAACTCAAGGTCTCTCATGTACCCTCACAAACAAACCTCCTCTCATCCGAAGTGTCAAAGATAAGAGAATCTCAGGACGCTCCTTCATCCCCGGCACTTCAACCACAAACCGCTCTAAAACCGCTGCAATTATCGACTTCATCTGAATATAAGCCATCTCCTTCCCTAAACACATCCTTGGTCCGGCGTGAAACACAGGAAACTTAAAAGGATTCTCACTTCTAAAACCACCATTTGTTTCATCAATCCACCTCTCGGGATCAAACCGATCACAATCTTTCCCCCAAACACTCTCCATCCTCCCCATTGCATACACGTTATAGCTTATCCCCCAACCTTTCCATAAAAAAGTCCCATCAGGCAATACATTGTCCTCAGCGCAACGCATTGTGTCCACTGGCACAGGCGGATACAATCTTAGAGATTCTGTTATCGCCGCGTGCAGATAATTCATCAGTTTAAGATCTTCAAACCCGTAAACTTCCCCGATTCGCTTCCCGGTTCGTTCTCGTATCGAGTTTAGCTCTTGTAGAATCTTGTGTTCCACCTCTGGATGCATAGAGAGTAACCAAAAGAACCAGCTCAAAGCAGAAGAAGTCGTGTCTCGTCCCGCGAGGATGAAACTTATGATAATGTCACGGAGTATCCCCGGAGAATTCATCTCCTCGTTGCCGATAAACCGAGAAAGCAGATCTTCCTTTTTGTCACTTGATCTTCCTTGATCAATCCTGGTACGCACGATCTCGTCTGCGAATTTATGGACGGTCACGATTGATTCTCTCAGAACTCTCTCCGATCCAATATTGAGTTTCCTTTTCATCTTCCATGAATAAGAAACCACAGAGTGAAACCGTTTGGAGATGATCGTCGCCGCCGTCTCAAAGGCCCGCATGAAGTTTACACCGTCGACTCCGTCGTCGCCAAGACAAGCCGAATCGACGTTGAAGGCTAATTTACATATATTATCGAATGCGAATCGCTCCAATATGTCTTGAAGGTCTATCAATTTTCCGGCAGTTGCAGATTCTGCTAACAGCGGAACAAGCCTGGAAGGAAAAAAAGCTCATTAACAAATCTGTGATGAGATCATTAATAGGGGTGATCGGGCCACTTTCCGGGCAGCGTGTGTAGGCTCTGATACTACATTAGAAATATGTGAATGGACTTGAGTAACATATAAAGCGCTAGTGCCAATCCACTCATTGCCAATTGGTTTTGAGTTGGAAGCTCATGGTAAACCCGAATTTAACAGAAACCGAAAGTAAAGTTGAATATTACCTTGTGTTGATTTCGATGGTAACGTTGCTCATTACAAAGTCACGGAGAGACTTAGTACTGAACTCATAGCTCGCTATCTTCCTCTGTTTCCACCACATCTCACCATCGGAGTTAAAAATCCCGCGGCCAAGAAAATCTTCAAAAATCAAGATGAACCATTGGCCTTTAGGGAAACTCTCGAATTTGGTCTTGAGGATATACTCAACGTTAGCTGGATTCGCCGTCATGACGAACTGTTGATTCCCTGGTCGCCAGAGAATTGCCGTTTGTGTTGGACATCGTGATAGAGTCTCAATTAAGGGGGAGTGTTGGAAATAATTGAGTTATGTCATATTATCTTACATGAGTATATAATTATGTATGATAAGTGAAAAATGTGATTAAGGGTTGCGACATGTTGAAAGGTCGCTTATGTCAAAAGGCACAAGTGAAGAGTCACGATTCTAAACCTCTGTCATGTTTCATTATGCTGTTTCAAGTCTATAAATAGACATTGTGATAGTACTGTAAATACAACAAGTTTCAGACATTAATAATAGATTCAGTTTTGTTCTTGTCTTCTCTTAGAGAAGAGACAATGGTCTCTTGCTCTGTTTTGTCTTTCTCTCCTCAAATATTCAACATGGTATCAGAGCCAGGTTAGTTTTGGAACATGTCCAAGCAAAACAAAAATAAGAAGAAATTCCGCTGCAAGAAGAGGAAAAGGGAGACAGCCATTAATGGTTAGGAAAAGGAAATATCCAAGTGATGACAAGCCAAGGAGAGAAGATCATCAAAGAGGTGTTTCTAGTGCCAGAAGATTGGCTGGAGATGAGAGAAACTGAAATAGAAGAAGAAGTGGTGACAAGAGAGAGCACCATCAATCTTCACAGACTTCACAAACATTCACAAACAGTACCTTCAAGAAGAAGGCTCCAAAAGCAATGAAGGAGATAGGAAATATTCTCAAAAGGCAATGGAGAAAACGAATGTGAAGTTGGAGTTGCGAAACTTGTTCAAAGAAGATGTGGAAGAAGATTCACGCACAACACTAAAGGAGGATGCTTACCTCGGAGAAAAATGGAGCACAAAGAGGATGCTTACCTCAGAGAAAAATGGAGCAAAAGAGGATGCTTACCTCTTAGAAAAAAAAATGGAGCAATGGTTAAGAGTTAACCGAAAGAGACGTCACAATGACGTTAATGGTGATCAAAGGAAGACACCAAGGAGGCTGCTTACCTAAGAGAAAAAGGAAGTAGATAACCCGGTTGCAAAGCTAACCGAAGAAGACGTGAAGGAGTTCACGCACAGTTTTGGTGATCAAGAGGACACCAAAAAGGAAATAATCAGAATGCTCACCTAAGAGAAAGGGAGTGGAAGAAGGTTGCGAGAACAACCGGAGGAGACGTGACGGAAGATCACGGAGGAGACGTTATTAGAGTGTATATATCGGTTTAGGTGGTTTAATGTAATTAGTTGGTTTAGCTAATTAGACCAATACCCTTAGATACTTGTATATATCACGCAAGTTGTACAGTGTCACTCTTTAACAAGAAATAAAGTTTTCTTCTTCATCCCTTTGATCGTAATATGGTATCAGAGCTTGTAAGCTCAGATTTCAGTTGATTTCGATCTCTTTTCTTCACTTTTGAGCTCGATTCTTCATCTCCGTCGAACGATTGAGGTTTCGATGGTGACTGCTCGAGTTCTTAGGAAGTCAGCTCGTTCGAAAGCTTCGACGAGCTCAGTTACACGGAAAGCGTCGCGATCCACTTCTGATGATGAAATTTCTCCTCCGATCTCTCCTACCGCTGCTAATACGAAGATGATCCGAGCTCAGAAAGGTGAAATAACACCAGAAGTAGCAGATCCGACACAGTCTCCGTTTCATATGCAAAATGCCGATCATCCAGGTTTGATCCTTGTTTCTCACCGCTTAGATGGAACAAACTATGATGAATGGAATATTGCTATGTTCACCGCCTTAGATGCGAAGAACAAAATAGGATTTATAGATGGATCGTTGCCGCGACCTCTTGAATCGGATAAGAACTTTCGTCTATGGTCCAGAGGAAATAGTATGGTGAAATCTTGGTTGTTGAACACTGTTTCTGACCAGATCTACAGGAGTATCTTACGTATTAGTGATGCTAGTGCTATTTGGAGTGATATTCATGGTAGATATCACCTAACCAATCTCCCACGCACATACAACCTGACTCAAGAGCTTCAGGATTTGCGTCAAGGTACAATGAACCTGTCAGAGTATTTCACTCAGCTTAAGATACTCTGGGATAATCTGGAAAGTGCAGAAGAACTAGATGAGCCCTGTACTTGTGGTAAAGCAGTCAAGTTGCAACAAAAGGCAGAGAGAGCTAAGATTGTGAAATTTTTGGCAGGATTAAATGATTATTATGCAATTGTTCGCAGACAAATCATTGCTAAGAAGGCTCTTCCCTCTTTGGTTGAAGTCTACAACATCCTTGACCAAGATGATAGTCAGAAGGTTTTCTCTAACAATGTTGCTCAGCCTACTGCTTTCCAATTCTCTGAAATGTCTTCACCAGTGAGTGATCTCTCAGCAAATTCACAAGCAATTTGCTATGTACAGAATGGACCGAACAAAGGACGTCCTATCTGTTCATTCTGCAATAAGATTGGCCACATTGCAGAACGCTGTTACAAGAAACATGGTTTTCCACCAGGTTTCAAAGGGAAAGTACCTGATAAAACACAGAAGCCTCCAATCATTGCTCAGGTGGCTTCACAGGCTGTTTCACAGGTTACACCACAGTCAGTTTCTCCAAATGTCAACTTTGACAACTTGATTGGAAATCTTTCTAAGGACCAACTCCAGAACTTCATTGCTATGTTCAGTAACAAACTGCAGAACTCTAATGCGGAAGCAGGCACATCTCAGTCTGGTATTGATTCCTCTGATATCTCTTTCTCTCATTCAACCTATTATTTTGTTGGAATATTGGCTGTTTCTAAACACACACTATCCAATGAAACATGGGTGATAGACTCTGGTGCTACTCATCATGTTTCTTATGATAGACATCAGTTTGTGTCTTTAGACACTTCAGTTGTGAGTTCAGTAAATCTTCCTGCTGGCCCTACTGTTCAGATCAGTGGTATTGGAACAATTCAGCTTACACCGGATATACAGCTTCAGAATGTTTTGTATATACCTGAGTTTAGGCTGAACCTTATCAGCATCAGTTCATTGACAACTACTCTAGGTTCCAGGGTGATCTTTGATACTTCTTGCTGTGAAATACAGGATCTTACCAAGGGATCGACGATTGGACACGGTAGAAGAGTTGGAAATCTCTATGTGCTAGATCTTGCTTCTTCTTCAGTTTCAGTGAATGCTGTGGTGGATGTTAGTGTTTGGCACAAGAGACTTGGTCATCCATCTTTTTCAAGACTGGATGCTATTTCAGAAGTTTTGGGAACTACAAGACACAAGAATAAGAGCTCAGCTTATTGTCATATATGTCATTTGGCTAAGCAAAAGAAGTTGTCTTTTCCTTCTTCTCCCAACATATGTAATTCTTCCTTTGAGTTGTTACATATAGACATTTGGGGACCTTTTCCAGTGGAGACAATTGATGGATACAAGTATTTCTTGACAATTGTTGATGATCATACTAGAGCAACCTGGATTTATCTTCTCAAAACCAAATGTGAAGTATTAACAGTGTTTCCTGCATTCATCAATCAAGTTGAAAATCAGTATAATGTCAGAGTTAGAGCTGTCAGATCAGATAATGCACAAGAACTGAAGTTTACAGAATTTTATGCAGAAAAAGGCATCACTTCTTACCATTCTTGTCCAGAGACACCTGAACAAAACTCAGTTGTTGAAAGGAAGCATCAACACATTCTTAATGTTGCAAGAGCCTTATTATTTCAATCACAGATTCCTTTGCCTTATTGGGGAGATTGTGTATTGACAGCGGTCTTCCTTATCAATCGAACTCCATCTCAGTTGCTCTCTAACAAGACTCCTTTTGAGATGCTCACAGGTAAACCACCTGTTTATAGCCAGCTAAGAACTTTTAGTTGTCTCTGCTATAGCTCCACTTCTCCCAAGCAACGACACAAGTTTCAGCCTAGAGCAAGGGTCTGTGTTTTCTTGGGATATCCTGCTGGTTACAAGGGTTACAAGATCATGGATTTAGAGAGTCAGAAGGTCTACATTTCCAGAAATGTTGAGTTTTGTGAAGATGTGTTTCCCCTAGCTCAGAAGAAGCAGTCTGATCTCTCTGAAGACATGTTCACACCAATGAATTCTTTGCCATCAGGTACCATTTTCTCACCTCCATCATCACAAATTTCTCCACCAACACAAATTTCTTTTCCACAAATATCTCCATCATCGGATATTTCTCTTTCTCGAGCTAAGAAACTTCCAGCTCACTTAAAAGATTATCACTGTTATACTCTTGACAGTGATCTCAAACATCCTATTTCATCTTCTCTTTCATATTCTCAACTCTCTCCATCTCATTTGGCTTATATCAATCAATTGACCAAAATTCCAATCCCTCAATCATATACTGAGGCAAAGAATTTCAAGGAATGGTGTGATGCTATTGATAAGGATATTGGTGCAATGGAAGGCACTAATACGTGGGAAATCACTAGTTTGCCACCAGGGAAGAAAACAGTAGGATGTAAATGGGTTTTTATAGTGAAACTTCATGCAGATGGGAGTTTAGAGAGGTATAAAGCTCGGTTGGTTGCTAAAGGGTATACTCAAAAGGAAGGCTTAGATTATAATGAAACTTTTTCACGAGTTGCCAAGATGGCCACAGTGAAGTTGTTGTTGAAAGTTTCTGCTTCTAAGAAATGGTTTCTTTCACAACTCGATGTCTCTAATGCCTTCTTGAATGGAGATTTGGAAGAAGAGGTTTATATGAAACTTCCAGAAGGATATGCAGCCAGTAAGGGGGACCATTTCCCTAAGAATGCTGTTTGTCGCCTTAAGAAATCTATTTATGGTCTCAAACAAGCATCTCGACAATGGTATTTAAAATTCTCTACCTGTTTGCTGCAACTGGGTTTCATTCGAGGACATGGAGATCATACATTGTTCATCAAAAACACTGGTAATGATTTTCTTGTTGTTCTTGTGTATGTGGATGACATTGTTATTGCAAGTACCACTGAGGTAGCTGCTACACAGTTAACAGAAGCTTTCAAGCAGAGTTTTAAACTGAGAGAACTTGGCCCTCTCAAGTATTTTCTTGGTTTAGAGATTGCAAGAACAGAGGCTGGTATATCTTTATGCCAACGAAAGTATGCTTTAGATCTTCTTTCCTCTGTTGGAATGTTAGCTTGCAAGCCATCATCGGTTCCCATGGTTCCAAATTTGAAGCTTTCTAAGACTGATGGTGACTTAGTAGAAGATAAAGAGATGTACAGGCGCTTAGTTGGGAAGCTGATGTATCTGACTATAACTCGTCCAGATATCACTTTTGCAGTGAATAAGTTGTGTCAGTACTCCTCAGCTCCTCGTACTTCTCACCTTACTGCAGTCTACAGAGTTCTTCAATACATTAAAGGGACAGTTGGACAAGGTCTATTTTACTCTGCAGATGCAGACCTTACTCGCAAGGGTTTTGCTGATGCAGATTGGGGTTCCTGCTTGGATAGTAGGCGGTCTACCACTGGTTTCGCAATGTTTGTGGGATCTTCTCTCATTTCTTGGCGTTCTAAGAAACAGCCTACGGTCTCAAGATCTTCTACAGAAGCTGAATATAGAGCCTTAGCTCTTGCTTCTTGTGAGATGGCATGGCTTATCATCCTCCTTTCTGACTTGAGGATTCCTCCTTCATCTACTCCGGTATTGTTTTCTGACAGTACTGCAGCTGTCTATATTGCCACAAATCCTGTTTTTCACGAACGTACGAAACACATTGCCATTGATTGCCATACTGTTCGGGAAAAACTTGATAATGGTCAGCTGAAACTGCTTCATGTGAAGACAGAGGATCAAGTGGCTGATATCTTAACTAAACCTCTGTTTCCTCATCAATTTGCTTATCTACAGTCCAAGATGAGTCTCCACAATATGTATGCCTCATCTTGAGGCGGACTATTAGAGTGTATATATCGGTTTAGGTGGTTTAATGTAATTAGTTGGTTTAGCTAATTAGACCAATACCCTTAGATACTTGTATATATCACGCAAGTTGTACAGTGTCACTCTTTAACAAGAAATAAAGTTTTCTTCTTCATCCCTTTGATCGTAATAGACGTGACGAAGTTCACGTGTAGAAAACTTGAAGGTGACAAAGGAAAGGTTTTTCCTAAAAGAGAAATCTAAAGAGTTCCTGTCAAAGAAAATTATGCAATGTCAAGCTGAAGAAACAACATGGAAAAAAAAAGTTGTGAAGAGAAGGAACACACGTCAACAAGGAGTTGGAGTTTGATATGATAAGAAGCAAGCAAACTTGGTTTATGACCGTAACTCAATTAAGGGGGAGTGTTGGAAATAATTGAGTTATGTCATATTATCTTACATGAGTATATAATTATGTATGATAAGTGAAAAATGTGATTAAGGGTTGCGACATGTTGAAAGGTCGCTTATGTCAAAAGGCACAAGTGAAGAGTCACGATTCTAAACCTCTGTCATGTTTCATTATGCTGTTTCAAGTCTATAAATAGACATTGTGATCGTACTGTAAATACAACAAGTTTCGGACATAAATAATAGATTTAGTTTTGTTAAAAAAAAAAAAAAAAAAGTTGGAAATAATTGAGTTATGTCATATTATCTTACATGAGTATATAATTATGTATGATAATATGACATAACTCAATTATTTCCAACACGGATAACACTTGAAACCGAATTCTGACGAAGAATTCTTGCCGAAGATGAAAAAGATGAAGATAGGGAGACAGAGGAGGAAGATGAAGATGAAGAGCTCCATTTTTTTTTGTCCTCTTTTGAGTTGACTTTTGATCACTTTCTTTTCTTCCTCTTATTTGCACTACAAAACATTCGTGCGTTAGACATCTCCAACGTGAGATCTAACAAGGTCTAAAACATAAATCTAAGATTTAAAAGATCAAAATTAAATCAAAAAGACAAAACAACAGGTAGAGTCAATTCCATCTTTAGAGGTTTTGGAACCAATCAAATTAAAAGACAAGAAAAAGTAAAACCAAACGGTCAACCCCGTCAAGGTCAATCAATAGGCAAATCATTGTATTTATCAACTACTTTTTTTTTATTCATTAAAAAAACTTTTGTACAATAAGTGCTACATTTTTAGAAGTTTATTAAAAAATTTCAAAAATACATCAATTACGAGTATGAAACCAGTATTGGAGGCATTTATCAACTACTTTTGAGTTTCTTTAGGGCCTAAAATAGCCCGTAGGCTTCTCACGATGGGCTAAGATTGGAAACCAAACTCCGATGCAAGAACGAAAGATGAAGAGAATGAAGATGATGATGATGAAGATTGAAGAGCTTCACTTTTTGTTTGTCCATCTGTTTTTATATGATTGTATTAGTTATTAAATAGTACTGAGTACAAGATGATAGGAGAGAAAACAGTCTAAAATTACCATCCAATTACAATCTATGCTGTTAAAATTCATGGAGGAGGGAAGAATGGATAAGTTCGAGGATCCAGAAGTGGTAGAAAAGATGGATGAAATTTCAGAAGAAGAGATTTTTCAAATCAAAGCTTTCGGAATGGTTTCATTTAGATGCGTCGGTCTTAGAGGGGAAGTTCCAACAATGGTGGAAGTGGCCAAAGAACTAAAGAAGATACAAAGGTCTCTTAGAAACGACTCTTCTTCTACTTCAGGTGAAACCCAAATCAACTCTGCTCAAGACAAAATCAGAAACAGAAGACATTGTTGTTGGTATGAATAGGATTATTACCTTCCTTGACACGGAATAACGGTGAGACAAGAAAACATATGCAAAAAGTATGAATCTATGTGTGTATTACCTCTGATATTTCTTCACAAACTGAAGGTAATTCCTTCGCACGATAAAGGTCCTGGGCAAGTACCAGCTAAGATACGACCTCTAATCGAAACAAGTTCCAGTGAAGGGACATCTCTTGTCAAAACACAATCGCCTGAGAATCTGACTTAAAGACAATCGCCTGAGAATCTGACTTAAAGACAATCGCCTGAGAATCTGACTTAAAGATATAAGAAGAATAATACAGGTTTCTAAAAAAACTTTTTGTCTATTTCATCATAGTATATGGTTTCACTGGTTTAAAAGCATGCACGAGTGTGGATGCATGTACAAGAGTCTGTGGAAACGGCTGGTTGCGGTTTCAAACGTCATTAAGCTTTTAACGGTTAAAAAAGGGTGCGTTTGTAGAAAATTTATTATTAGTTGACAACGTTTGTGATCAAATCGAAATTGCTTGAATTATAAGAACACTCTTCTTATTGATTTAGAAACTTCACAAAACTAAATCTCTCTCAAGCTCTTATGAAACAACCTGTTGATGCACAGATTTCAACAATGTGTTAGATAAGAATCTCGAGAGTGAGTTCGTTTTCATGACGAAATAAGAGTTTAATGATTTGATAGTTGTGCCTCGCAAGAGGTTGCCTACGTACCCTTTAAAAAGGGATCAAGTCGTTCGTAGTTCAAATTACCTGGTGTATCTTGCTTTGAAAGTTGTTCTAGCAGAATGATGTTCTAGCTGAGAGTTGTTCTAGCCGAGAGTTGTTCTAGCTGAGTGTTGTTCTAGCCGAAAGATGTTCTAGCTGAAAGATGTTCTAGCTGAGAGTTGTTCTAGCCGAGAGTTGTTCTAGCTGAGAGTTGTTCTAGCCAAAAGATGTTCTAGCTGAGAGTTGTTCTAGCCGAGAGTTGTTCTAGCTGAGAGTTGTTCTAGCCGAAAGATGTTCTAGCTGAAAGATGTTCTAGCTGAGAGTTGTTCTAGCCGAGAGTTGGTGAAAAGAGCTGAGTAGCAAGGAGACGACCCGGGTAGTTAGGCGACGAGCTGGACAGCAAAATGACGAGCTGGACAAGAGAGATAGGCAGCTAGGCGACGAGCCGGATAGTCAAGTGACGAGCCGAGTATTAATGACCTCCCCCTCTAATTTTGCGGGCACTATTCATATTTATACTAATTTTGCAGAATGAACTAAAATTCCCTTTTTGCCCTTGACATCCATCCATAATTTTCTCTAATGCCAAGGCTTCAATCTTGGGCTTTGAAAAGGAGCTGGACCGAGAGGTGTTGGTTTAGACCTTGGAGAGGTCCAGGCCCAACAATAGCCCCCCCTTCATCACGTCGAATGAAAGTTTGCAAGATTGACGAGCCGAAAGTGACAAACAAGATTTAACGAACTGAAATTGACGAATGAACGAGACTAATGAGTTGAAGCTGTTTGGTAAACAAGCTGAAGTTGTTCGATAGACGAGCGTAAGCTGTTTGAATTTTGATGGACGAGCAGAAGCTGCCTAATGGAAGAGCTAAAGCTGGCTGATGGACGAGCTGAAACTGTTTCATGGACGAGCTGAAACTGTTTCATGGACGAGCTGAAACTGTTTCATGGACGAGCTGAATCTGTTTCATGGACGAGTTAAAGCTGGCTGATGGACGAGCTAAAGCTGGCTGATGGACGAGCTGAAACTGTTTCATGGATGAGCTGAAACTGTTTCATGGACGATCTAAAGCTGGATGCTGGACTAGCTAAAGCTGGATGATGGACGAGCTAAAGCTGGCTGATGGACGAGCTGAAACTGTTTCATGGACGAGCTGAAACTATTTCATGGACGAGCTGAAACTGTTTCATGGACGAGCTGAAACTGTTTCATGGACGAGTTGAAACTGTTTCATAGACAAGCTAAAGTTGGATGATGGACGAGCTAAAGCTGGATGAAACAGTGCTCGGCTTCCGCGAGAACTGGGTTTGGCTTCAGCGAGGACTCGGCTCGGCTTCAGCGAGGACTCGGCTCGGCTTCATCGAGAACTAAGCTCGGCTTCTACGAGAACTAAGCTCGGCTTCTGCGAGAACTTGGCTCGGCTTCTGCGAGAACTGGGCTCTGCTTCTGCGAGAACTGGGCTCGGCTTCTGCGAGAACTGAGCTCGGCTTCTCCCTCCTTTTTTTGTTTTTTTTTGTAGGTGTTGGGCTCGTCCGTTAAATGACTGAGCCCCCCTTCCTGGCGCGCCAATTGTTGATGCACATATTTCAACAATGTGTTAGATAAGAATCTCGAGAGTGAGTTCGTTTTCATGACGAAATAAGAGTTTAATGATTTGATAGCTGTGCCTCGCAAGAGGTTGCCTACGTACCCTTTAAAAAGGGATCAAGCCGTTCGTAGTTCAAATTACCTGGTGTATCTTGCTTTGAAAGTTGTTCTAGCAGAATGATGTTCTAGCTGAGAGTTGTTCTAGCCGAGAGTTGTTCTAGCTGAGTGTTGTTCTAGCCGAAAGATGTTCTAGCTGAAAGATGTTCTAGCTGAGAGTTGTTCTAGCCGAGAGTTGTTCTAGCTGAGAGTTGTTCTAGCCAAAAGATGTTCTAGCTGAGAGTTGTTCTAGCCGAGAGTTGTTCTAGCTGAGAGTTGTTCTAGCCGAAAGATGTTCTAGCTGAAAGATGTTCTAGCTGAGAGTTGTTCTAGCCGAGAGTTGGTGAAAAGAGCTGAGTAGCAAGGAGACAACCCGGATAGTTAGGCGACGAGCCGGACAACAAGGTGACGAGCTGGACAAGAGAGATAGGCAGCTAGGCGACGAGCCGGATAGTCAAGTGACGAGCCGAGTATTAATGACCTCCCCCTCTAATTTTGCGGGCACTGTTCATATTTATACTAATTTTGCAGAATGAACTAAAATTCCCTTTTTGCCCTTGATATCCATCCATAATTTTCTCTAATGCCAAGGCTTCAATCTTGGGCTTTGAAAAGGAGCTGGACCGAGAGGTGTTAGTTTGGACCTTGGAGAGATCCAGGCCCAACACAACCCTCCATAGATTTGTATTTATATGTAAAGATAAGACAACACCTTATTCTACTTTCATTAGGAAAACCATACACAAATCCTTATCTAAATAAGTCTCTCCTTATCTAAACCTTATTTGTGATTATCTCTTTAGACAACATTCTAGAAAAGATATCTTGTTTCCCAAGATACTTTGGAATTATCCAACTTGAACTTGGGGAGACTTGATTTCTTGAACTCCGATTAACTCTCGCATTTCCTTGAACTTGATCCTTCCCAGCGGCTTAGTGAGTATGTCCGCCTTTTGCTCCACGCCGGGTACATGCTCCACTTCAATTTGCTCATTCTCCACACATTCTCGGATAAAATGATAATTCTTGAGAATGTGTTTGTTTCTTCCATGAAAGACCGGGTTCTTGGTCAAGGCTATGGCTGACTTGTTGTCAATCTTTAGTGTGACCTTCTCGTCAATACAAAGAATCTCCTTTAACAACTCTTTAAGCCATATAGCTTGCTTTGCGGCTTCCGTCGCGGCCATAAACTCAGCTTCACATGAGGATAATGCTACGGTCGGTTGTTTTTGTGACGTCCAAGTGATTGGCGATGAGCCAAAGTAAAACACATGACCCGAAGTACTTCTTCCATCATCGACATCGATATTGTGACTACTATCACTATATCCTATCACTTTCTTTGATCCGTCTCTCTTATAATGCAAGCCAAAATTAGTCGTGCCTTTCACATAGACTAACACGTGTTTGAGAGCTTGTCCATGTGACTCTCTCGGGCTTTGCATGTAGCGGCTTAGAACGCATACAACAAACGCCAAGTCTGGTCTTATGTGAAGAAGGTATCTCAGACATCCTATGGCTCTTCTATAGCTCGTAGCATCAATTTCGGGTTCGTGTTCAGCTTTTGACAGCTTCAAGTTTGACTCCATCGGCGCATGAGTCAAATTACACGAATCCATCTTAGTATCAACAAGAATTCCATGAGCGTAAGCCTCTTGCTTTATCATAATCCCATCCGCTCCTTGAATTACTTCGATACCAAGATAGTATGTTAGCTTGCCTAGCTAGATCCGACATCTCAAATTTCCTTGACATATCTACCTTGAATTGTTCAATAACCTTACGTGAAGTTCCTGTCACGAACAAGTCATCAACATAGATTGCCACTATCAAGAATTCTTTCTCATTCTTCTTGAGATATACAGATGGCTCTTTCAC
Organism: Erysimum cheiranthoides; assembly: GCA_011420285.2. Taxonomy (NCBI): domain Eukaryota; kingdom Viridiplantae; phylum Streptophyta; class Magnoliopsida; order Brassicales; family Brassicaceae; genus Erysimum; species Erysimum cheiranthoides. Next base: position 9,915,084 of record CM022179.2, on the reverse strand, counting down.
GCACTTTTTAAAGTTCATCTCCTTTAAAACTTTATCGAGTTTTGTATTCCATGCTCTAGGAGCTTGACGTAACTTATACAAGGCTTTACGGAGTCTATACACTCTATCTTCTTTTCCCTTCTTCTCGAAACCTTCAGGTTGTGTTACGTAAACTAACTCCTTTAGTTCACCATTTAAGAAAGCGGTCTTGACGTCTAGGTGATGTATTTCCCACCCGCTTGTTGCCGCGAGAGCTATTAGAAGGCGAATAGTTTCTAGTCTTGCTACCGGAGCAAAAAATTCTTCGAAATCTATCCCTTGTTGTTGTACATAGCCTTTCGCCACAAGCCTTGCCTTGAATTTAGTCACCGTTCCATCCGCTTTTCTCTTAATTTTGTAGATCCACTTCAGTCCTATGGGTTTCACACCAACTGGTTTATCCACGAGCACCCATGTCTCGTTTCTTACAATGGAATCTAACTCTGCTTTCATTGCATCAATCCATTCACGTTGGTGTTCTGCTTCAAGGAAGTTTTCTGGTTCTCCGTCGATCGTAAGCAGCAACCTTGCGCTTTCTTGATCTGCAAGCAACACATAATCATTAAGATAACTTGGTAATCTTATGGTACGACCGTATCTTGTTGTCACTTGTTGATTTTCAGCTCCATGATTCATGCCGTTGTCAACATTCACGCTGTTATCAACATTTGTGACGTTATCAACATTCACGTCTTCCTCTTCTTCTTGGTTTTCTTGTTCTTCACCGTGTTCATGGTTGTTGTTGTCGTGGATATCACCATATCCGTTTCCATCCTCAACAACACCTCTATAAGATAGCTTGAACATTCCTGGTGCTTCATCGGTTTCTTTTGGAGGAGACCAATCCCAAGCCTTTTTCTCTTCAAAAACCACATCTCTACTAACCAATACCTTTCTTGTAAGAGGATCATAGAGACGGTATGTCTTGGAACCTGGTTTTGTTATGAGATTAATCACACTTCTTGACCGATCATCTAACTTCTTTAAATGTGATCCCGTGATCTTGACGTGAGCTACACATCCAAAAACCCTTAAGTGATCGATATTGGGTTTCTTGGACCATAAGCTCTCATATGGTGTTTGACCTTGTAGTGCTTTTGTTGGCACACGGTTGATTAGATAAGTTGAATGACGTACGGCTTCTCCCCACATATCATTTGGAACCTTCATCCCTTTGAGTAAGCTTCTTGTCATCTCCATTAAGGTTCGATTTCTTCTCTCAACCACACCATTTTGTTGAGGCGTATATGGTGCGGTTAAGTGCCTAGAGACTTCATTCTCTCCGCAAAATCGATTGAAATCATTGGAAGTAAACTCTCCTCCTCCATCGGTGCGAAAGGTTTTAATAACTTTGCCGGTTTGTTTTTATACAAACTCTTTAAACCTTTTAAACCGATCGAAAGCTTCACTCTTCTCTTTTAACAACATTGTCCACATATATCTTGAGAAGTCATCTATTAAGACGAAGACATACCTATTGTTTGCTAGTGTTGGTGGTGAAATTGGTCCGCACAAATCTCCGTGAACCAACTCTAACACTTGTGTTGCACGGCAAGTGGCTTTGATGGGAAACGTATGTCGCGTTTGTTTCCCGGCTAGACATGCCTCACATACGTTCATCTCACGTAGTACTTGTGGCATTCCTACGACCATATCTTTTCTCACCATATTGTTCATGACACCAACACTTATGTGACCTAGCCGAGCATGCCAAGTCAATGTAGCTTCATCTTCTTGAATGGAGAGACACTTCGGATAGCTAACCTCTAGCGGCGTTTTGTAGAGGCGGTTTGGAGACCTTACAACTTGTACTAGTAGCCTTCCGTTCTGATCACTTAATGTCAATGTGTTTCCCTTCATGTGCACTTCACATCCACTCTCCGTTGCTTGTCCTAGGCTTATGATGTTGTGCTTTAGATCCGGTATGTAATAGATTTCTTTGAGAGCTCTTTTCTCACATGTCTTGCTCACAAAGGTTATAGTTCCTTTCCCGACAATGTTTACATACGATCCATCTCCAAACTTCACTCGCCCCTTAACGTTTTCATCTATGATTGAGAAAAACTCCTTGTTTTCCGACATATGATTGCTGGCTCCGTTGTCGAGATACCAAACACTTGCATTGTTTGTATCATAGTTTTGCGGGAACACCTTGTCTTCGTTCAAGAACACCACTTCATGAACATATAGCGCTTCACCTTCTTGCGTCTCATTTAGGTTTGTTTCTTGTTGTTGTACTGGCTTATCAGGGCACTTTGTTGCATAGTGACCGGGCTTGTCACATCTCCAACATATTACTTTGGAAGGATCTTTCTTCTTCTGGTCTTTCTCTGAGGTCTCTCCTCCTTGATTCTGGCCGTTAGATCTTCCTCGCCCTCGGCCTCTACCGAAGCTTCCTCTTCCGGTACCGCCTCTGCCTCTGGTTCCTCCTCGGAACCCACCATACCCTCCACGGTTATTGGTGTTGGAAAACATCAGTTTTCCTTGGTCTTCGCCCATAGTGTTCTTCTTAACTCGTTCTTCATAAGCTTTGATTCTACCTACTATATCTTCAAAGCCAGTAGTCTTTAAATCAAGTACTTGTTCAAGCGATGCTACTATGTGAATGAATTTCTCTGGAAGTGCTGACAAAAGCATCTTCACTAGTTTTGTTTCATCAAGGGTTTCCCCTAAAGAGGTCTCTTGGGCTGCTAGACCTGACATCTTCCCTGCAAATTCATCCACTGTATCTGACTCTCCCATCTTTAATCGGTCTAGTTCGGCTTTTAGGGTTTGGAGTCTCGCTTCTTTCACCCGGTCTGCTCCCTGGTGGCGAGATTTTATAGCATCCCATATGCTTTTAGCTAGACTCTGTTCTCCTATTTGTAAGATAAGTGCCTCAGGGATAGATTGGAAAATTAACGCCGTCGCAACATCGTTTTTCTTTTGATCCACGCTCCTGGATCAATCGTATCCCACACATCACTTACACGAAGCAAGACCTTCATTCTCATCGCCCAAACCGTGTAGTTCGATGTTGTTAACATCGGACATTGTATTGTCGGAGCTCCAACATCCTTTGTTCGTATTGGAGGATTCTGCCCATCCGCCATGTTTGATTACTCACAGGTTTCGATCTCCAAGCTTCAACTAAGCTTTGATAATCGCTCTGATACCAATTCAAATCGAAATTGCTTGAATTATAAGAACACTCTTCTATTGATTTAGAAAGTTCACAAAACTAAATCTCTCTCAAGCTCTTATGGAACAACCCTCCATAGACTTGTATTTATATGTAGAGATAAGACAACACCTTATTCTACTTTTATTAGGAAAACCATACACAAATTCTTATCTAAATAAGTCCCTCCTTATCTAAACCTTATTTGTAATTATCTCTTTAGACAACATTCTAGAAGAGATATCTTGTTTCCCATGATACTTTGGAATTATCCAACTTGAACTTGGGGAGACTTGATTTCTTGAACTCCGATTAACTCTCGCATTTCCTTGAACTTGATCCTTCCCAGCGGCTTGGTGAGTATGTCCGCCTTTTGCTCCACGCCGGGTACATGCTCCACTTCAATTTGCTCATTCTCCACACATTCTCGAATAAAATGATAATTCTTGAGAATGTGTTTGCTTCTTCCATTAAAGACCGGGTTCTTGGTCAAGGCTATGGCTGACTTGTTGTCAATCTTTAGTGTGACCTTCTCGTCAATACAAAGAATCTCCTTTAACAACTCTTTAAGCCATATAGCTTGCTTTGCGGCTTCCATCACGGCCATAAACCCAGCTTCACATGAGGATAATGCTACGGTTGGTTGTTTTCATGACGTCCAAGTGATTGGCGATGAGCCGAAGTAAAACACATGACCCGAAGTACTTCTTCCATCATCGACATCGATATTGTGACTACTATCACTATATCCTATCACTTTCTTTGTCCCTCTCTCTTAAAATGCAAGCCAAAATTAGTCGTGCCTTTCACATACCTTAACACGTGTTTGAGAGCTTGTCCACGTGACTCTCTCGGGCTTTACATGTAGAGGCTTAGAACGCCTACAGCAAACGCCAAGTCTGGTCTTGTGTGAAGAAGGTATCTCAGACATCCTATGGCTCTTCTATAGCTCGTAGCATCAATTTCGGGTTCGTGTTCAGCTTTTGACAGCTTCAATTTGACTCCATCGGCGCATGAGTCAAATTACACGAATCCATCTTAGTATCAACAAGATTTCCATGAGCGTAAGCCTCTTGCTTTATCATAATCCCATCTGCTCCTTGAATTACTTCGATACCAAGATAGTATGTTAGCTTGCCTAGATCCGACATCTTAAATTTCCTTGACATATCTACCTTGAATTGTTCAATAACCTTACGTGAAGTTCCTGTCACGAACAAGTCATCAACATAGATTGCCACTATCAAAAATTCTTTCTCATTCTTCTTGAGATATACAGATGGCTCTTTCACGCACTTTTTAAAGTTCATCTCCTTTAGAACTTGATCGAGTTTTGTATTCCATGCTCTAGGAGCTTGACGTAACTTATACAAGGCTTTACGGAATCTATACACTCTATCTTCTTTTCCCTTCTTCTCGAAACCTTCAGGTTGTGTTACGTAAACTAACTCCTTTAGTTCACCATTTAAGAAAGCGGTCTTGACGTCTAGGTGATGTATTTCCCACCCGCTTGTTGCCGCGAGAGCTATTAGAAGGCGAATAGTTTCTAGTCTTGCTACCGGAGCAAAAAATTCTTTGAAATCTATCCCTTGTTGTTGTACATAGCCTTTCGCCACAAGCCTTGCCTTGAATTTAGTCACCGTTCCATCCGCTTTTCTCTTAATTTTGTAGATCCACTTCAGTCCTATGGGTTTCACACCAACTGGTTTATCCACGAGCACCCATGTCTCGTTTCTTACAATGGAATCTAACTCTGCTTTCATTGCATTAATCCATTCACGTTGGTGTTCTGCTTCAAGGAAGTTTTCTGGTTCTCCGTCGATCGTAAGCAGCAACCTTGCGCTTTCTTGATCTGCAAGCAACACATAATCATTAAGATAACTTGGTAATCTTATGGTACGACCGTATCTTGTTGTCACTTGTTGATTTTCAGCTCCATGATTCATGCCGTTGTCAACATTCACGCCGTTATCAACATTTGCGACGTTATCAACATTCACGTCTTCCTCTTCTTCTTGGTTTTCTTGTTCTTCACCGTGTTCATGGTTGTTGTTGTCGTGGATATCACCATATCTGTTTCCATCCTCAACAACACCTCTATAAGATAGCTTGAACATTCCTGGTGCTTCATCGGTTTCTTTTGGAGGAGACCAATCCCAAGCCTTTTTCTCTTCAAAAACCACATCTCTACTAACCAATACCTTTCTTGTAAGAGGATCATAGAGACGGTATGTCTTGGAACCTGGTTTTGTTCCGAGATCAATCACACTTCTTTAAATGTGATTGATATACCTCATATTTTACCCACTTCACCTGTGTTTTATGACTCGTTTTTAGAGTCTTTCTAGTGTTTTTGTAGTGTTTTACTATGATTACAGGTTAATTGACGTTTGGAGCTTACTTGGAGCAAAAGGATCAAAAAGGGATCAATTTGGAGTTTTTTATGAAGTTTGAAGATCAATGCAGATTTGCAGCCTTCTCTGTGCAGAATCACGAGGTGTGTCGATCGACACCACTAACTCCTGTCGATCGACAGGATACCTGAAAGCAGAACTATTCGAGATTTCAAGCCCAATTCGATTCCTACTCAAGTTTGGATTCCTAAGACCGACTTAATCAAGCCCTAGACGTCGAGAGACTTGTATATATAGTGTTTTTCGTCCTTGTAATTAGGGATCCAAGTTTTCTTACCCTAAGTTTACTTGAGACTTTTAGAGAGAGATATTGAGAGTTGTGTTTTAGGTTTTGAGAAGAGAGCTTTGGGGAGATCTTTCTGTTCTTCATCAGTCCTGATTGTGAACCCCTGTTATTTCTATCCTCTAATCTTATTATGATTTCTCTTATCTTTTGTGTTTTTACTTTGATTATGTCTGAGTAATTCACTTGTTAGATTTAGGGTTTCTCACAAGGGTTTGATGGTTTGATTGAATGGATTGATTAGTTAAGGATTGTTTACTTTGCTGTTCTTCATCTTAAGATTGTGCTTAATGCTTATTCTAGATTCGCGACCTGGAATTTGAACTTAGGTTGTTAGTCACTGCGGGATTGGGATTGATAACTTGACCCTATCTTAGATGAGCAACACTCCTATTCACAAAGGAATTTGGTTTAGGGTCTTGTGAACATATCAAACCTGATTTTAATGCAAACTTAGATTCTTTAGAATTCACAAAGGGATTTGGGATTCTGTTTCTAGGTTTAGAAGCTTTCACAGCGGGAGTTGGTTAGCTTTACATTCATGTTTGAGTTCTAGAACATTGTTTGCTTTATCCTGACTAATCATACATTTATCATTCCTGATTTCCTGAGAATACCCTAGATCTAACGCTTTCTCTGATTGTTTACAACTTCTCTGATTTTATTTCTGCTAATTGCTTTCCTGTTTCTTTTACTTTACATCTTTTTGGTTTAGCATAATCTGATAACTAAAAGCCTATTGTGTAACTAAGTCCCTGTGGAAACAATCCCAAAGTACTACAGTGATCTCTTTGAGAGAGTAGCTCAGGGTAAATTTGAGCATATCAAATTTTGGCGCCGTTGCCGGGGACTTTTGTCTACCATTAGGTCTCAGTTTAGGATTTTGTCTAAACTTTTTATTTTCAGTTTAACTACATTTGTTTTTCTTTCTTTTTCTTGTGTGTTTCAGGGAGAAAGAACAAGTAATCAGCTGAGATGGAGGGTCCTAACGCTCCAATTCTTCAAGCTGATGGAACCTACAGAAACACGGCAGGCCAAGTTTGTGATAAACACGGCCAGATTATACCACCAGTTGATCTGCAAGCACTAGCCGCAGTCGGAGGCAATCTGCCTCCAAACCCGCAGCATGTCCATCGACAGGCACTACCCCGTGTCGATCGACACAATGGCCGAGAACAACCAGTAGGCGCTGGTAATGCTGATAATGCTCGGACTCTTGCCGAGTATAACCGTCCTGACCTGTTCTATGCCAACCGGTCCGCCATTCGACTTCCTACCATTCAGAGGAATGACTTTGAGTTGAAGCCAGCCTTCTACTCTCTTGTCGGACAACACCCATTCTCTGGACTACCAAATGAGCATCCGATGGACCACATAGAGAATTTCGAGGACCTTTCAAGTAGCATCAAGGCTAATGGAGTCTCTATGGACTACCTGCACTGCAAGCTTTTCCCACATTCACTTAGTGGAGAAGCCTCTGCTTGGTTGAAGAACCTAGAGCCTGGTTCTTTAACTACCTGGGAAGAGACGAATAACGCATTTTTGTGCAACTTTTATGATGATGCGCGTTCTGAAGAGCTGAGGAAGAAGATTTCTACGTTCTCCCAGGGACCGGCTGAAGCTTTCAAAGCTGCTTGGGTGCGCTTTAGATCTTATCAAAAGGATTGTCCGCACCATGGCTTTAGCACTGTCCAACTCTTGGGCATCTTCTATCGAAGAGTTGATTGGAAACACCAAATGGCTCTTGACGCAGCAAGTAATGGCAACTTCAACACTCGATACCCCGATGAAGCTTTGTAATTGATCGAGAACTTGTCGCAAGCCAACAGCACCAAGAATGCTGACCTTGAGCGAAAGAAGCTAGCAGGGGATGACAATGGAAAGGAAATTGCTGCAGTGAATGCAAAGATTGACACTATTACCAACTTTCTAATGGGCAGGAAGTCGGTCAACTTTGCTGATCAAGTGGAGACCATTGGGCTGGAGCAACAAGTCGGTGAGGAACACGTTAACTATGTTAATGGTGCAGGTTTTCAGGGTCAACGATTCAGAAATCAGCAGGGAGACGGAGGATACAACAACACTAGCTATACAAGGAACTATGGTAACTCTTCTTACCAAGCTCCTCCGCCTCAAAATGACGAGAGCACCAAAGCCATGTTTGAGCAGTTGCTAAACAGTCAACAAACTCTCACCAACACTCTCAATGGCAAGATTGATAACATCTACACCGACTTGAACGATAAGATCGAGACTCTCACCATTCATGTCAAGAAGCTCGATGTTCAAACTGCTCAGACTGCTGAGACTATAAAACGCCAAGAGAGTTCCCTTCCAGGAAGAACCGCTCCAAATCAGCAATATTGCAATGCCATTTCGTCTCCTGACAAGGACAACGCACGGATAGAAGCCATGTTTACAAAGCTTTTGGATGGTCAACAACAACTCACGAAGAACATCAATCGCAAGATTGATGAGGTATATTCTACTCTGAATGAGAAGATTGAAGGAGTACACAGCCGTGTCCAAGAACTTGATGCTCAGGTTTCTCGAAATGCTAAATTTATGCAAATCCTGACTAAATCTGCGACCTACAAATCGCAGTGTCGATCGACACCACCTATATGTGTCGATCGACAGGCATCAGGAAAACAACCTGAAGACAGAAGCCAACCTTCTGTTGATCTATCGTCCACCACGAAGAGTGTCGATCGACACACTTTTGCCCCTGTCGATCGACACGATCCGAGAGCACAGCTGCCTTACGTTGTGATTCCACCATCCATTAAATCCAATGATTATGCTCCTAAGGTACCTTATCCTAGACCCCACAGATCAAAGCAAGAGATTGAAGATCAGAAGTGTAAAGCTATGCTTGATAAGATCAAGACCGAGATTCCACATGATGACACCGATGACACTTCATCTACAATGAAGCGTTTGGTTAAGCGAATGGTCTTAAATGGTCTAACTCCTGAGGAAGGAGCTTTGCTTACACGCGACACTAGAGCAGTTTTCTCAGCTAAGCTACCTAAGAAGGCAAAGGGGAAGAAAGCGAAGGGGATTGTGTCTGGACAGTCTAGCGCGGTAATTCAGAGAAGTCTTCCAAAGAAGTTACCTGATCCAGGACTTTTTGTACTCGATTGCTTTATCTCTGCAGAGAGGTTTTCACATTCTCTTTGTGATCTTGGTTCGAGTATTAATTTGATGCCTCTCTCCGTTGCTTTAAGACTCGGGATGACTGCTTTCACGCCATGCACTACTTCCATTCTCTTCGCCGATCGATCCCAACGATTTCCCGAAGGGGTTTTAGAGGATGTTCCTGTGAGAGTTGGTGGATATGTAATTCCTACAGACTTTGTGGTGTGGACATATGCTATAGAGCCTAAGGATCCTCTAATCCTTGGAAGACCCTTCTTAGCTACAGCTGGTGCTAAGGTAGATGTGAAGAAAGGGACAATGCAGCTTGATTTGGGTGATGTGGTCATGGATTTTGACATGGACAAGCTTAGGAAGGCACCCACCATTGATGGTATGGCTTTCTCTGTAGTGACCGTCGACGACATTACTGCTGCGTATGTCGACAAGTTGAGTTCTAGTGAGCAAGCTTCTATGCCGGAGGATTTGAATGAGATACATTGCCGAAAATGTTCTGATGTTGAGGTTGCAGAAATAGTTTGTCGATCGACACACGTACCTCGTGTCGATCGACACACCCGACGAGTTGAACCAAATTTACCTGAAAAGGCTGTTTCACAGGATGTTCTCAAAGATGCAAGTCTGAGGTCTGTTCCACAACAAAGAGCTCCTCATCTTCTACTCCCCACACCTCAAGAAAAGCTAAGGTACGCACATTCTAATCCTTCACCTCCTAGAAACATCAATAAGAATTTTAAAGGTTCAAAAACTGTTTCGCACTTATCCAAGCCATGAGATTCTCGTAGAGGGCTTGTTTCTTCTTTTGATGATGTTTCAGGAAAACGAAGTATCCCACCCTTAGCTATGTCCCACCCTGCTGCTATTCCTCCATTCCTTGGTAGATCTCTTGCACCTAATGCTTATAAACCACCATGGATGAGGAGACATCTTTCTCAGAGGCATTCATTGCCACCATCTGATCCACCAGATCTCTGAGCCCCGACACAGTCAAGCTAATGACTGAAAAGAAGCGCTTAGTGGGAGGCAACCCACCGGTTTGGTTTTCTTATTATCTACTTATTTTAATCTTTGGTTTTGATTTTTCACTAACTTGGTTTGGATTATTGACGAAACTAATGCTTATCTATTCAGGATTATGGTTTTGCTTTGATGTTTGATTGTTTTTCCACAGCTACAGCAGGGAATTCATGTGTGAAAACTTCAACAAAACACCAACAATCTTGCAGAAATTTTGCCTCAGCTCTGTCTGATCACGGACAGTCTGTCGATCGACACACTCCATTTCTGTCGCTCGACAGCCCACGGGGTAACTGGATCTAACTTAGCAAAAATTCCTCAATTTTCAATCCAAGTTATTTTTGATTTTCTTTCCGATCCTAAGACTTTTTACCACTGGGGACAGTGTTACTTAAGTCTGGGGGAGGAAAATACTGACGTATTTTTCTTTATTTTGGTTTTTGATTTTCTTTTACTAACCCATTTGAGTCTTTTTCTCTTTTGTTTTATTGAGTCAAAATTTTGTTGAAAACTATGATCTTTTTTTTTTCGTGTTTTGCCTGGTTAACTAATGCTACAGATTAAGTCTGATTCCGACTAATGAAAAATCCAAAGATTGAGCAATGAACCAGAGACAAACAAATTCCCATCAAGATTCATTAAAGCCGGATCCAATTTCTGAGCTCTTCCTTTTACCTCATCAATGTGGTTAGTGTTTCTAAGAACTTGACTCTTTGTTCATACCTGATTGCTTACGTTGAAAACAATGGTACCCCTTTCCCCTAGTCTAGAAAAAAAAAAAAAAGGATTTGTTATTGCTTATAAAAGACGAGATGATTTCCTGCGAGCTAGAGGGTAGATGCGAATCGATGATCCCATTACTCTGCTCTTGTCTGGAATGATCACGCAGGGTTGTTAGAAGAGTAGGTAAATTATTATCGATGATCTCATTATTTCACCCTGAGGTTTCTGAAAAAAAAAAAGAATACATGAGTGTGCAAAGGAATAAGTCTGGGGGAGAGTAAGGTTATTCTGCGTTGGATTTGTTGAGTTTTGAGTCTAGAAGGTTCTGGTACACTGGTTACATTGATTGAGACCCGGTGATGAAGGCTTTCTTGATGAATGTGTGGAGATGTTTTGGGCGTTTCTTGGTTTCAATGTGATTTCAGTGTAGAAGTACATGGTGGTTCGTTTTAGACTTGTCTGTTAGGCATATGGATTTGGTTCGAATGACTAAGGCAAGGAATTAAAGGCAAAGGTGAGTTTTCGTGTTTTCAAACCTCTTTCCACAGGTTTAGTTTGTGTTTTGCTTGAGGGCAAGCAAAAGCTAAGTCTGGGGGAGTTGATATACCTCATATTTTACCCACTTCACCAAAGTTTTATGACTCATTTTTAGAGTCTTTCTAGTGTTTTTGTAGTGTTTTACTATGATTACAGGTTAATTGACGTTTGGAGCTTACTTGGAGCAAAAGGATCAAAAAGGGATCAATTTGGAGTTTTTTATGAAGTTTGAAGATCAATGCAGATTTGCAGCCTTCTCTGTGCAGAATCACGAGGTGTGTCGATCGACACCACTAACTCCTGTCGATCGACAGGATACCTGAAAGCAGAACTGTTCGAGATTTCAAGCCCAATTCGATTTCTACTCAAGTTTGGATTCCTAAGACCGACTTAATCAAGCCCTAGACGTCCAGAGACTTGTATATATAGTGTTTTTCGTCCTTGTAATTAGGGATCCAAGTTTTCTTACCCTAAGTTTACTTGAGACTTTTAGAGAGAGATATTGAGAGTTGTGTTTTAGGTTTTGAGAAGAGAGCTTTGGGGAGATCTGATGAGTCCCAAAATTACCGTTTTCTATGTAGGATTTAGGTTTGTATATTGAGTCAACTAACTTATATTAGATAGAATATAGGACTATATGCTTCACTTAGTGTATTTCAGGTCTGAGAAGCAAATATTGGAAAAGGAAGAGTTTTGGATCAATTTGGATGCAAATATAGATTGAAAGATGCAGAGTCCAGAAGACTCGTCAGAAGTATGGCCTCATCCGACGACCTTCTCACCGTTGGATCTTGCTAATATTTTGCCACAAGATAGCTAAGGGAGTTATCTTTCATCTCCAAGTGGTTTGAAGGAAATCCAACGGTGCAATCAAGAGTTATGGCCGATTTACTGAAGACATGTCAACCTGCCGACGAAGCTGACGTGGCAGAGAGTGGGATCGACCGGTCCACACTTAGGATCGATCGATCCCATGAAGAATTGCGGCCCAAGTTTACCTCCTCTCCAAGTTTTCCATTTATTTTCTTTCCTTTTGTTGCTCTCCCCTTTTACTATATAAAGGGGGCTCGCCCATTGTATCAAACACACCTTTTCAGAGCAGTGGCTCTCTCTTTTGAGAGCTGTAGCTCTCCCCCAGTTTTATAAATATTTTAGTTTTCTTTTTATAGCTTTCTTTTAGGTTTATATTTTTAATAAAGATGTTTCCTTTTGTGTTCATCTTTGTTCTTGTTTCTATGCTTAAGTAGTTTCCTTATTAGGCTAGGGTTATTTTGAAGGGATGTGATTGATTATTAGGTTGTTAGTTTGGGAATTTAATTTATAGTTCTTTTCCTATTGTTGTTCTTAATGCTTAGGGTTTGAGTAGCTAACTTGTTCTAAGATCTTAGGTGATGTTTAGTCGCTGGAATCAACACTAGGGGAGCAAGATTTCATAACTTGGCAAGCGCAAAGCTCTCGTTTGATATCTTGTGAACATATCGATCTTGTTATTAATGCTAGTTTTAATTAGGGAAGCCTAGCGTAAAGCGTTCTCTAAATATTGCTAAGTAGGTATTGGCGTGAGAATCGATGTACCTTACCATTGTGAATTGAGTTCTAGAACGTATCTTAATATTTCCTGTTAATCGATTTAATTGTTTTGTCACATCCTGGATGGGTTCCCTATGCCTAATACTTCTTTTATTATTTGCTTATTTTATTTCTTGTTAGGTTGTTAGAAACAAACTCTCATTTTATTTTGTCTTAGCTTAACTTTAATCCCGTAAATTCGTAGTGTAACTTATCGGTCCCTGTGGATTCGACCCTAAAGTGCTACAACTGATTACCATATTTGATCCGGTAGTTTGCATATTTAGGTTTATTATTTGACCTACGATCAAATTGGCGCCGTTGCCGGGGACCAATAACGCTTGTCTACGAGTTAAAGATTACGGTTTAGTCTAAGATTTTTTATGTACTATTACTAATTATGGTTTTTTCTCTTTTTGCAGGTTATTATTAGGGTTTTTCTCTTTTCACAAAAAAAAAAAAAAAAAAAGAGAAGAAGTCGGCGGCGACTAGGATTTACGGACGCCGAGATGCTTTGTGGAGGCCCGAGAAGTCTTGTGGATGCAACGACTTGAATGAGAAGATGGAAAGCATGTACATCGAGCTCAATGGAAAGATTGAGAGTTTGCTTCCCGTGTTAATTCTTTTAACGTACGGGTATCTGAGATTGCGTCTTGCTCTAATCCTAAAAAGTTATGCAATGCAATCACGATTCAAAGTGAGATTGAAGATGTACAAGCCTTCGAAGAAGCTTAAGATCGATCGATCCAGCACAACGATCGATCGATCCAACACAGCCAGCAATCAGTCCCGATCTGCACAACAGATCGACCGGTCCATGCTTTAGACCGATCGATCCTGTCATATGCTGCAAGTTCCGAGGCTCAAATCGGAGATCCTAGAGTCTATTCTGACTTGTCCGCTATTACGGCTCATGCTGGAGCCAAGGAGAAGCTTCATAATGCAGCAACACAACAGGTCCTGATCGACAACGACGAAGGACCGACCGGACTCACTCCTATACCGATCGGTTCGCTATATGACGCTGCTCTACTGACCAGAGGGTCAGGACCGACCGATCCTCCATAAGATCGATCGGTCCCCACTGCGAAATCAGGAATTCCTGACCTGTTTTCGAATGATACCGGCACGCATGTTATTGCTCAAGCTGATGTGGTTCCTTACAAGCCGAAGAGTCCTTATCCGCGCATTTCTAAGGCGCAACTTGATGTGAATACGTACAACCGCTTCAAAGAGATCACAAGTGAGATAACTAAGGAGCTTTCGCTTTCTGAAGCATTAGAAGAACTTATGTTCCTAAGGAAGATTTTCCGAGATGTTGTTGCTGGAAATGAAGACCTTGATGAGATTGGTGCGTTCTTACTCAAGCGGAAGGACACCTCTACCCCAAAGCTCACTAAGGTGTTGAAGCTTGATGATCCCGGGAAGTTTTGTTGTACCATGTTAGGGATAAGCGATATACAAGCTTCTCAGGTACCTCTCAAGTTCGTGAATGCTTCCACCATCTTCAGGTAACTCATGATGGCTTCTCAGGTAACTCATGATGGCTTGATTCAAAACTTAGATGTTCGCATTGGAAGTTGCTTGGTTCCCACCGATTTTCATGTCGTTGAGTTGACCAAAGGTTCTGTTATGCCTTTGATTTTTGGGAGACCAGTCCTTGCAACAGTGGGTGTAGTTGTCGATCTACCTAATAAGAGGATCTCCTTCTCTAACATCGATGAGAATATCTTCTACAACGCAACCCTTTCCGATGAAGCTATACAACGTGGCTCTTGTCTCACCATAGACAATGAGAAGAAGCTCGTGACCAGCTGTTCCCTCCACCAGCCCCTGCACGTTATGATGACCACGAACAGCCTCCACCTGCTGGACCGATCGGTCCCACTAACAGACCGATCGATCTGCATCAGGCACCACCTATTCATCACCCCACTCTTGGCGGACACGACACTCCAGACAAGTTCTACTCCAATCGCGCTGCAATTTACTTACCAGACGAGGGGTATGATTACAAGATCGAATCCCCAATCATTCACTTGGTGGCAGAGAACTTGTTTTATGGATTGCCTTTGGAGAGTCCATTGGATCATATTGAGGTGATTTCTTGACTAACACGGCAGCAGAAGCTAATACTCTGATCAACAATTTGGCGGCTAGCAATAGAAATCATTGTCTGGAGTATGATCGAGCGCATCATGTCATGCCAGTAGAAGACCTTGGTGATGAGAATGATGTCAACGAAGTCCTGGATGGAGACACTTGATCGTAGGTCAAATAATAAACCTAAATATGCAAACTACCGGATCAAATACGGTAATCAGTTGTAGCACTTTAGGGTCGAATCCACAGGGACCGATAAGTTACACTACGAATTTACGGTATTAAAGTTAAGCTAAGACAAAATAAAATGAGAGTTTGTTTCTAACAACCTAACGAGAAATAAAATAAGCAAATAATAAAAGAAGTATTAGGCATAGGGAAACCATCCAGGATGTAACAAAACAATTAAATCGATTAACAGGAAATATTAAGATACGTTCTAGAACTCAATTCACAATGGTAAGGTACATCGATTCTCACGCCAATACCTACTTAGCAATATTTAGAGAACGCTTTACGCTAGGCTTCCCTAATTAAAACTAGCATTAATAACAAGATCGATATGTTCACAAGATATCAAACGAGAGCTTTGCGCTTGCCAAGTTATGAAATCTTGCTCCCCTAGTGTTGATTCCAGCGACTAAACATCACCTAAGATCTTAGAACAAGTTAGCTACTCAAGCCCTAAGCATTAAGAACAACAATAGGAAAAGAACTATAAATTAAATTCCCAAACTAACAACCTAATAATCAATCACATCCCTTCAAAATAACCCTAGCCTAATAAGGAAACTACTTAAGCATAGAAACAAGAACAAAGATGAACACAAAAGGAAACATCTTTATTAAAGAATCTAAACCTAAAAGAAAGCTATAAAAAGAAAACTAAAATATTTATAAAACTGGGGGAGAGCTACAGCTCTCAAAAGAGAGAGCCACTGCTCTGAAAAGGTGTGTTTTGATACAAGGTCGAGCCCTCCTTATATAGGAAAAGGGGAGAGCAACAAAAGGAAAGAAAATAAATGGAAAACTTGGAGAGGAGGTAAACTTGGGCCGCAATTCTTCATGGGATCGATCGATCCTAAGTGTGGACCGGTCGATCCCACTCTCTGCCACGTCAGCTTCGTCGGCAGGTTGACATGTCTTCAGTAAATCGGCCATAACTCTTGATTGCACCGTTGGCTTTCCTTCAAACCACTTGGAGATGAAAGCTAACTCCCTTAGCTATCTTGTGTCAAAATATTAGCAAGATCCAACGGTGGGAAGGTCTTCGGATGAGGCCATACTTCTGACGGGTCTTCTGGACTCTGCATCTTTCAATCTATATTTGCATCCAAATTGATCCAAAACTCTTCCTTTTCCAATATTTGCTTCTCAGACCTGAAATACACTAAGTGAAGCATATAGTCTTATATTCTATCTAATATAAGTTAGTTGACTCAATATACAAACCTAAATCCTACATAGAAAACGGTAATTTTGGGACTCATCAATTCCCCCAGACTTGAATCTTTGCTTGTCCTCAAGCAAGAACAATCAAAAAGACAAATCATAAAGAGAAAGGTTTGAAAACGGGAACTTACAACTTCTCGAGAATCTCCGTACTTCTTCCGTGAATCCATCACTCAAAGAATCGAGCTTACAACATGTACTAACCATTGGCTTAGCAACTCTCCGTACTGATGTCTCGGGATCTCAAGGAAGCTCCAATGTCTCCGTTGTTGACTCCCTACATTCATTCTTTACAAGCGTGCGGTCTCAACGAGGGAGTAACGATCAAAGATCGCGTAGACGCTTACCTTCTTCTAGCTTCCAAGACATTCTTCTTATGGTTCCTTTCCTCCTCTTCCCTTTTTCTTCATGAGATCGATTTCTCCCTACTTTTCTAGGGTATCATTTTATTTTTTCTATCGATCTCTTTTTCTTTAACCCAGGGTTGGTTTTCATGAGTCCGAAGTATGCAAGGGGGTAACCACACATCCCTCGGCCCACTTCTTTGTTTACCACATCCCTTTTCTTTTCTTTTTCTCTTTTTCTTCTTTTTCTTTTTCTTATTCAGGAGAAGAGATAGGGGAACCATACTTTTTTAGAAGTTATGCGCATCTCGGAAAGCTTGAGTCAGAGGTCGCGTTCGATGTATACCAAGCCCCAAGTTGAGAAGATTAAGTCCAAATTAACGTTTTGTCACGGGTGGAGTCAACGCCAAATCAATCGGATTTCCAAGAGATAGGGACTTCTGGTGAGTTGTTCGGCTAATGGCATTCCAATCTTCAGCTCTACAATAAAGATAGTCATGACGGATAGCAGAATATATTAGTACGAACACACGATTCACAAAAGAAGTTCCAAGTTCCAAACTATTTTGACTCAATAAAACGACTCAAATAAAAATAAAAATGTTAGTGCAAATGGTCACATTCCTCCCCAGACTTACTTCACACCGTCCCGGTGTGTAAGATAAAACCAAAGGAAGAATTGAAACCGACAACAAAAGATAATTATAATATACATATAAGAAAATCAAAAGCGAAAATAAAAGGAAAGAAAAACCAGTGATCAAACGGTTGGTGTGTCTGGACAATGTGACATGAGTCCCTGTACAGCTCAGGGCAGGGGATCGATCGGTCTGACGTCTCAGATCGATCGGTCTAGATCATTGATGGTTGTGGACTTTGTCAATCGCCAGGGGATCGATCGATCTGTCGACAGGATCGATCGGTCTATAGTGTCGGGAATATAAAAATTCGCATCTTCTGCGTTGAGTACCTATTCCTGAAAACACTTAACACCGGACGTGATTTCACCGTAATAAAATCCTAAAAATAAAAACAAATAAAGAAAAATAATAAAGGAAGGGAAGTATGTACAAACTCTATGGGTTGCCTCCCATAAGCGCTTTTTTAAAGTCGTTAGCTTGACTCTGGTTGCAGGCATCAAGTGTGGCAGAATGAAAATCCGCTTCGAAGCAAGCTCTCGCCTGGTGCGAATGCGGAAGTCCTGCGGAAAGCTAGACTCCGAGCTCGTGTGGCTAGGTGTGGAATGCCAAGTATGAGAGCGAAGAGAAGGGTCTAGAGCAGAGGGCTTAGAAGCAGCAACCTCGTCTTCAGGGACGGAGGTGTCCAAGTGAGCAGCGCTAGAGTAGTCAACCTCATGCTCCGGGACCAATGGGGGTGGATGTGTAGGCTCGCGTGGAGGTGGTGGTGGTGCAACGCAACAGAGCCATGACGCAATCCGAGTCAACAAGGAGTTCTTCTGCTTGATCGTATTATAGACCCAACACTCAAACTCCGAGTTCGGCTCCTCCGGTGGCTCTATGGCGACGTACTCGCTCATATCAAAGTGAAATGGAGGCAACTGAGAAGAGGAGTAGTGCTGAAACGGTGGTGGCGCGGAAGCAGAAGGTTGAGAAGGGCTAGCCTCATCATGATAGCCGATACGTGCTACTCTCCAGATGCCACTAGTCGTAGGTAGAATCGGTCTCTCGCAAAGCGCCCCAGCAGGCGGATTAAAGCGAATGCTCCCTGGTGTAGCGAGAGATGTGAACTCAGAGCGGGGCAGGCGAATGTACTTGTAAAGCCCATCATGACCCTAGAAACGGTAGACTAGTGAATGGCGGAGATGGATCTTGCTAGCGTACAAGTGCACCCGATCAATGAATCGCGCCTTATGCTCCGGTGGGGGATGCACGATGGTGAAGTGACAATGGGTGATGATGGGAGTCACAAGGCTACCAATTAGGATCACCTTTTTCGAGACCGAAACGCGTTGTTGTGCACCGAAATGAACTCCTGAACATCATTGAGAATGTCCATCGCGACCAAGATATCAGTTTGTATAAACCGAGTAAGCTCGAACTTGTAGGCTTGTAGCGCAACGGTGTCATCTTGATCCTTGCGTGTCCACTCTCGCTCTCCGGTAGCTGATTCCTGTCTGCTGCGTCGTCTAGGAGCAATTGTCCTGGGTTGGGATCGATCGATCTCTGGTGTAGATCAGTCGATCTCGAGGCTTCTGTTCCTCGATGCAGATTCATGTCAGACCGATCGGTCGTGTCAGCTGGACCGATCGGTCTTGACTAATTGGAATGCCAAATTTTCGCATCTTCTGCGTTTAGAACCTATTCCAGTTGTACTCAAAGTCAGAACCGTGCTCAGCATACCATCCATTGCTTCTTGGCATTTCTCTCTAAACTCCGGAGTGAGGATGACTTTAACTTTAGAGAAAAGCTTTGACCTTCCTTTGCACTTTACCTTATACTCAATGGTCTCTCCAACACATCTTTGTGTTACCAAAGCGATATGAGAATCGTCCATCACGCTCTCAATCTTTGCCTTGTCTCTCTTCTTGACCCTCTTGGATCGCTTCTTAGAAGAATGAGTGTCTCCATCCAGGACTTCTTTGACATCATTCTCATCACCAAGGTCGTCCACTAGCATGACATGATGCGCTCTATCGTATTCCGGACAATGATTGCTATTCCTAGCAGCTGAAATATGGTGATCGTGTTCCGGAGCGATGCCGTCTTGGACTTGGTGTAGAAGTGGTAAAGAAAATTGCTCGGCATTGACCCCACGAAGAGCCTAATTGCAATGATTTGAACAACTTTCTCGCCGTATTGCTCAATGAGAAAGGTAAGAGCTTGCATATCATGAAGTCAACAGGGACTTCACTTGATCGAAAAGTGTTGCACAACTCCTCAAAATTCTCAATATGATCCAATGGACTTTCCGAAGGCAATCCATAAAACAAGTTCTCTGCCACCAAGTGGATGATGTGGGGGTTGATCTTGTAAGCATACTCCTCGTCTGATAATTGAATTGCAGCGCGATTGAAGTAGAACTTGTCTGGAGAGTCGTGTTCGCCAAGAGTAGGACGACGAGCAGGTGGTGCCTGATGTAGATCGATCGGTCTGTTTGGGGGACCGGTCGGTCCAGCAGGTGGAGGCTGTCCGTGGTCATCATATCGTGCAGGGGCTAGTGGAGGGAAGCATAAGGACTGGTCACGAGCTGAAGCATAAGGATCCACTACTAGAAGTGGGACATCCACCTTCTTCTCATTGTCTATGGTGAGACTAGAGCCATGTGGCGTAGCTTCATCGGAAGGGGTTGCGTTGTAGAAGATATCCTCATCGATGTTAGAGAAGGAGATCCTCTTATTAGGTAGATCGACAACTACACCCACTGTTGCAAGGACTGGTCTCCCAAAAATCAAAGGCATAACAGAACCTTTGGTCATCTCAACGACATGAAAATCGGTGGGAACCAAGCAACTTCCAATGCGAACATCTTTCTGCAATCGCCTTAGACATGAGGTTCATGCTAGATCTGGAATCACAGAGATAATCGTTGAGGACCTCTCCATCAATTGAACATGGGACAATAAACTGCCCAGGATCTTCTAGCTTCGACACTTTAGTGAGATACATCACGTGGGGTGTCCCGTCGTTCCGTTAAGGGCGCACTAATCTCTTCAAGGTCTTCTTTTCCAGCAATCAGCATCTCGAAAAATCTTTCGGAAGATTGGTAACTGCTCCAAAGCTTTGGAGAATGGAAGAACATCAATTATCTTGCGGGTTACCTCTTTGAAGCGTTTGTACGTCTTAGCATCAGGTTGCACCTTAGAAGCGCGTGGATAAGGATGCTTTGGCTTGTAAGGAACCGCAGCAGCTCTAGCAACAACATGCATACCGGCGTCATTCGAAAACAGGTCAGGAATTCCTGATTTCGCAGTGGGGACCGATCGATCTTATGGAGGATCGGTCGGTCCTGACCCTCTGGTCAGTAAGTCATCATCGCCCAGGAGATCGATCGATCTAAGAGTGGATCGATCGGTCCTTCTTCTTTGTCGATCCAGACTTGTTGGGTTGCCGCAGTATGAAGCTTCGCCTTGGCTCCAGCATGAGCCGTAATAGTGTACAAGTCAGAGAAGACTCTAAGACCTCCGATTTGAGCCTCGGAACTTGTAGCATATGACAGGATCGATCGGTCTAAAGCATGGACCGGTCGATCTGTTGTGTAGATCGGGACTGATTGCTGGCTGTGTTGGATCGATCGATCGTTGTGCTGGATCGATCGATCTTGAGCTTCTTTGAAGGCTTGTACATCTTCAATCTCACTTTGAATCGTGATTGCATTGCATAACTTTTTAGGATTAGAGCAAGACGCAATCTCAGATACCCGTACGTTAAAAGAATTAACACGGGAAGCAAACTCTCAATCTTTCCATTGAGCTCGATGCTTTCCATCTTCTCATTCAAGTTGTTGCATCCACAAGACTTCTCGGGCCTCCACAAAGCATCTCGGCGTCCGTAAATCCTAGTCGCCGCCGACTTCTTCTCTTTTTTTTTTTTTTTTTTTTTTTTTGCGAAAAGAGAAAAACCCTAATAATAACCTGCAAAAAGAGAAAAAACCATAATTAGTAATAGTACATAAAAAATCTTAGACTAAACTGTAATCTTTACCTCGTAGGCAAGCGTTATTGGTCCCCGGCAACGGCGCCAATTTGATCGTAGGTCAAATAATAAACCTAAATATGCAAACTACCGGATCAAATACGGTAATCAGTTGTAGCACTTTAGGGTCGAATCCACAGGGACCGATAAGTTACACTACGAATTTACGGGATTAAAGTTAAGCTAAGACAAAATAAAATGAGAGTTTGTTTCTAACAACCTAACGAGAAATAAAATAAGCAAATAATAAAAGAAGTATTAGGCATAGGGAAACCATCCAGGATGTGACAAAACAATTAAATCGATTAACAGGAAATATTAAGATACGTTCTAGAACTCAATTCACAATGGTAAGGTACATCGATTCTCACGCCAATACCTACTTAGCAATATTTAGAGAACGCTTTACGCTAGGCTTCCCTAATTAAAACTAGCATTAATAACAAGATCGATATGTTCACAAGATATCAAACGAGAGCTTTGCGCTTGCCAAGTTATGAAATCTTGCTCCCCTAGTGTTGATTCCAGCGACTAAACATCACCTAAGATCTTAGAACAAGTTAGCTACTCAAGCCCTAAGCATTAAGAACAACAATAAGAAAAGAACTATAAATTAAATTCCCAAACTAACAACCTAATAATCAATCACATCCCTTCAAAATAACCCTAGCCTAATAAGGAAACTACTTAAGCATAGAAACAAGAACAAAGATGAACACAAAAGGAAACATCTTTATTAAAGAATCTAAACCTAAAAGAAAGCTATAAAAAGAAAACTAAAATATTTATACAACTGGGGGAGAGCTACAGCTCTCAAAAGAGAGAGCCACTGCTCTGAAAAGGTGTGTTTTGATACAAGGTCGAGCCCTCCTTATATAGAAAAAGGGGAGAGCAACAAAAGGAAAGAAAATAAATGGAAAACTTGGAGAGGAGGTAAACTTGGGCCGCAATTCTTCATGGATCGATCGATCCTAAGTGTGGACCGGTCGATCCCACTCTCTGCCACGTCAGCTTCGTCGGCAGGTTGACATGTCTTCAGTAAATCGGCCATAACTCTTGATTGCACCGTTGGCTTTCCTTCAAACCACTTGGAGATGAAAGCTAACTCCCTTAGCTATCTTGTGTCAAAATATTAGCAAGATCCAACGGTGGGAAGGTCTTCGGATGAGGCCATACTTCTGACGGGTCTTCTGAACTCTGCATCTTTCAATCTATATTTGCATCCAAATTGATCCAAAACTCTTCCTTTTCCAATATTTGCTTCTCAGACCTGAAATACACTAAGTGAAGCATATAGTCCTATATTCTATCTAATATAAGTTAGTTGACTCAATATACAAACCTAAATCCTACATAGAAAACGGTAATTTTGGGACTCATCAATTCCCCCAGACTTGAATCTTTGCTTGTCCTCAAGCAAGAACAATCAAAAAGACAAATCTTAAAGAGAAAGGTTTTAAAACGGGAACTTACAACTTCTCGAGAATCTCCGTACTTCTTCCGTGAATCCATCACTCAAAGAATCGAGCTTACAACATGTACTAACCATTGGCTTAGCAACTCTCCGTACTAATGTCTCGGGATCTCAAGGAAGCTCCAATGTCTCCGTTGTTGACTCCCTACATTCATTCTTTACAAACGTGCGGTCTCAACGAGGGAGTATCGATCAAAGATCGCGTAGACGCTTACCTTCTTCTAGCTTCCAAGACATTCTTCTTATGGTTCCTTTCCTCTTCTTCCCTTTTTCTTCATGAGATCGATTTCTCCCTACTTTTCTAGGGTATCATTTTATTTTTTCTATCGATCTCTTTTTCTTTAACCCGGGGTTGGTTTTCATGAGTCCGAAGTATGCAAGGGGGTAACCACACATCCCTCGGCCCACTTCTTTGTTTACCACATCCCTTTTCTTTTCTTTTTCTCTTTTTCTTCTTTTTCTTTTTCTTATTCAGGAGAAGAGATAGGGGAACCATACTTTTTTAGAAGTTATGCGCATCTCGGAAAGCTTGAGTCAGAGGTCGCGTTCGATGTATACCAAGCCCCAAGTTGAGAAGATTAAGTCCAAATTAACGTCTTGTCACGGGTGGAGTCAACGCCAAATCAATCAGATTTCCAAGAGATAGGGACTTCTGGTGAGTTGTTCGGCTAATGGCATTCCAATCTTCAGCTCTACAATAAAGATAGTCATGACGGATAGCAGAATATATTAGTACGAACACACGATTCACAAAAGAAGTTCCAAGTTCCAAACCATTTTGACTCAATAAAACGACTCAAATAAAAATAAAAATGTTAGTGCAAATGGTCACATTCCTCCCCCAGACTTACTTCACACCGTCCCGGTGTGTAAGATAAAACCAAAGGAAGAATTGAAACCGACAACAAAAGATAATTATAATATACATATAAGAAAATCAAAAGCGAAAATAAAAGGAAAGAAAAACCAGTGATCAAACGGTTAGTGTGTCTGGACAATGTGACATGAGTCCATGTACAGCTCAGGGTAGGGGATAAGATAGCTTGAACATTCCTGGTGCTTCATCGGTTTCTTTTGGAGGAGACCAATCCCAAGCCTTTTTCTCTTCAAAAACCACATCTCTACTAACCAATACCTTTCTTGTAAGAGGATCATAGAGATGGTATGTCTTGGAACCTGGTTTTGTTCCGAGATTAATCACACTTCTTGACCGATCATCTAACTTCTTTAAATGTGATCCCGTGATCTTGACGTGAGCTACACATCCAAAAACCCTTAAGTGATCGATATTGGGTTTCTTGGACCATAAGCTCTCATATGGTGTTTGACCTTGTAGTGCTTTTGTTGGCACACGGTTGATTAGATAAGTTGAATGACGTATGGCTTCTCCCCACATATCATTCAGAACCTTCATCCCTTTGAGTAAGCTTCTTGTCATCTCCATTAAGGTTCGATTTCTTCTCTCAACCACACCATTTTGTTGAGGCGTATATGGTGCGGTTAAGTGCCTAGAGACTCCATTCTCTTCGCAAAATCGATTGAAATCATTAGAAGTAAACTCTCCTCCTCTATCGGTGCGAAAGGTTTTAATAACTTTGCCGGTTTGTTTTTCTACAAACTCTTTAAACCTTTTAAACCGATCGAAAGCTTCACTCTTCTCTTTTAACAACATTGTCCACATATATCTTGAGAAGTCATCTATTAAGACGAAGACATACCTATTGTTTGCTAGTGTTGGTGGTGAAATTGGTCCGCACAAATCTCCGTGAACCAACTCTAACACTTGTGTTGCACGGTAAGTGGCTTTGATGGGAAACGTATGTCGCGTTTGTTTCCCGGCTAGACATGCCTCACATACGTTCATCTCACGTAGTACTTGTAGCATTCCTACGACCATATCTTTTCTCACCATATTGTTCATGACACCAACACTTATGTGACCTAGCCGAGCATGCCAAGTCAATGTAGCTTCATCTTCTTGAATGGAGAGACACTTCAGATAGCTAACCTCTAGCGGCGTTTTGTAGAGGCGGTTTGGAGACCTTACAACTTGTACTAGTAGCCTTCCGTTCTGATCACTTAATGTCAATGTGTTTCCTTTCATGTGCACTTCACATCCACTCTCCGTTGCTTGTTCTAGGCTTATGATGTTGTGCTTTAGATCCGGTATGTAATAGATTTCTTTGAGAGCTCTTTTCTCACATGTCTTGCTCACAAAGGTTATAGTTCCTTTCCCGACAATGTTTACATACGATCCATCTCCAAACTTCACTCGCCCCTTAACGTTTTCATCTATGATTGAGAAAAACTCCTTGTTTCCCGACATATGATTGATGGCTCCGTTGTCGAGATACCAAACACTTGCATTGTTTGTATCATAGTTTTGCGGGAACACCTTGTCTTCGTTCAAGAACACCACTTCATGAACATATAGCGCTTCACCTTCTTGCGTCTCATTTAGGTTTGTTTCTTGTTGTTGTACTGGCTTATCAGGGCACTTTGTTGCATAGTGACCGGGCTTGTCACATCTCCAACATATTACTTTGGAAGGATCTTTCTTCTTCTGGTCTTTCTCTGAGGTGTCTCCTCCTTGATTTTGGCCGTTAGATCTTCCTCGCCCTCGGCCTCTACCGAAGCTTCCTCTTCCGGTACCGCCTCTGCCTCTGGTTCCTCCTCGGAACCCACCATACCCTCCACAGTTATTGGTGTTGGAAAACATCAGTTTTCCTTGGTCTTCGCCCATAGTGTTCTTCTTTACTCGTTCTTCATAAGCTTTGATTCTACCCACTATATCTTCAAAGCCAATAGTCTTTAAATCAAGTACTTGTTCAAGCGATGCTACTATGTGAATGAATTTCTCTGGAAGTGCTGACAAAAACATCTTCACTAGTTTTGTTTCATCAAGGGTTTCCCCTAAAGAGGTCTCTTGGGCTGCTAGACCTGACATCTTCCCTGCAAATTCATCCACTGTATCTGACTCTCCCATCTTTAACCGGTCTAGTTCGGCTTTTAGGGTTTGGAGTCTCGCTTCCTTCACCCGGTCTGCTCCCTGGTGGCGAGATTTTATAGCATCCCATATGCTTTTAGCTAGACTCTGTTCTCCTATTTGTAAGATGAGTGTCTCAGGGATAGATTGGAAAATTAACGCCGTCGCAACATCGTTTTTCTTTTGATCCACGTCTCCTGGATCAATCGTATCCCACACATCACTTACACGAAGCAAGACCTTCATTCTCATCGCCCAAACCGTGTAGTTCGATGTTGTTAACATCGGACATTGTATTGTCGGAGCTCCAACATCCTTTGTTCGTATTGGAGGATTCTGCCCAACCGCTATGTTTGATTACTCACAGGTTTCGATCTCCAAGCTTCAACTAAGCTTTGATAATCGCTCTGATACCAATTCAAATCGAAATTGCTTGAATTATAAGAACACTCTTCTATTGATTTAGAAACTTCACAAAACTAAATCTCTCTCAAGCTCTTATGGAACAACCCTCCATAGACTTGTATTTATATGTAGAGATAAGACAACACCTTATTCTACTTTCATTAGGAAAACCATACACAAATCCTTATCTAAATAAGTCTCTCTTTATCTAAACCTTATTTGTAATTATCTCTTTAGACAACATTCAAGAAGAGATATCTTGTTTCCCAAGATACTTTGGAATTATCCAACATGTGATAGCGGTTTGAAATAAAATATACAAAAAATACATATAATATTTATTTATATAAAAACAAAAAATGTATTTTTAATAATTTTTTATTTATTTTAAAATCATAAAAGAAATAATTAAAAATATTTATTTTAAGAGATTTTAAATTTTTTATTTACAAGAAATATCTTTTATTATTATAAATAAAATTTGTTTAGTTAATATCTATACTATTATTTTGGAAGTCACTTCCCTTTTATAACTTATAAGTTTGTAAGAATTACACTCATTAAAACCCTGAATTTTAAAACTTTTCACAAAACTACCCCAAGCTTTTATAGGAATTTGATAATTGTATTTATCACAATTATTACGAAATACCTAATTAGGAAACAGTTTTAAATACCCCATATTTTTAGGAACTATAAAACAATAGACAATAACTAACCTAATTAATAGGAAAATTTTAAAATCAAATTATCAATCAACAATAACTTCACAAACCATTCGAATTAAATATATCAAAAATCTACAAACTAATAAAATAAAATAAAAATTCGTCATAACTATCTCATATATTTAGTACCTATTAAACCCAATAAATCAAAACATTAAACATAATCTTTCATATAAGGAAAATCTAAAAATAAATCCATTTATTTTTCCTAAAAATTAGTAATTGACATGACTATAAATACTCTAATTAAATAATTCGATTTTGAATTGTTCTAAAATCATAATTAATGTGAATTACAAATCTACCAACTAATATATCAAAATAATTAATATTGGGAAATTTCAAACAATAAATCAAAATAAATAATTATCGTATATTTCTAATTGGATTTATTATGGGGATATTCTTAGAAGATTCCTTAACAAAGATTTAAAAAGATTTCTTTATTAGATTTTGAAATTATTTATTTTATTTCGATTTTATTTGTTAGAGACAAATTGCTTAACACACTTCCTCACTCTATAAATAAGATATGATAGTATCACACACTTTCACGATGGTATCTAATCTCTCTCCCTTTCTTTTCATTTCTCTCTTTTTTGCTTTCAGGTTTTTGAAGATGATATGTATCATAAAGTTTTTAATATTCAAGAGTTTGTGATTCACTAACGTTTATTGATGTTTGTTATTGTATGCAGGGATACAATCGATGAGGATTGATAATTTTACGGTGATATGATTATAATAGTTTTTAATATTGAAATGTTTCTGATTCACTAACATTTTATTTATGTTTGTGATTGTGTGCAGAAATACAATTGGTAGAGGAGATGGTTATGCTAGAAATAAAATGAGAGATTAATTTCAAATTGAAGATTATGATGACAAGTAGAATAAGGTATCTACAAAACTAGAAATTGTTTTATTTTTATTTTTTTGGACTAAAAATTTATATTTATATTTATTTATTTTTCTGTTTTCAACAGAACTCCAATGGCCTTTTTTCCAAGACTTAATAAAATTATATTTAGATTTTTTCACAATTTATTAATTCGTTTTTTATTTTGAATGATTTTATTAAGTTGTTTATACGAGTCCAAGATATGATACATAATAATAAGAATGTACATAAAAAATTTTGAAACAATTAAATATTTTTAATAAGTTTTGTATATTTATGGACACTATGAATATTGTAACATGATATCAAATAAATATATAATTAGATTAAATATTACATATTTCAAAGATATTATTTATAAGATATTTTAGAATGAATAATTTGCTGAATCTTATGAAAATATATACAAAATCGTATTCATTCACAGTTAACCTATCACGAAAGATCTTTTATGTTAACAACTTTCCAATATTAAATAAAAAAATTCATTAAAACTATTCTTCTTTTTTAAATATTTTCTAGCTCTCTATTAATTAAAAAATATTTTTATATTTCCATATGTTAGCAATAATTAAGGAAATATACAAACTAAATCAATTAGTTTCCTAAAAAAATGGACTATATTTCATAAAAGTAAATAGTGAAACTTTACTTAAGATGTCAAGATTGAGTGATGTATTTTTCTTTTTACTTTTCAGGCCGTGACAATCTATATAAGTAATCGAGAGGTACTTTTTTGATTTTTGGTCGAAATTGCCCATGGTTTTATAAAATGTTTAAAAATCGCTGTATGATCGACAGGGATAAAATCGTCATTCTACGCGCTTAATCTCGCGGGTCAACACGCGGATCCTCACAACCAGTGCGTTTTGTTTTCGGATCCTTTTTAAACAGAAAATAAAAAATTGTTATGGTTAGGTTTTTTCTCTCTCTTACGCCTCTTTTCCTCCCTCACCACACTTTCTTTCGCCTCTTTTTTTTTTCAGTAGTAGAATGAAGCATAATCGATTCAATTTTTTGTTCTTCTCCTTTTTCTACGTCGTTGTTTTTTTTTATTTTCTGATATGTTTTTTTTTTGTTCATGGGTTTCACATCGATCTGTTATTTTTTGAAGATTTCATGATTTCAGATTCCATAATCAACAACCTCATTTCTTGGATTCGTGTTTTTTCTGTAAGAAACAACTTGTGATAACAGAGACAACATCTATATGTACAGATAATTTTTAAGATCTGTAACATTAGATCTGTTTTTTTTTTCAATTTCTCTCCCTTTTTGTCGATGTTATAAAAACCCATTAGAAAGGATAGATTTTTGGAATACCCCAATTCTTCAATCTTCTCATTAACCAATTAAACGATTCATGCGTCTGCTTTTGAAAATCTGGTTTTGTATTAAACATTTTTCGTTTGATTTCTCTTGTGAATGATTTCAGATCTGACTGCAGTTAGACTAGATCTGATATATTAGCTTGACTCTGATAATGGTCTGTGTTTCTTTCTTCTTCTTCTTTGGTTAGTATTCATAAACCGAAAATTTGCTCTGTATTGTTACTCTCGATGTGAAAGGAGTTTAATTTTCTCTTCAGCAAGTAGAGAGAGGACAAGGTTGGTTTATTACGAAGAAGAACATGAAGCTTCTCTCTTTATCTCAGATTTTCTTTTGTGTTTTTTTTTTGGGGGTTTATTTTAGTTCACCATTTGAGTTTTTGGGATTTGGGTATCAAGATGAGACAAAGGTTTTGACTTTTTTGATCCTCTTTATGATGTCGTTTAATTTTTTGAGTAGCCGTTTCACACGAGTAGCATTATATATAATGTCATGTAAATATTTTCTTGCCATGGATGAATTGTGTTTTAGAATTACATTAAAGATTATGAATACATATATGAAAGTACCATTTACAATTTCACGACTAATATTGTGTGTTTAATTTTCAGGTCTAATGGTCGTAGAGGAAGATTGATGAAAGGACGTTTAATTATACGTTCAAGTATAACTTAGGAGAAGATAAATTTCCTTAAAGAACATTATCCCATGTGTATACTGAAATGAAATGATCATATTAATTAATTGTATTTGTTTTGTATATGATTTGATTTTAGATTCGTATCCGAAATTTACTCCCTCCTATCAATAACAGAATTCTAACTAATTCTCTTTCAAATCAATTAATTTGATTTTCAAAAATTAACTAATGCATTCACCTGATAACAACTATTTGAACTGAAAAAAAAAAAACTATTTGAACTGAATAAATAATTGTTCAAATCGAATTTATTTGATTTATAAAATTGATTATTTTATATTCTAACGTAATCTTACTTAAATAGTTGATTTCAGATTCTTAGCCGAAATTTGTGGAGCCACTAAAAATATATAAATAATATAAAACTATAAGAAAATTGTAATAAATTAAGTACTCCATATCTTTCTATTGGCTTTCATTTTTTTCTTTGGGAAACAGTTTTAGTTGATGCACATTTTAAGGAAATCCAAATAAAATCTACATTAACAATTCAAATTAAAAAAGGAAAATTAACTAATTTTCTTATATTTCGTAAATGCGATTTTCTTAACAACCAAATGCGTTAACTTTTAGTTTTTAAATTTGGAAATGTTTTATTAAAGATCGTATTAACTACTTTCTAAATATTATTATATTCTTAAAGATTTAAATATTTTCAAACCTTTTCGATTACCAACAAGTAACAATATAGGAATCTTAATACTCCATGAAAACGCAAAAATCTCGCAAAATCTCATTTAATTTATTTATTTGTTAATGTATTTACAATAACAAGATAGTACGGGCTGTGATCAGGATTTTATGATTGGATTTTATGGAAATGGAAACGGGTCGAAAATTTAGAAATCGAAAAAGAATCCCAGTTAAAATCCAGGACAAGAACATGAAGGGACGGGTCGGGACCGAGACGAAAATTTAGAAATCGAAAAAGGGTTCCATTTATATTTCAGTTAAAAGCCGAGACGGGAACATGATGGTACGAGATCGGGAATGACATAGAAGAAAATTCAAAAAGTATAATCAAAAGATTAAAAAATAGTAAAGTACCATTAGAGTTTTCAGCATTTGAGTCTTCATCAAAAGATTAAGAAGAGTTGAACTGTATCTAAAAACAACTGAAATTCATTAAAATTTTATATTTTATTCTTAAATCCAAAAAAAAATTATTGAACCATTACCCGATGGTTGAGAGCCGGTTCACCGGGTCACTGGGTCACGGGTAGTTGACGAATTTTTCTGGGGTTTTCCGGTTTTATGATTGCCGGATTTTAGTACTAAACCCGAACTGGGAGAACGGCTGGGTCGCGGTTGAACCGGGTCAACTGGACGGTCCGGTCCGTGTCTCAAACACTGAAAAAAACGTGTATACAATACAACAAGACATATAAATACACTTGATGGAAATTGCCAAACACATTATTTACTGACCATATACAAAGAAAAATCATCCCCGTGCTCTAGCACGGGTTAGATACTAGTTTTTACGTGAGGCAGTGAAGAATTTCGGTCCTGCTCCTGGTGTGCCACACACTAACACCAAGCCATATGTTCGGTCTGAGGGAAGGAAGTTCGAGAAGGCCAGAGGAAGGAAGGAGGAAGAGTCGTGGATTCAAGGTTTAATAACCCGTGATGTTTCCGCCATTGAACTTGATTATGGAGTATTGTTGCTTAATCGCTTTTGTACTTGGATATCTGTTAGAGAATTTCAGTTTTTATTTGTCTATCTAAGACATGATTTTAAGTTTGTTTCTACTAGATTAGCGGTGTGCTTATTACACATTGAGCTTTACTATGTTAAACGTTAAAATTCATAAATATTAGATTTAATTAGTTCCCATAAATATATGAATTTAATTAAATTTTTAGTCTTCATGCACGATTCGTTTTTGGATAGAAAAATAAGTTAAAGAAACATAATTTGAATTCAATTTTTTTATGAACTTGCATAACAATATTGAATTCCTTAAGAAAGAGAGCATGTAATTAGGGATTTATGAATTAGGTTGTTATAGACAGGTTTGCTATATTTTCGGGTCAAAACTTAACCAATTGAGCGGATAATATAAACTCAAGCCATGCAATATTATTCTATTTTGGGACACACTTTTTGGAAGTTTGGGTACTTTGAAAACAAAATATAGAAATTTCTTACAAAATAATGTATGTTGGGTCGACTCATAAGATTTGACCCCCATTTTGATACATCTAATGATGATATTATGTTTATAATGAATAAATTGATGACTTATTAACTCAATAGGATCAAATATTAAAACCATTAGGGTTGATGGATCATAGGTCTAGGTAAACCAATCCATAAAAATTGACCAAAAAAATTATCAACTCATGTTTTTTGTTTGAAAAGTTGCAGATGCGTTTTTAGCAAGACATTTGCGGATTCATATTTTTTGCCAGGAAATTTGCAAATTCACTTTTTGGCGGGGAAATTACAGATTTACGTTTTTAGACGAAAAATTTTAATATTTATTTTGTTGGAGCAGCTTCTTGACGATTTAAGTTTTCAGTAGAAGAATAGTGAATTTACGTTTTCACCAGGGAATTTTTTTGTGGAAAATTTTATATTTACACTTTAAGAGAAAATTAAGGAATCTTATTTTAAGACAAATTTAATAAACGGAAATTTTATATTTTTACCTATTAACTTTACTATTTTGAGGGAATTTTGTGACTCACGTTTTTAGACGGAAAATTTACAGAGCAAATTTGAAAATCAAAAAAAGAGGTTTTATTTATGTCCGAGGTAAAATCCGAGACATGAACGGGATGAGACGGGACGGGAACATAAATTTAGGAACAGATGTTACAGGAATATACAGGAGAAGGAAATTTAGAAATCGAAAAGGAGATTTTACTTATGTCCCATTTTAAATCCGGGACGGGAACAAGATGAGACATAACATTATCAGGATGTTAGGAAAAAAATTTATAGGAGAAAATTTATAAATAACAAAGAGGTTCATTTATGTCCGAATTTAAATCAGGGACGAGAACGGGATGAGATAGAACCAGAGATTTAAGAAGAGATTTTACGGGAATAGAAACGGGACCTAAATTTAGAAATCGAAAAAGAGATTCCATCACCATCACCATCATTATCATCATATTTGACTGACAATTCTAGATACGTTATTTAGTAAAGAAATTGTGAAATCACGTTCTTCGCGGAAAATTTACGGATTCATATTTTTTTGGAAGATAAATTTTTACCTATTAACTTTCCTATTTTGCGGAAATTTTGTGACTCATGTTTTAAGACGGAAAATTTACAGAACAAATTTGGAAATCGAAAAAGAGAGGTTTTATTTATGTCCGAGGTAAAATCCGAGACAGGAACAGGATGGGACGGGACGGGAACATAAATTTAGGAAGAGATTTTACGGCAATATAGAGGAGAAGGAAATTTAGAAATCGAAAAGGAGATTTTACTTATGTCCCATTTTAAATCCGGGACGGGAACAAGATGAGACATAACATCATCAGAATTTTAGGAAAAAAAATTTTGAGGAGAAAATTTATAAATAAAAAAGAGGTTCATTTATGTCCGAATTTAAATCAGGGACGAGAACGGGATGAGATGAAATCAGAGAGTTATGAAAAGATTTTATGTGAATAGAAACGAGACCTAAATTTAGAAATCGAAAAAAAGATTCCATCACCATCACCATCATTATCATCATATTTGACTGAAAATTCTAGATACGCTATTTAGTAAAGAAATTGTGAAATCATGTTTTTGGCAAAAAATTTACGGATTCATATTTTTTTGGAAGATATATTTTTACCTATTAACTTTCCTATTTTGCGGGAATTTTGTGACTCATGTTTTTAGACGGAAAATTTACAGAGAAAATTTGGAAATCGAAAAAGAGAGGTTTTATTTATGTCCGAGGTAAAATCCGAGACAGGAACAGGATGGGACGGGACGGGAACATAAATTTAGGAAGAGATTTTACGGCAATATAGAGGAGAAGGAAATTTAGAAATCGAAAAGGAGATTTTACTTATGTCCCATTTTAAATCTGGGACGGGAACAAGATTAGACATAACATCATCAGAATTTTAGGAAAAAAAATTTTGAGGAGAAAATTTATAAATAAAAAAGAGGTTCATTTATGTCCGAATTTAAATCAGGGACGAGAACGGGATGAGATGAAACCAGAGATTTAAGAAAAGATTTTACGTGAATAGAAACGAGACCTAAATTTAGAAATCGAAAAAGAGATTCCATCACCATCACCATCATTATCATCATATTTGACTGAAAATTCTAGATACGCTATTTAGTAAAGAAATTGTGAAATCATGTTTTTGGCAAAAAATTTACGGATTCATATTTTTTTGGCAGATATATTTTTACCTATTAACTTTCCTATTTTGCGGGAATTTTGTGACCCACGTTTTTAGACGGAAAATTTACAGAGCAAATTTGGAAATCGAAAAAGAGAGGTTTTATTTATGTCTGAGGTAAAATCCGAGACAGGACGGGATGGGACGGGACGGGAACATAAATTTAGGAAGGGATTTTACGGAAATATACAGGAGTAGGAAATTTAGAAATCGAAAAGGAGATTTTACTTATGTCCCATTTTAAATCCGGGACGGGAACAAGATGAGACATAACATCATCATAATTTTAGAAAAAAATTTATAGGAGAAAATTTATAAATAAAAAAGAGGTTCATTTATGTCCGAATTTAAATCAGGGACGAGAACGGGATGAGATGGAACCAGAGATTTAAAAAGAGATTTTACGGGAACAGAAACGGGACCTAAATTTAGAAATCGAAAAAGAGATTCTATCACCATCACCATTATCATCATTATCATCATATTTGACTGGAAATTCTAGATACGCTATTTAGTAAAAAAATTGTGAAAACACGTTTTTGGAGGAAAATTTACGGATTCATATTTTTTTGGCAGATATTTTTTACCTATTAAATTTCCTATTTTGCAGGAATTTTCTGACTCACGTTTTTAGACGGAAAATTTACAGAGCAAATTTGGAAATCGAAAAAGAGAGGTTTTATTTATGTTCGAGGTAAAATCTGAGACAGGATCGGGATGAGACGGGACGGGAACATAAATTTAGGAAGGGATTTTACGGGAATAGACAGGAGAAGGAAATTTAGAAATCGAAAAGGAGATTTTTTATGTCCCATTTAAAATTTGGGACGGAAACAAGATGAGACATGACATGATCAGGATGTTAGGATAAAATTTTATAGAAGAAAATTTCTAAATAAAAAAAGAGGTTCATTTATGTCCGAATTTAAATCAGGGACGAGAACGGGATGAGATGGAACCAGAGATTTAGGAAGAGATTTTACGGGAACAGAAACGGGACCTAAATTTGGAAATCGAAAAAGAGATTCCATCACCCATCACCATCACTATCATTATCATCATATTTGACTGAAAATTCAAGATACATTATTTAGTCAAGAAATTGTGAAATCATGTTTTCGATATCTTAAATTTTTTATTATTTTATTTTAACTATAGTGTTTGAGAATTTTTATTTATATTTATGATTTGAAGGACAATTTTTATTTTAGTTTTATTGTATGGTCCGATTTGTCATTCTTTAAATTTATTTATTTTTATATTTTAACTTCATGTTATTTTTATTTGGTTATAATATGATATATATATATATATATATTTATTTATTATTAAATTGTAATAACTCTAATTTTAGAAAATTATATTTATTGGTCATTTAATATTATGTTAAATAATTTTCAGATATAATTCAAAGGAATTAAACATTAAGGCGCATTATAAATAAACAAACACTACAAAATATATAACCAAATTATAAACCAATATAAACGTATGTAAAAAAAGCTCAATTATTAAAACATAATTGTTCCCGTAATACTTTACATATTTCCATGCCATTATATACAATTTTCTATAATCTCAACAATTAAGCATAATTAAATCATCATCAAAGTTGTTCTTAATTTTTTACACAATACCAAATTAAACGTATAATGTACATTCCTTCCGTGCCATTATGGCACGGGTTAGTACCTAGTATATATATATTCGAGTATCCGAATGTTCTCCCTAAGATGCATCGGTCTTAAAGGGAAGTTCCCTCCACCTAACATTTGTTGGAGAGGGATTAAACACCATCCACCTAACCCGACTTAAACCTAGAATATTTCAAATAAATCGAACAAACTTTGAAACCGGCCTGAGGATATAAGGCCCGATAACTTCGGCACCGATCTATGAGAAAAAAGGAAATATTAAGGCAAATCTAAAAAGATAAGTTAAGGATCCGAAAAAAGAGAAATAACTAAAAACTTTCACTCAAACAGTAAGGAAACAAGTTATATCAAGAACCGACTACAACAATATTCTCGCTAAATCTTTATAAGATAGAACGGAAAGAAGTCCGGCTACGAGGTCTGATTCCCTAAATATCTTTCTGGCTATTCCTTGATACATGAATAGGAAAAAGATTCCTCGACAAGATATTTGATTGAATATATCGAGTAAAATATATAGGGTTAAAATTTAACCCGTTTAAATAATTCCGTGACGTTCGTTAACAGCTGTTAAGCGGCGGATTCGAATACAACAAAACTTCAAAAATGAGATATTTTTAACCAAAAATATTTAAATGATGTATTTTTATTCCAACCAAAAAACTTTGGGCATTAAACGTCCAAAATAAAAAAAGATGGGGTATTTTTTGGGAATTTCTCTATATAAATAGGGAGATCTCCAACCGATAAAATAATCTGAAATTGGACATTTTTGGTTATGTATTATTTTTTTTTTATTTAGAATGATGAAATTTTAACTTTTCTTTGAATGTTATTTATAATACCAACATCTCTTATAATGTTATTTAGAATGATGGAATTTCAAATTAGTTAGGTGGAAAAGATAATTTTTGGAAAGAAAAGTACCTTTCATGTATTGTTTAAACAACATGCAATATAATTTTGTAACAAAAGCTCACATCTTTAATCATACAACGGCATGCTAGCTGCACTAAACAATAAGAAACCAACGAGACTTTCACATGATTCGTTTTCACCTCTTAGTTTCCAACTAAAGTGTTTTTTTTAGAAAAAAAAAAAGTATATGTTTCAGATGGGTTGGTGGATGAAGAGGAAGAAGAAGCAAATATTGAAGACAGGGGAGAAGTTGTTAAAAGATCTTATCGAATGTTGTGATGGCAAATCAAATCCCATCAAATACTTCTCTGCTGATGAGATCCGCAAAGCCACCAACAGTTTCAGCAAGTCTAATCATGTTTCTCAAATATA
This sequence comes from Erysimum cheiranthoides, assembly GCA_011420285.2. NCBI lineage: Eukaryota > Viridiplantae > Streptophyta > Magnoliopsida > Brassicales > Brassicaceae > Erysimum > Erysimum cheiranthoides. The sequence continues at coordinate 9,877,817 of CM022179.2, read as the reverse complement.
TGATTTTCATGACTACAAATGGTATTCAGGTAAGAACAAGAACCATGACATGATTCTCATCAAGAGAGGCTTCAATAGGTTCAATGTCTTCGGACAAGGAATTTTGTCGTGACGTAGCAGTTTCATCGATGGTGAGTGGTCACAAAAACTTTTTGAAATTGGTTGGATGTTGTCTTGAGTTTAATTATCCGGTCATGGTTTATCATGGTGTTAAGAAACATTACAAATTAGATCCAAGTGAACAGCCGTGGAAAAGGAGAATGAAAATAGTAGAAGATATTGCGACTGCTTTAGCTTACCTTCACACTGCCTTCCCAAGACCCTTCGTACATAGGAGTATGGATCTTTCGGATATCTTTTTGGATGAAGATGGTGTCGGGAAGCTGAGTGGTTTCTCTAACTGCGTCTCAATTCCAGAAGGAGAAACATTTGTCCGGGTTGACATAATAGTGGGAACATTTGGTTACATGGACGAGAAATACATGAGCAGTGGCATAGTCTCGGAGGAAACAGATGCATTTTCCATTGGAATTGTAATGCAAAAGCTTCTAATGGGACAAGTTAGATTTAAGGAGCTTCATGTATACGGAAAAGAAGAAGTTGACAGTGAAGGGGATGATGATGACGACACTAATGATTGGAGAAGACAAATTCAATCTAGGCTGTTAAAATTCATGGAACAGGGAAGAATGGATGAGATTGCAGATCCAGAAATGTTAGAAAAGATGGGTGAAAATTCAGAACAAGAGCTTTGTCAAATGAAAGCTTTCTTGATGCTCTCATTGAGATGCGTTGGTCGCAAAGGGGAAGTTCCAACGATGGTGGAATTGGCCAAAGAACTAAAGAAGATTCAAAGGCCTCTTATAAACGACACTTCTTCTCCTCCTTCAGCTGAAACCCAATTCGACTCTACCCAACATAGTTCTTCCTCAGACGTCCTCTCAAACCAGACTTTAAATACAAAGGCATTGGTAACATGTATTGCTTGCCAGGTATTTCACGAGATATTACAATGGGTTATGTTGAACTGGTTTCGCTTCTTCAGAAAAAATCGAAGAATGTGCTGAAAATAAGTTCGATTCTTTGTTTGTATTTTAACTTTTTAAGACATTATCAATGTTTGTGTGTGTGGTTTGATCGATCCATCTGTTTTCATTAATGTTATCAAAAGATTTTCATTAATATTTGTTAATGCATATCTACGTGATGTTTATACAAGGGAAAAGGATAGTGTTGATGTTTTTCTTTGATCAAAACGACGTCAGATAAAGAAGAAGGGAAAAAAAAAAAACGGTACAAGTAGCAAGATCCGAGTAGTCCTTTTACCAAAAAAAAAAAAAAAAGATCCGAGTAGTCTCCGAGACCACAAACATCCTCCAATAAGCCAAAAGCGAAGAGCCGAAGACGAGAGAAGGAGAAGAGACGACATCGCCATTTGCTGGATTATTCCTCCTCTCCGTCATACTGCTTCTTCTTCCCCTTCGACTTCTAATCGACCATCCTTCTTCGGTAACTGCAGTGCTTTAGGGTTGTTGCTTTCTCTTCATTTGATTAGCAATTCATGTGAGCTCAACCTTGCCGTAGTTACTGTAAGACCGCGAAAAACCGAGATAGAAACACAGTTAAATATTTGATTCAAAACCGATTAAGGAAAGACGTAAATAAAACAATCGGAACCGAGATATGATCTCTTTCCTTAATCAAAACAATCTTCCGCAGTGAAACGGTGTATGAGAATGATGAATCCCAGGATAGGACGGATAACTAAACCGTAATCGTTACACTCGATTGACGGAGTCCAACGAACGTTGGTAACTACGTATACTCTTGAGACTTAGACTTACTTTGAGTGAGAGTGGGAGAGAGAAAGAGTTGCGAATTTTTGTTGTGAAAATCGCTTCAGAGAATGATAAGGAGGAAGACTCGTTTTTATTGACAACGAGTTAAAGCAGCTTCGTCCGCAAGCCAAGGAGCACGTGCGCACAAGACTCGGTCGTGGAGCTGTTGCGTGAGAGATATGCTCGACGCAAATCCAGGAGTTGTTGCGAGTGGATGTGTTGGAATTTTCGAATATTCCTTATTGATTTTAGACCCAAAAATATGACATTAAATCCATAAAAATTTAGCCCAAAAAGAACATTCTTTGAAGGCCCACATTCACCAAGACCCGAGCCCCAGCCCGGCACGGCGGCGGCGCTCGCGTGTTTGTTTTTGCATAATAGCCATCCATCTCCATCTCCATGGTCTCTTCTTCCAATTGCTAGTGAATCTAGTAGTAAGTGTATCACTATATATACAAGAGGAAAATTTTCCAAACTTCCAATGTGGGACAAATGCACATTTGTATTTTTAAGCTCTTTAAGCAATCCACTTTGGACTTCAATTTCTCATTCAATATAACTTCAATTTTGACATGTAAATACACTATCTCATAGTGCTCATTACAAGGAATCCAATGACTCCAAGATCCGGTCATTCCGGTGACGGACTTCACCGGAAAGTCGCCGGAAAGTTGACCAATTGTCAACTTGTCAAAATTTGAGTTCCAACAGTTACTACAAGCTTCAAGCAAATCCCCCATATCCACTTTGCCAATCAAATACTTCGCCGTTGGCTTTTCACGTATAGCTTGAATCACTTTAAGAATTAAAGAATATATTATTTTGAAATGTGTATGAGCTTACAACAATTTCATGAGCATGAGAATATGTTAATCTTGTCTTTCAACACTCATATAAATCTTTCCCAAACAACACATACGCCGGTTTCTCTTGCTCTATCTTCCACAATTCATTCGCAACAATCAATGTGAGCTCAACCTCGCCGTAGTTACTAAAATGCTTTGAATGTTTTACATATCTAACATTTAGTTCTCTTGGTTTGTAGTTATGTTGTTGGTTTGATAATTCCATGAACGTATGTATTGTTTAAACTCAGAAGGATTATTGTTTCTTCTATACAAGGGGAATGCTTTGAGAGAAATGGGTAATGGGTCCGGGTTCGGATTTATCGGGTTTATGAATAAAAGATCCAATAGGGTAATTATAAATTTTTGGTTCGGGTTTTATCGGGTTCGGGTCAGTTCGGGTCTAAAATTTCAAAACCTATAAATACCCGAGAAAATCGGGTATCTTTAACCAATAAAGTAATTTGGGCATATCCATAACCGACCCAACCCGATTTGTTCCGAGTTACAATTTTTTTGCCCTGACTATTCTAAAACTTTTTGTGATAGAACCAAAATTTCCAAACTGAACATATTTATTTTTAGAAAATGTTAATTTGCCAAAATAATTACTTTTGAATTTGCATTATCTCTCTAAGTCTCTTCATTCTTTCGGTTAATATACGATGGGACGTGCCTTATTAGTTACTATGTACGTGTTTCTTCCAACTTCCATTTCCATACGTAGAAGAAGACTTGGAAAAGTCACAAGTCCTCAAATCTCTTTTTGGCCATGGTGCTATCTTGACGCGGTATTGAATATTTAACAACAAAGTATTACTTATTCTTTGTTTTTAACTCAGTGGGTGAGGTCTACAATCCTCTCGCCATTTGATTTCAAAATAAACTTTCTTTTTTTAACATAGGTTTTGAGATGGGTTGGTGGAGGAAGAAGAAGAAGAAGCCATTATCTGAAAAAGATATTCCAAAGAAGTCGAAGCCAGAATCCGATATAGCGTCGAAGAGAGGGGCGATGTTATTAGAAGATCTCATCGAATGTTGCGATGGCAAATCAAATCCTATCAAAATCTTCTCTGCTGATGAGATATGCAAAGCTACCGACAATTTCAGCGACTCGAATCATATTTCTAAATTATTTCAGTCTCAATACAAATGGTATTCAGTTAAAACCGAGAACCACCACAAAATACTCATCAGGATCTTCAAACTCGATGCCTACCGAAAAGGAAACTTTTGTCGCGACATAGCAGTTTCATCGATGGTGAGTGGTCACAAAAACTTCATTAAATTGATTGGATGTTGTCTTGAGTTTAAAGATCCAGTAATGGTTTACCATGGTGTTAAGAAACATTATAATTTAAATATAACGGAACAGACGTGGAAAAGGAGAATGAAGATAGCCGAAGATATCGCCACTGCTTTAGCTTACCTTCACAGTGCCTTCCCAAGGCCCTTCGTATATAGGAGTATGGGTCTTGGGGATATCTTTTTGGATGAAGATGGGGTCGCGAAGCTGATTGATTTCTCTTGTTGCGTCCTAATTCCAAAAGGAGAAACATTTGTCCAAGTTTTCGGCATAGAGGGGACATATGGTTACTTGGACGATAAATACATGAGCACTGGCATAGTCTCGGAGGAAACGGATGTCTTTGCCATTGGAATGATAATGCAAAAGCTTCTAATGGGACTAGATAGAGATTACCAAGGGTTTCATGACACTAATGATTCTGCAACCATGTCGAAGATATATGATCCAGTAAGACAATTTCAACCTATGTTTTTAAAATTCATGGAGGAGGGAAGAATTGATAAGATTGTAGATCCAGAAATGGTAGAAAAGATAGATGAAATTTCAGAACAAGAGCTTTCTCAAATGAAAGCTTTCGGAATGCTCTCACTGAGATGCGTCGGTAGTAGAGGGGAAGTTCCAAAGATGGTGGAAGTGGCCAAAGAACTAAAGAAGATACAAAGATCTCTTAGGAACGACTCTTCTTCTTCTTCTTCTTCTCATTCAACTCTGCCCAACATAGTTCTTCCTCAGTCATCCTCTCAAACCAGACTTTAAACACAAAGGCATTGCTAACATGTCTACGAGGTACTTCACTAAATATTTCAAAGGGTTATGTTGAACTGGTTTCAGTTCTTCAGAAAAAAATCGAAGAATGTGCTAAAAATAAGTTCGATTCTTGTTTGTATTTTAAGACATTATCAACAAGCGTAAAGCTTTTCTTTTACTTGTCAGATCTCATCTTAGTGCTTGTGTGTGTGTTTTGGGTTTGTATTTTTAAAGACTCCTGTTTTCATTAATGTTATCAAGAGATTTTATGATATACAGTATGTGAATCTCGAATAGATAATAGTATTTGTTAATGTATATCTACTTGGCTGAGAGGATCATGAATTTAGTATAATTAAAATATCTTAGATTAATAACATGACTCAATCAGTGATTTGTTTTTAGGATGTTATGTTTTAAGTTCGTGGTAAAAAAATAAAATAAATAAATAAAGTTCGTGGTACGACAAAATTGATTGGTCCAATTTTTGAAATGACACTTGAATTACAGTAACTCAGTAAGTTAAATAAAAAAGTCAAACTCAGCAAACGTGCATGGCCCTTACATATATATGGTAGTCGACGAGAGAAAATCAAATTCCATTTAACGATGACTTTCTTGTTCTCTCGTATGGTTTACCATTTCGTAAGTCTAAATAGTAAATAGTTTTACTTTTGTTGATAAAAATATTGAAATATAGACTTCGTATTGTGACCACTAGAGGTCTAAATTGTTTTGATTACGAAAATAGTGAAAGCATATATAGTTCTTTGATCATATAATACACAACTTCTTTTGGAGTTGTAATTTGTATATCAAGAATCAAAGAATGTTTGTAAATTATATATGATCTTCATTTTAAAATGTGTATGAGCATAATACTATTTTTTTGAGCATGACAATATGTTAATCTTTGAACAAGCACTAATTACTACCAAGTGAAACCTTCACTCTTCTCTCTTCATCCATTCTAAATCTCTCCTCCTCTTGTTTTTCAACACTCATATAAGGGCCTGTTCGTTTGTTCATCTGGATGGATCCATTCAGATGATCCATTCAGATGCTCTATTGAGATGATGCATCTGGCTATGTTCGTTTCATTTTTAGTCGGTTCATCTGACTGGATCATCGATCCGAATGAGATGTTGTTCGTTTGCTCATCTCCATCTCCATCTCCATCCAGATGATTTGTAAAAGACAAATACCTAAAATACCTATGCTTTCATCTAATTATCTTTTCATTATTACTTATAAACATATTAATTTTAATTCTTAATCTAAAATATATTTAAAAGTAAATAATTTTCAAATAATAATTTTTTACATTTTATAAATTTATTTTGATCACATAAAACTCATATAAAATATAATAAATTAATAAAAAGGGTTTATATAAAATTTATTTTGGTTATATAAAATTCATATAACATACAAAAAGAGTTATATAAATGAATAAAAATTATTTTTGAAAGGTATATTAAGATAAACCTTATGTGTAAGAATAGTCACTTTATAAATAGCATCCTATAAATTAAAATCCAAATATGCATTATCTTGATCCAGATGCATTGTATTTAAATGCTCTTCGCCTTGCGCAGCAGTCCAGCCTTCACCCCCAGTTACATTACATGCGCCAAATACTTTTTCCATCAAATCCATATTTGGCACTGGTTTGTCCTTCAGTTTTCTAGATCAAGGCCATTCCTGAGATGAATGGGAACAATAAGAAGTAAGAAAAAAGAAGAGAAAGGCAATTCCTGAGATAGGCAATGAAGTATAAGACAAGAACAAACAAAGAGATAGATTTCAATTCAAAACCGGTATATGATGCACATGTTCCAGGATTATGGCTGCATGTGCGTTAACTCTTTCAACTAGACTAACATTAAATATATCAAACAACTAGAGTCATGTTCAATTGTTTCTCTTATATCTCGAAAAGAAGATTCAATCTGCTAAACAATCACAGCAAGCATGACCACAAAACTACTCATCTATCCATGACTTGACAATACTGTTTATCATTACAACTGGAATAAGCCAACCAACCACGAGAAATAGAGAAGCTGAAGCACCATTATCGACAAGAAATGAGTATCACAACCTAAGGATTTGTCTAAAACCCGTAGCCAATGAGGATTACATAAACATATATGTTCACTAGTAACTAGTCTCAAACAGATCAATGCCACCAAAAACGGTACAGGAACAAGATTAATAGGATTTTTGCATAAACCTACAAATTATTTAGTCACCAAGTTCCAACTGAGGAATGTGGCCAAAGTTCACAACCAATGCAAAAACATGACTTACAAAGAGACAGAGGGATTACAAAGTACATACCTTATATAGATCATTCCACCAATCATCACTCATATTTATGGAGCCATCTCGATGATAACCAAGCCCTGTTCTGTTGCGAGTCAGTCTCTTGCAAAAATCATACTGCTTCTTGCAAGTAGTGTGCTTGATTCCAAACTTCTTCCAAGGATGTTTTTCCCCAAATTCTTCGTAGAATTTGTCAATGATTGACTGTCTCCCAGCCTCATTCACGTTTTGTAATTTATGTGTTTAGTTAGGGGTAAAATAGTCTTTTGGCTTTTTGACTGAACCCAGCTCCAGTCGGATGCACCTTCTAGACTCAGTCAGCTGAGTTTAAATTTTTTGCCTAAATTTATAAAACTCATTCAGATGGATCATCTGAATGGTGCGCGTTTTTGACGGCAAACGAACATCAAAACTCATCTCCATCCAGATGATCCATCTGAATGGACAAACGAACAGGGCCTAAATCTTTCCCAACGACACATATATTCTCCGGTTTCTCTGGTTGTATCTTCTACAATTCCTTCGCAACAATCTATGTTAGCTCAACCTCGCCGTAGTTACTACAAGCTCTAAGCAAATCCCCCATATCCATTTTGCTAATCAAACACTTCGCCGTTGGCTTTTCACATATAGCTTGAATCACTTAAAAAGCTTCTTCAACCCTCCCTAGTCTCTATCCATTATACATTTTACACAAAAAAATTTGACACTCAAACATTTATAGCGGTTTTTTTTTTATATATATAATCTCAAATGTAAAACTTTTGATTCCGAAATTTTCTCTAAATTTGCCGCTTTATTTCCGAAGGAATTTCAACTTTTGTTGGTTTTCTCTTCGAATGGGTCTTAACATTTTCCTAGCGTTGGGATATATAACCAAACCAAACCAAGATTTTGGCTATTCAATTTGGTTTTGGTTATAGGTTCTGAACCGATCGGCAACATATTCCCTTCTCTCGGTCCTACTGCTTCCTCTTCCATGTCCCCCTCAAGGTTTTACCCCTCAGACCATCCTTCTTCGGTAACTCAAGTGCGTCTGTCTCTGTCTTCTTTAATCGCCTCTGGATTTTGGTTTATCTTCGTTTGATTAGCTCGGAGGAAAATTAGTGCAGCTATATAGATTTTGCCTGAAAAAACTGTGAACGTGATTTGTCATCAGAGAGTGAATTGAAGTAAAATTGGGTATTGATTGTGGTTTTTAGTGTATGGATTTTGTGTTTCTTGATTTAGTAACTATGAAATTTTAGAGATAATTAGGGTTTTTTTTTTGAATTTATCATCTCTCTTACAGTAGTAATACAGTAATGGGATGCGTCTTATTTACTTATTTATTCCAACTTGTCCTCGAATGAATCTCTTTTCGACCAAGTTGGTGCTTATTCTTTTTACGCTGAATGAATCTTCATTTTTGTTTCTGTTTGTGAGGTTTTCAATTGATTTCAACCTAAACTTTTTTGTTTTTTTAATTTAGGTTTTCCGATGGGTTGGTGGAGGAAGAAGAAGAAGAAGCCATTAAATGAGATAGTGTCAAAGAGAGGGGCGATGTTGTTAAAAGATCTCATCGAATGTTTCGATGGCAAATCCAATCCTATCAAATTCTTCTCTGCTGCTGAGATCCGCAAAGCTACCGACAATTTCAGCGAGTCTAATCATATTTCTGAATACGATTGGTATGCATACGATTGGTATTCAGGTAAAACAGAGAATCATCACAAAATACTCATCAAGAAATGTTATGGCTGGCCCAAAATAAATGAAGTTTACTTTTGCCGCGACGTAGCAGTTTCATCGATGGTGAGTGGTCATAAGAATTTCAGGAAATTGATTGGATGTTGTCTTGAGTTTGAAGATCCGTTAATGGTTTATGATGGTGTTAAGAAACATTATGAATTGGATATAAAGGAACAGACGTGGAAAAGGAGAATGAAGATAGCTGAAGATATCGCCACTGCTTTAGCTTACCTTCACACTGCCTTCCCAAGGCCCTTCGTATATAGGAGTATGAGTCTTGGGCATATCTTTTTGGATGAAGATGGAGTCGCCAAGCTGAGTGATTTCTCTTTCTGTGTCTCAATTCCAAAAGGAAAAACATTTGTCCAGGTTGACCAACTAGCGGGGACAATAGGTTACATGGAAGAGAAATACGTCCGAACTAGCCTAGTCTCGGAGGAAACGGATGTCTTTGCCTTTGGAATTGTAATGCAAAATCTTCTACTGGGACGAGAAAGATTTTATCATGGGCTTCATGTAGTAGTAGAAGAAGACGACGCAAAAGAAGAAGGTGACAGTGAAGGGGATGATGATGATCATGGTGATGACACTAATGATTCTACAACCATGTCGAAGATAAATGATAAGAAAAGACAATTTCGATCTAGGCTGTTAAAATTCATGGAGGAGGGAAGAATGGATGAGATTGCAGATCCAAAAATGGTAGAAAAGATGGGTGAAATTTCAGAACAAGAGCTTTGTCAAATGAAAGCTTTCGGAATGCTTTCACTGAGATGCACCGGTGTTAGAGGGGAAGTTCCAACAATGGTGGAAGTGGCAAAAGAACTAAAGAAGATACAAAGATCTCTTCGAAACGACACTTTTAATTCTTCTCCTTCAGGTGAAACCCCATTCGACTCTGCTCAAGGCAATTCTTCCTCAGTCGTCCTCTCAAACCAGACTTTAAACACAAAGGCATTGCTGACATGATGTCAGGTAATTCACGAAATATTTCAATGGGTTATGTTGAACTGGTTTCGGTTTTTCAGAAAAAATCGAAGAATGTGCTGAAAATAAGTTCGATTCTTGTTTGTATTTTAAGACATTATCAACAAGCGTAAAGCTTTTGTTTTACTTGTCATCTTAGTGCTTGTGTGTGTGTTATGAGTTTGTATTTTAAGACATTATCAACAAGCGTAAAGCTTTTCTTTTACAAACGTTCTTACAATGAATGCATTAGCTGTTTGTTGCTTCTTTGAAAATTATTAAGAAAAAGAAAACACGTTTCGAATTTTACACTTGATTATGCCTCAACAGCTAATGCATAAAGAAAACACGTTTCGAATTGGTGCTGCTATCTTGATTTGTCAGAGTGTAAAATTGGGTATTGATTTGTGTTTTTTTTTTGATTTGGCAAAACAAATCCAAAATACGCCAAACCGGTACCTTACGTGAGTACCAACGAGAGTTTGAAAGGCTGCAAAATAAGGTCAACAATTGGTCGGAGGAGGCTTTAGTGGGAACTTTTTTGGGAGGACTAAACGAGTCCATTGCTAGCCATGTTCAGATGTTCTCACCAACAACTTTGAAAGACGTCATACGACTCTCACGGCTTAGTGACGAATTGCAACAACAAAAGAAGGTGTTTCAGCCTCGAAACTACCAAATGCCAGTACCGTCAAACCCCAGACTGACTGTAGGGACTACACCATCGGTGAATGTGAGTTCGTCGCGGGTTTCGTCGGCAACTCCGAAGAAATTGAGTTGGGAGGAACTGATGCGAAAGCGAAGCATGGGGCTTTGCTTCAGCTGCGATGAGCGCTACGTACCGGGTCATAAATACAAGAAATCCCAATTACTACTAATGGAGGGTGAGGACGATGGAGAAGAAGAAGACGAGTTTCTGGACTCTCGGGAGACAGTGGAACCAGAAATCTCATTACAGTCACTCACAGGGTGGGGATCACCAAAAACGTTGCGGGTTCAGGTGGAGATCAATCGGAGAAAATTGGTGGCGTTGATAGATAGTGGTGCCACTCACAACTTCATCGGAGAGAAGGAAGCCAACCGATTGGGATTGAAGATAACCCCGACAAAGCCGTTCAATGTTCGTATCACCGATGGTCATCCGGTTCGATGCAAAGGCGCTTATCGGAAAGTGATGGTGGGTTGGCCGGCGAAACGTTTGTGATCGATTTCTATGGTCTTCCTCTCTCAGGGCTCGATGTCGTTTTGGGAGTCAGCTGGTTGGAAAAGCTTGGGCCAATTACAGTACTTGTGATTGGAAGGCCCAATCTATGAAGTTTCAATGGGCCGGAAAACAACTTGAGGTTAATGGGCTGCAGAAAAGAGTCATGGAGAAGGCCCAGTCCAAAGAAATAGAAAGAAAGGCACGTCAAGGGCAATCGATTTTTGCCATCACGATTCAGCTTTCTCGCGAAGATGAAGCAGCAAATCACGAAATTCAACCCGGATTACAATCAGTGCTGAATGAGTTTAAAACAGTTTTCCGACAACCAACAGAGCTGCCACCGGCCAGGGAGATCGAACACCACATCGTGTTAAAGGAGGGGTCTGATCCGGTAAACGTTCGACCATATCGATATGCTCACTTCCAGAAAGAAGAGATTGAGAAGCAGGTGCAAGCGATGTTGGATGCAGGCTTAGTGCGTCCGAGTTCTAGTCCATTCTCGTCACCAGTTCTTCTTGTTAAGAAGAAAGATGGCTCATGGCGTTTTTGTACTGATTACAGAGCTCTCAATGCCGTTACCATAAAAGATCGATTCCCTATTCCAACGGTGGATGATATGTTAGACGAGCTACACGGCGCGGTGATATTCACGAAGCTGGACTTAACAGCAAGCTACCATCAAGTGCGCGTTCATGAACCAGATGTTCCAAAGACAGCCTTCCGGACACATAACGGACACTACGAGTACTTAGTAATGCCGTTTGGTTTGTGTAACGCACCATCAACGTTTCAGGCGCTGATGAACTCTGTCTTCCGGAACTTTCTGCGTAAGTTTGTGTTAGTATTCTTCGATGATATCCTGGTATATAGTCGGTCTTATGATGAACATCTAGAGCATGTCCGTCTTGTGATGCAAATTTTGCAACACAATGGGTTGTTCGTGAAGAGGAAGAAGTGTGAGTTTGGGAGGAGAGAACTTGAGTACTTGGGGCATATTATTTCAGACCAAGGCGTCAAGGTAGACCAGAGAAAGATCCAAGCCATGACGGACTGGCCAACACCCACCACAATCACCGAGCTGCGTGGGTTTCTCGGTCTCACGGGTTACTATCGTAAGTTTGTTCAGGATTACGATTTGATTGCGCGACCCCTTACTAATCTACTTAAGAAAGGTCAGTTTGAATGGACCACAGCAGCAGAGGCAGCATTTCATAACCTTAAAACGGCAATGACGACAACACCAACTCTGGCACTACCAGATTTTTCAGTCCCATTCATCATTCAAACCGACGCATCTGGAGATGGAATCGGTGCGATACTCACTCAAAATGGCAGACCTCTGGCCTTTATGAGCCGTTCCTTTGGTGTGGCTAAGCAGAATTGGTCAACATACGCCCGAGAGATGCTCGCGATCGTGGTAGCAGTTCGTACGTGGAGACCATACCTCTTGGGACGCCGATTCACGATTCAGACGGACCAGCGTAGCTTGCGTTTCTTGCTGGAGCAACGCATTCTTACACCTGAAAAGCAAAAATGGATGGGGAAGTTAGTAGGCTATGACTATGAGATCACATATCGGTCAGACACCGCGAATGCTGCTGCGGATGCTCTCTCGCGTCGCGCAAATAGCCCTTGCCTACTTACTCTCTGCAGCAAACAAGCAGCCTTGTGGGATGAGTTATGTGGTCTTCAAAAAAGTGACTCTTACTTGTTGTGATTGGGAAAGCTTGCTGAGTCCTCCCCCGGTCAACCATATGAACGTCGAAATGGACTGGTATGTTTTCGTAATCGAGTGGTGTTACCTCCTGGTTCTTCTTTGGTTCGTGCTTTATTACAGGAGTACCATGATACTCCTCTTGGTGGACACTCTGGCGCTCTCCGAACTTTCAAACGATTGGCGCAACAGTTCTATTGGCCGGCTATGCATCGCACCATCCGAGAGTATGTTGCCTGATGCGATGTTTGTCAACGCGCCAAATCAGTAAGCCTCTCTCCAGCTGGGTTACTACAACCACTACCAATTCCACAACGAGTATGGGAAGATTTGTCGATGGACTTCATTGACGGGTTGCCGATGTCGGATAAACACACGTCTATCATGGTGGTGGTGGATCGCCTAACAAAGGCAGCTTATCTTGTTCCCTTAACACATCCGTATACGTCTAAGTCAGTGGCTGTAAAGTTTGTGGAGTATATTGTAAAGCTTCATGGAATGCCAAAAACGATAGTGAGTGACCGTGATCTTTGGAAGTTGTCAGGAACCAAGCTGTGTATGACATCTGCTTATCATCCTCAATCTGATGGTCAGACTGAGGTCATCAACCGTTGTGTGGAACAGTTCTTGCCTTGTTTTGTTCATGAGCGGCCAAAACAATGGAGTTTCATGCTTCCTTGGGCCGAGTATTGGTATAATACGACGTATCATTCTTCTATAGGTATGTCTCCCTTTAAAGCTGTTTATGGTCGTGAACCTCCACAGTTGGTGGGGTATGAGCAGGGGACATCACCTATCCAGGAGCTTGATGAACAATTGGTCGAACGTGATGAGCTCCTATGTGATCTTAAGAGGCATCTCCATGTTGCGACCAACAGAATGAAACAAGCGGCAGATTAGAAACGCAGGGATGTCAGTTTCGAGGTGGGGGATTGGGTTTTTCTTCGCCTCCAATCTTATCGTCAACAGTCTATCTTCCGCCGCACATCGCAGAAGCTATCGACAAGGTTTTTTGGACCATTTCAGATTTTGGAGAAAGTGGGACCTGTTGCTTATCGTCTGCAATTGCCTGAAGGTACCCGTGTGCATTCTGTTTTTCATGAGGATACGCCTACTTCTGGTACTTTGCCTCCGTTACGCGCCAGTGGTAGTTTGCGTCTTAAGCCGGACCGTGTGTTGGAGACACGAACAGTGGAGAGTATGGGTTCTCGGGAGCGTGAAGCATTGGTGTTATCGGAGGGTCTTCCTCGGGAGGATGCGACTTGGGAGGACTGTGAACAGCTTCGTCTGAGTTTTCCTACCTTGAATCTTGAGGACAAGTTTCATTTTGGGGATGGGAGTAATGATGGAGTTGTAAACGAAGAAGAAGAGGAGGAACCAGTGGTACGAAGAACATCAAACCGGACACGTATTCCAAACCGAAAGAATTTGGTTTAAGTTAATTTATTGTTGGTTTTCTTGTTTGAATTATTGCTTCAGTTGAGTCAATAATGGAAGAAGAGGTCGCCTATTGTTCAGGAACCATCTTCCCACTTTCTATTCCCAGTTTGTAGGAGTTACAACTCCATTTCTTTGTACGAGTATTTAAGATAATGAAAAGCCAAAAAAGAGGCAATCTTAATTGCCCAAACACTAATTGTGTACTGTTTTAAGTTCTTGTTCTGTTTCTGAGACCCATCATATTGTTGGTTTAATAATTCCATGAACTTATTGTTTAAACTCAAAAGGTTTATTGTTTTTTCTGTACAAGGTGGAGCTCTGAGAGTGAATGTGCTGAGATTAGCTTGTGCAAATAGACTCAAGTGCAATGGTCATGGTGCTACAATGAATCTTTTTGAACGGTTTTCTAGAGTGGTCAAGGTACTTATAACCTTTTCGATTCTGTATCTGACAGTCCGAGTGTGTTTCGTTCCTATATATTTTAATGCATTGGAATTTATTAATCAGATTTCGTGAAGTCATATGCAAATGCACTTATAAGTTCCTTCGACGACTCAGATTTCTGTCTAGTCATGTTATCTTTATCTGACTTGAATTTAATACACAAAAAGAATGTCAGAGAGTTTTCGGGAGGATAAACATTTTGTCATCTAGACAACATAAGTGACAACAACGTTTTTTTTTTTTTTTTGGTAAAAACAACGTATTATTAGTATCTCTCTTCGACTTCTTATTTACTTATTTCTTCCAACTTGCTTATACGGAGAAGCAGACTTAGAAAAGTCAAAAGTCCTCGAATGAATCTCTTTTCGACCAAGTTGGTGCTATCTTCACGCTGAAAGACAACAACAGCAGCAAATTAGTACTTAATCTTCTTTTTTGTCTCAGTTTGTGAGCTTTTTAATCCTCTGGTCATTTGATTTCAATATAAACTTTTGTTTTTAGTTTAGGTTTTGAGATGGGTTGCTGGAGGAAGAAGAAGAAGAAGCCAAAATCCGAGTCCGAGATAGTGTTCGAGAGAGGGGCGATGTTGTTAGAAGAACTCATTAAATGTTGCGATGGAAAATCCAATCCCATCAAATTCTTCTCTGCTGATGAGATCCGCAAAGCCACCAACAATTTCAGCGACTCGAATCATATTTCTGAACTATTATATCTTGAATACAAATGGTATTCAGGTCAAACAGAGAACCATCACAAAATACTCATCAAGAAAGTTGTACGCAGGTCCGAATTTAATGAAGTTTACTTTTGCCGCGACATAGCAGTTTCATCGATGGTGAGTGGTCACAAGAACTTCAGGAAATTGATTGGATGTTGTCTTGAGTTTGAAGATCCAGTAATGGTTTATAATGGTGTTAAGAAACATTATAAATTAGATATAAAGGAACAGCCTTGGAAAAGAAGAATGAAGATAGCTGAAGATATCGCGACTGCTTTAGCTTACCTTCACAGTGCCTTCCCAAGGCCCATCGTATATAGGAGAATGGGTCTTGAGGATATCTTATTGGATGAAGATGGGGTCGCGAAGCTGAGTGATTTCTCTTGCTGCGTCTTAATTCCAAAAGGAGAAACATTTGTCCGGGTTGATACAATAGTGGGAACATATGGTTACTTGGACAAGAAATACGAAAGAGCTGGCACAGTCTCAGAGAAAACGGATGTCTTTGCCATGGGAATTTCCATGCAAAAGCTTCTAATGGGACATGTTAGATTTAATGAGCTTCATGTATTAGAAGAAGGTGACAGTGAAGGGGATGATGATGATGACACTAATGATTCTGCAACCATTTCGAAGATATATGATCCGGAAAGACAATTACAATCTATGCTGTTAAATTTCATGGTGGATGGAAGAGTGGATAAGATTGTAGATCCAGAAATGTTAGAAAAGATGGGTGAAATTTCAGAACAAGAGCTTTGTCAAATGAAAGCTTTCGGAATGCTTTCACTGAGATGCACAAGGGAAGTTCCAACAATGGTGGAAGTGGCCAAAGAACTAAAGAAGATACAAAGATTTCTTAGAAACGACTCTTCTTCTCCTTCGGGTGAAACCCAATTCAACTCTGCTCAAGACAATACTTCCTCAGACCTCTCTCAAACAAGTCTTTAAACATTTTATCAACAAGCGTAAAACTTTTCTTTTACGTTTTTCAGACATTATCTGTGTTTTTGTGCTTGCTTTGGGTTTGATCGATTCGTCTGTTTTCATTAATGTTATCAAAAGATTTTCATTAATATTTGTTTTATATAATGGAGAATCAAAAACACATATTACATTCTAAAGTTTTGATCATAGTATCACATAATTGAATGTAGAGAATATGCTGACTGTGCAGCTGAGTTGGAAAATAAGGATATTTGATGGATGTCTACACAAAATACAGACTACTTCGGAGTTTATAATTTACATATTTTTCTTATGGCGACCACTAGATGTCTAAGTTGTTTTCTTTTCTATAAAGATGTCTAAATTGTTTGATTATGAAAATATTGAAAGCATAGTCATATATACTCATATAATACAAAACTTTAAAAAGTTGTATTGTATATTAAGAATCAAAGAATATCAGTGAACTATGATATTTATTTTAAAAGATGTATGAGCTTACAACGATTTAACAAACACCACTTACTACCAAGTGAAACCTTCACCCCTCTCTCTTCATCTCCATTTTAAATCTCTCCTCCTCTTCTTGTCTTTCAACACTCATGTAAATCTTCCCCAACAACACATAATTCTCTGGTTTCTACAATTCCTTCGCAACAATCTATGTGAGCTCAACCTCGCCGTAGTTAACTACAAGCTCTAAGCAAATCCCCCATATCCACTTTAAAAGCTTTTTCAACCCTCCCTAGTCCCTATCCATTACACATTTTACACACAAAAAATTGACATTCAAAAATTTATAGCGGTTTTTCCATATATAACCTCAATGTAAAACTTTTAGTTTCGAAAGTTTTCTCTAAAGTTGTCGGTTTTGTTTCCGAAGGAATTTCAACTCTTGTTGGTTTTTTCTCCGAATGGGTCTTAACCTTTGTCATCTTTATTTAATTTACGTTTTCAATTCTAATATATATCATAGCCCTGTGATATATAACCAAACAGAAGTAACCGAACTGAGATTTGGGTTGTTTGGTTTAGTTTTGGTTATAGATCCTGAACTAATCGGCAACATGTTAACTTTACTTTGGTTGATCGAAAATTTTGGTTCGGTTTGATTTTCGGTTAACCAAAAGATTTGGTTTTTTTAATAACCAGATTATACCATAATTAAACCGATTTTACCAAATTTTAATCAGTTTTTGTCAATAACCGAACCGAACCAAATTATCCAAAAAAAAGCCAGATTTAAAAAAAACAAAACTTTGGTTATTTCAAAATCAAAATTAACCTCTAATTGAAGGTAATTTTATTTTGGTTAATTTCGGCAATTTTTAAATTTATTTCAGTTAACTGACAATCGAATTAACCGAACCAAACCGATCCGAAGTCCAAATCCATAATTCTAAATTAATTAATATCCTTTGAGGAGAAAAAAAACTGTGTTCATGTTTACTACGGTCTATACATAGCTTGGGAGAGCGGAGCTAGACGGGTGACTCTGGAGGTGGATTCAAAGATAGTGGTGGGATTTCTTACTACGGGGGTAAGTGATTTACATCCACTGTCGTTCCTAGTACGATTGTGCTATGGCTTTCTTTCGAAGGACTGGATTGTCCGAATTACGCATGTGTATAGGGAGGCTAATCGTCTCGCAGACGGATTAGCAAACTATGCTTTCTCTTTACCCCTAGGTTTTCATTCTTTGGCAATTAAGCCTGATGTTGTTAGTTTGATTTTTGTAGAGGATAGGAATGGTGCTTCATGGCCCAGGAACATCCCCATGTAATTTGAGTTTCTGTTGATTTAATAATATGGGAGACTACGTCTCCCTCCATTCACCAAAAAAAAAAAAATGTTATTCTTTTACCAAAACGACGTAGGATAAAGAAGGAGAAGGAAAAAAAAAAACGGAACAACATCCGAGTCAGTAGCCTCCGAGAGACCACAAAACATTTTCCAATAAGCCAAAAAGCGAAGACGAGAGAAGGAGAAGAGACGAAATCGCCATTGAAATGGCTCTCAAAGCTTCACCAGTCGCCGGAATATTCCCTTCTCTCCGTCCTACTGCTTCTTCTTCCCCTTCGACTTCTAATCGACCTTGTTCCCTCAGGGTTTTACCCCTCAGACCATCCTTCTTCGGTAACTCAAGTGCGTCTCCTTCTTCTCTAATTCGCCACAGGACTTTGTTTTCTCTTCATTTGATTAGCTTACGCGTTGTTTGAATTGCAGCTATTTAGATTTTGCCTAAAAAAAACTGTGAACGTGAACGTGATTGGTCAGAGAGTGAATTGAAGTAAAATTGGATATTGTAGGATTTTGTGTTTCTTGATAGAGTAACTATGAAATTTAGAGAAAAATAGGGGTTCTCATGCTTCCATATACTCTTATGGATTCAATTTGAAATGCAGGACATGGTCTTATTCTTAGTTAGTGTCTATAAATTCAAAATGCTTTGAATGCTTCACATATCTAAACATTAGTTCTATTGGTTTAATATTTCCATGAACTTATTGTTTAAACTCAAAAAGGATTATTGTTTTTTCTATACAAGGTGGAGCTCTGAGAGTGAATGTGGTGAGATTAGCTTGTGCCAATAGACTCAAGTGCAATGGTCATGGTGCTACAATGAATCTTTTTGAACGGTTTTCTAGAGTGGTCAAGGTACTTATAACCTTACTGATTGTTTATCTGACAGTCGATTGTGTTTCTTTCCTCTATATATTTTAATGCATTGGAGTTCATTAATCAGATTTCTTGTTTTATTTTCATTTAAATAAGCGAAGTCGTACGCAAATGCACTTATAAGCTCCTTCGAAGACCCGGAGAAAATTCTGGAGCAGACTGTTATTGAAATGAATAGTGATTTGACCAAGATGCGTCAAGCCACTGCACAGGTAAAACTGTATACATGTCCCTTTGTAATGTTTTCCTTCTTCAGCTTTTAATGAGCATGGTTTGCCCTGATTTCTGAGGGTTCATAATTTTTTTTGGAGATTAGCTAACTTGTGTATTATCAACGTGTCTGAAGGTTTTAGCATCACAAAAGCAGTTCCATAACAAGTATAAAGCTGCACAGCAATCTTCTGATGATTGGTATGTTTGTTTTAGCCTGGACCCTTGCTTTCTTACTTAATTCTACACATAGCTGATTATTCGTACATGTTACACGCTTAAATAGGTACAAAAGGGCACAACTTGCTCTTGCAAAAGGAGATGAGGATCTTGCACGTGAGGCCCTTAAACGACGAAAGTCTTTCGCTGTAGGTTATATCTATCCATTCTCTTATTTACCAGTTTTCTGTTTCTTAAGTGTTCGTACTCCAGCAAATAAAAGAAGTCTGGGACCTAATCATTTGACATATCGAGCCCTTTGAGGCTGATCTATGTTTCCTGAAAAGTTTAGAAAGGAGGTGGTGAAAGTAAAAATTTAGATATCTAGGTATACAGTAATTCTCCTCATGACTCTCTAAATAACTTCAAATAGTTGTCCGAAATGTTGACCTTGTGTTAATCATTTTTAGATGCAACAGAGCTTGGCAGTGTTTATAATTAGGTGTATTCATTTGAAATATCATGTTTGTTGAGTTTTTTCAGGTGGTTGTAGTGTCAGAACCGAAATGATTTAGACATATATAACACTTACGGATGCAGCCAAAAAAAATCCTTCTGTGTTTTCTATTTATCACTTATCAGGATGTTGGCTATCATCTTTGATGTGCATTTGTTTGAGCACCAGACTGTATGGCTCTTTTACAGTGTTTCTGATTGTATAAACTTTGCCAATGGCTAAAGACTTGAAGGCAATACGGAACATTATCTCTATATTTTTCCTGCTTATACCTTGTCAACAACTATTGAAGTCTCTTGAATACATGCATTTTATAACTTTTGAAAGTTACATTACAAAAATATCTTATTGTCTTAGAAATTTTGGTTTTGAAGTTACATATTTGTTCACTTTTTTGATGTTTAATATCCTTTCTTTGTTGATGTTTTTCTTTAACCAAAACGACGCCGATAGTGAAGGAGAAGAAAAAAAAGAGACGGAACAACATCCGAGTAGCCTCCGAGACCACAAACATTTTCCAATAAGCCAAAAGCGAAGACGAGAGAAGGAGAACAGACGAATCGCCATTGAAATGGCTCTCAAAGCTTCACGAGTCGCCGGATTATTCCCTTCTCTCCGTCCTACTGCTTCTTCTTCCCCTTCGACTTCTAATCGACCTTGTTCCCTCAGGGTTTTACCCCTTAGACCATCCTGCTTCGGTAACTCAAGTGCGTATCCTTCTTGTCTAATCGCCTCATGCTTTTGCTTTCTCTTCATTTGATTAGCTTTCGCGTTGTTTGAATTGCAGCTATTTAGATTTTACTTGAAAAAAACTGTGAACGTGAACATGATTGGTCAGAGAGTGAATTGAAGTAAAATTGGATATTGTAGGATTTTGTGTTTCTTGATTGAGTAACTATGAAATTTAGAGAAAAATAGGGTTTCTCGTGATTCCATATACTCTTATGGATTCAATTTGAAATGCAGGACGTGATCTCATTCTCAGTTAGTGTCTATAACTTCAGAACACTTTGAATGTTCTACGTATCTAACATTTAGTTCTCTTGGTTTGTAGTTATAATGTTGGTTTAATAATTCCATGAACATATTGTTTAAACTCAAAAGCATTATTGTTTTTTTCTATACAAGGTGGAGCTCTGAGAGTGAATGTGGTGAGATTAGCTTGTGCAAATAGACTCAAGTGCAATGGTCATGGTGCTACAATGAATCTTTTTGAACGGTTTTCTAGTGTGGTCAAGGTACTTGTAACGTTTTCTGAATATGTATCTGACAGTCAGAGTGTGTTTCGTTCCTATATATCTTAATGCTTTGGAGTTTCACTAATCAGATTTCGTGTTTTTTTTCGTTTAATAAGCTAAGTCATATGCAAAAACACTAATACGCCCCTTCGAAGACCCTGAGAAAATCCTGGAGCAGACTGTTATTGAAATGAATAGTGATTTGGCAAAATTGCATCAAGCCACTGCATAGGTACGTAAAATCAAACTGTCTAGTCATGTTATCTTTATTTGACTTGAATGTAATAGACATAAAGAATGTCAGAGAGATTTCGGGAGGGTAAACATTTTGCTTTCCTCCCGAACATCGTTATGACCATCCCATCTCGGACAAAATTGACTAGTTCAATAGATTCCAAAATCCATCTACAACACACTAATTAAATGTTATATTGGAGCAACGATGGACCAAACCATCTCTTGAAATTATCAGAATCAACTTTCATTTTAATAATCAAATTTTTGTTTTTAGTTTATTCTCTCTCTTCAATTATTATGCTTCAATCCTGGTCAACTTAGTGTGTGAGGTCATTTGATTTCAAAGTAAAGTTTTTTTTTTGGTTAGGTTTTGAGATGCATAGTTGCATAGTACCTAGTTTACTCGTATACAAGGGAAAAAATCTCCAAAGTCAATAACAAAAGTCGGATAAGTATTATATTTTAAAGTTTACACATGACATAAAATAGATTGATTATATTCACCACGTATTACATTTAAAATAGTTGTATAATATAAAATAGTTGTATAAACGATGGACCATTCCAAAATCCATCTATAAAATAGTTGTATCACTTAGAAAACGTAAATTTGTCAAAATAGTATATTTTTTTGAATTTATTCTCTCTCTTACAGTAATAGAGATGGGATGCGTCTTAGTACTTGCCCATATCTTTACGCTGAAAGCCTGAAAGACAACAAATTAGTACTTAATCTTCTTTTTTATCTCAGTTTGTGAGGTTTTTAATCCTCTCGTCATTCGATTTCAAAATAAACTTTTGTTTTTAATTTAGGTTTTGAGATGGGTTGGTGGAGGAAGAAGAAGAAGAAGCCATTAAATGAGATAGAGTCAAAGAGAGGGGCGATGTTGTTAGAAGATCTCATCGAATGTTGCGATGGCAAATCCAATCCTATCAAATTCTTCTCTGCTGATGAAATCCGCAAAGCTACCGACAACTTCAGCGAGTCTAATCGTATTACTAAATTGGTGGCTGAATACCATTGGTATTCAGGTAAAACAGAGAATCATCACAAAATACTCATCAAGAAATATTGTTACTGGTCCAACTTTAGTCAAGTTTCCTTTTGCCGCGACGTAGCAGTTTCATCGATGGTGAGTGGTCACAAGAATTTCATGAAATTGATTGGATGTTGTCTTGAGTTTGAAGATCCAGTAATGGTTTATCATGGTGTTAAGAAACATTATGAATTAGATATAAAGGAACAGACGTGGAAAAGGAGAATGAAGATAGCTGAAGATATCGCCACTGCTTTAGCTTACCTTCACACTGCCTTCCCAAGGCCCTTCGTATATAGGAGTATGAGTCTTTGGGGTATCTTTTTGGATGAAGATGGAGTCGCGGAGCTGACTAATTTCTCTTTCTGTGTCTCAATTCCAAAAGGAGAAACCTTTGTCCAGGTTGACACAATAGCGGGGACAATAGGTTACCTGGACAAGAAATACGCAACAACTCACGTAGTCTCGGAGCAAACGGATGTCTTTGCATTTGGAATGATGATGCAAACGCTTATAATGGGACTAAAAAGATTTTATCATGTAGTAGAAGAAGAAGAAGACGCAAAAGAAGAAGGTGACAGTGAAGGGGATGATGATGATGATGGTGATGACACTAATGATTCTGCAACCATGCCGACGATAAATGATCAGAGAAGACAACTTCAATCTAGGCTGTTAAAATTCATGGAGGAGGGAAGAATGGATGAGATTGCAGATCCAAAAATGGTAGAAAAGAGGGGTGAAATTTCAGAACAAGAGCTTTGTCAAATGAAAGCTTTCGGGATGCTCTCACTGAGATGCATCGGTCGTAGAGGGGAAGTTCCAACGATGGTGGAAGTGGCAAAAGAACTAAAGAAGATACAAAGATCTCTTAGAAAGGACACTTTGAATTCTTCTCCTTCAAGTGAAACCCCATTCGACTCTGCCCAACACAGTTCTTCCTCAGTCGTCCTCTCAAACAACTCATTAAACACAAAGGCATTGCTAACGTGAATTGCCTACCAGGTAATTCACGAAATATTTCAATGGGTTATGTTGAACAGGTTTCAGTTCTTCAGAAAAAAATCGAAGAATGTGCTAAAAATAAGTTCGATTCTTGTTTGTATTTTAAGACATTATCAACAAGCGTAAAGCTTTTCTTTTACTTGTTAGATCTCATCTTAGTGCTTGTGTGTGTGTTTTTGGTTTGTATTTTAAGACTCCTGTTTTTATTAATGTTATCAAGTAAGATTTTATGATATATGTGAATCTCGAATAGATAGTAGTATTTGTTAATGCATATCTACTTGGCTGAGTGGATCATGAATTTAGCGTAATTAAAATATCTTAGATTATAACATGACTCAATCAGTGATTTGTTTTAGGATGTTATGTTTTAAGTTATTAAAAATTTCGGAAAAATTAGAAGTTATTTCTAAACAGTTTGGACAGATACACTCCGAGTATGGAACCAATATCGGAGCCCTTCTTCAAATTTTCCAGAGGATCATCCGATTGTGTGACAGGGTTTACCTAAACCACATTATCCCAATCTATCTCTATCTCTAATTATGCTGAATCCCAATCTAGATATGTAAACCGGCTCTTTTATTTTGGGAAAGACTATGTAAGGTAAGCGCCGCTTGTTGGGAAAGCTTAACCTAATTTTATCTCGACATCTTCCTTTCTCTCTTGTAAGAAAACTCTGTCATCTTCATCTATCTATCAATTTCAGTACTTCGGGACGATCTTTCTAGTTCAGTGATTGTTCTCTAGGCTGATTTTGCTCATTCTTCGATCTCACAGTGAGGTTCTAGTTTGAGATTTCGTTACTAACATATTTTCGTTCTCATTGGTATCAGAGCTGTACGAACCTTGGATCTGAAAGCTATGGCTGATGCAACCCGTTTATCAGTGATGAGCAAGCAAATCGAGGACAACAAGCAAGCTACTGACGACATTAAAGCTCAGATTGCAGATCTGGTGAAGTCGCAGACAGATTTGATGAGGTCTCAAGCTGATTTGTTCAAATCTCAGTCTCATATGGAAGCAATGATGGCACAGCTTGTCTCTCAGAACGGTGCTCAAACCAGCCGAGCTCCGATTCTCCACTCGCCGCCATCTGGGTGTCTCACGAACACGACACCACCCCCAGCTGACCCACCTGATAACGCCAGAACTAGAACCGGTCAGAGGCTTTTCGGAAACGGTGATGCAGAGAATGGGTCTAACGGGTTATCTACTCGTTTGACGAAGTTAGGGTTCCCTACCTTTGATGGCAAGAAGCTGAGGAACTGGGTATATCGCTGTGAGCAGTTCTTCATGCTCGATAGAACACCACCAGAGATGAAGGTCAGGCTAGCCTCAGTCTATTTAGAGGGTGAAGCTTTTGAGTGGCACCGAAACTATATAAACGGTAGGTACGGAGACTACCCGCTTTGGCCAGATTATATCTATGAGCTTACGGGAAGGTTTGGGGAAGACTATGATGATCCCCTTTCCACACTTGTTAAGGTTAAACAAGGTAATGATTCTGTTGAGAAGTACTTGGCGAGATTTGAAAGTGCTCTCACCATGGTTTCTATACCAGCCTCTCATTCACTCAGCATATTTATGGCAAATATGCACCCTCAACTAGCTCTGCACGTGAGACAATTTTCAACTAAATCAGTGTCAGAAGCAGCTAAGTTTGCCAGACTCCATGAGAGCTACCTCGATTATTCACCCAAGAAACAGGACCGAGCTCCCTTCAGTCCCTATACCAAAACCCAAAACACATCTCCCCTAAACACAACCCCAAAAGCTACAGAAACCACAAAAACCCAACCCTACAAACCAAACTTTACCCCAAAGAAACCTCAGGATAAATATCCCAGAAAGTATTCATTTCAAGAGATGGATGAGAGAAAAGCCAAGGGATTGTGTATGTATTGTGATGAGCCTTTCACCCCGGGCCACCAAATGAAGCACCGGCGATCACATATCTATGTTATGGATTGTGAAGAGGATGACTGCGAGGCTGAGGAGAGCTTAGCCGTACAAGCTGTGGAGGAAGTAACAGAGGAACAGCTTGATAAGACCCCTACCATCTCAGTTAATGCATTAAGCGGGTCTTCTACATTCAATTGTATGAGATTGATGGGAGAATATGGGAAGAGAAAACTGCACATACTGATTGATCCAGGCAGTACACATAATTTCCTAGACTTGAAGATTGCAAAGGTGTTAGGCTGTGAGTTGGAACCCATCAAGCCAATGTCAGTGGCAGCAGCGCTTGGAGATAAAATGGTGACTGGTTATAAATGCTCAAACTTCTCGTGGAAAATGCAAGGTTACACCCTCACCACAGAGATTCGTACTTTACCCCTGGATTGCTGTGATCTGGTGCTAGGAGTGCAATGGCTGATTACATTGGGCCCTATCAATTGGAATTTTGGGAATCTCAGAATGGAGTTTACACTTGGAGGGTTGAAGCATGTGTTGAGAGGTGTGACAAAAACTGGTTGTAAGATGGTAAAAGGGAATCACTTGAACAAGCTGCTAGCAGACACCCCTCAGATAGCTTTGTTACAGCTTCAAGAGATCTCAGCGGGACAGAATCATCAGCCTCTGGACCATGAAGTTATGTTCTATCACATATCTGCAAGTGAGGATGAGCTCAGAGATGATCCAGCCTTGCAGACGTTATTGGGGTTGTTTGATGACTTGTTTGAGGAGCCAACAAGCCTTCCACCATTCAGGGAGGGTTTTGATCATAAGATTCCTCTAGAAGTGGGAGCAAATCCAGTGAACCTGAGACCCTATAGATACTCTTCCCTCCAGAAGGACTCCATCGATGAAATGGTGAAGGAAATGCTTACTCAGGGGATTATACAGTACAGCTCAAGCCCATACGCCTCTCCCATTGTACTAGTGAAGAAGAAGGACGGTTCATGGAGAATGTGTGTGGACTACAGGGGCTTGAATAAGCAGACCATCAAAGATAAGTACCCTATCCCATTGCTTGAGGATTTACTTGATGAGCTGGATAAGGCAAAATTCTTCTCTAAGCTGGACCTTAGAGCTGGATTTCATCAGTTAAGGATGTCACCAGAGGATGTGTACAAGACAGCATTCAAAACTCATGCAGGCCACTATGAGTACTTGGTGATGCCTTTTCGCCTCACCAACGCACCATGCACTTTCCAAAGCCTGATGAATCATGTATTCCGAGATGTTGCTAGGAAGTTTGTGTTGGTATTTTTTGACGATATTTTGGTGTACAGTCCTACTTGGGAGATGCATTTGCAACATTTACAGGAGGTGTTCCTCATACTAAGGCAGCAACAACTCTATCTCAAGCCCTCTAAATGCACCTTTGGCGCCACTGTGATAGAATATCTGGGGCACTTTATCTCTGCTGAAGGGGTTAGTACCGATCCAAGTAAGATTAAGGCTGTCAATGAGTGGCCTATTCCAGTAAACCAGAAACAGCTCAGGAGTTTTTTGGGACTCGCAAACTACTACAGGCGGTTTGTTAAAAACTACAGTGTGATTGCAAGACCTCTCACCAATCTCTTGAAGAAAGATGGGTTTGTGTGGTGTTCTGAAGCAGAAGAAGCTTTCAAGAACCTGAAAACGGCTCTTACAACCGCACCAGTATTGACTCTTCCCAACTTTGACAAGAGGTTTGTAGTTGAAACGGATGCCTCAAACACTGGTATTGAAGCTGTTCTTATGCAGGATAATCACCCTATTTGCTATATCAGTAGAGCTCTTGGCCCACGCCACCAAGCTCTATCAGTTTATGACAAGGAGTTATTGGCAGTTGTGCATGCGGTGCAGACTTGGAATGCTTACTTGGCTCACAGACCTTTCATCATAAAGACAGATCAGAAAAGTCTGAAATTTATGGTTGAGCAGAAGGCTACCACTACTTTTCAGCACATGTGGTTGTCCAAGTTGATGGGGTACACTTTTGAGGTGCAGTATAAACAAGGAAAGGAGAACTTAGCCGCTGATGCACTCTCCAGGGTTACGGGTTCACAGCTTCTGCATATCACTCTGTCACAAGCTCATCAAGGGTTCTACGAATCACTGCAGCTCCTTTGGCAGCAAGATCCCCACCTGAAAAAGGTAATTGCTGAGCTTCAGACCAGCCCATCATCTCATCCTGCTTTTACCTTTGTTAATGGTGAGCTAAGACGCAAGGGTAAGCTAGTTGTGGGTAATGATCCAGCAGTCAAGTTGCATATTTTCAAGTGGATGCATGACTCAGCAATGGGAGGTCATTCAGGCAGAGATGCGACTCTCCACCGCATCAAATCTCTCTTTTATTGGCCAAAGATGAGTTTAGAAGTGCAGAACTATGTCAGGAACTGCTCTATATGTCAGAGAAATAAGTATGATTTGGCTGCTAAACCTGGTTTACTACAGCCCCTGCCTATCCCCAATGGTGTCTAGGAGTCTATCAGCATGGACTTTGTGGAAGGATTGCCCCCCTCCAAAGGCAAACATTGCATCTTGGTAGTTGTTGACAGGTTGAGTAAAAACGCTCACTTCCTTGCTCTCTCCCATCCTTATACAGCTGTTGAAGTTGCTCAAGTGTATTTGGATCAGGTTTTTAAGCTCCATGGTATGCCTAAAGACATTGTTTCTGATCGGGATCCAACTTTTATAAGTGAAGTGTGGCAGGAGATGTTTAAAGCGCATGGTACTGAACTGAAGTTCTCCACTCCCTACCACCCACAAACAGATGGCCAAACAGAGGTAACAAATAAAACGCTTGAAACTTACTTGAGATGTATGGCTGCAGATTCTCCTCACACCTGGAGCACTTGGTTACCATTGGCTGAGTGGTGGTACAACACAACCTTTCATACAGCTATACAGTGCACCCCATTTGAAGCAGTTTATGGCCAGCCACCTCCTATTCACTTACCTTACTTACCTGGTGAGAGCCCCTCAGCAACAGTTGACAGAACTTTGCAGAAGCGGGAAGAGGTCACCAACATGCTCAAATTCCACCTCCTACGGGCACAAAACAGAATGAAGCAATATGCTGACTCTCGCAGGTCTGACAGAGAGTTTAAGTTGGGTGACTTTGTGTATCTGAAGCTCCAGCCGTACCGCCAACATTCTCTGAAGAACCGCAACATCCCACATAAGCTATCTCCCCGCTTCTATGGACCGTTCCGCGTCAGTGATAAGATCGGATCAGTGGCTTACAAGCTTGATCTCCCAAGCAGTGCTGCCATTCATGACGTGTTCCATGTCAGCCAGCTGAAACTGTGCCCCAATCCGCCTTCCTCAGCACCAGTTTTACCTCAATATCTACTTGATGTTGGTCAACCAAAGGAACCAGTGGCCATTTTGGACAGGAAAGTGATCAAATATCAGAACAAGGCAGTCACCAAGGTACTAGTTCAGTGGAAGGGACAATCTCAAGCTCAAGCTACTTGGGAGTTCTACAGCGACTTCATCACCAAATTTCCATCCTTCAACCATACTTGAGGACAAGCATGTTTTCAAGAAGGGGGTATTGTGACAGGGTTTACCTAAACCACATTATCCCAATCTATCTCTATCTCTAATTATGCTGTAAACCGGTACTGTATGTAAACCGGCTCTTTTATTTTGGGAAAGACTATGTAAGGTAAGCGCCGCTTGTTGGGAAAGCTTAACCTAATTTTATCTCGACATCTTCCTTTCTCTCTTGTAAGAAAACTCTGTCATCTTCATCTATCTATCAATTTCAGTACTTCGGGACGATCTTTCTAGTTCAGTGATTGTTCTCTAGGCTGATTTTGCTCATTCTTCGATCTCACAGTGAGGTTCTAGTTTGAGATTTCGTTACTAACATATTTTCGTTCTCAGATTGCATAAGTTTATCTCCGGTGGCCAATCGTTCGTGAAAAGCTAACCAAGTCATGAAGGAGTACTTCAGAGTCGCAAAAGGGAACCAAACTCCTCTGTACCATTCACAAATTGGGTTATTCACTCTGATTTGATGCCAAGTATGATGCGATGAAAACTGTGATTTGTATATATCCTCAGGGCGTTTCCACAGTGACCTATCGTCGTCTTCATTGCCAACTAGCTGCACCTTTTGTAGCTCTGTTTCGATTTGGTTTATAATCTCCAAACGATGCCGTCTCCGCCGAATAGTGTTCATAGCTTCAGCAACCGTTGCATGAATTGGAATCCCAGTATCAATACAACCTCTTGGACCAAGACGATGGAAAAGCTTTCCAAGGGGACACCATATATCATGCCAGAAAGATACGACAGTATTCATTGGTCCAATTTTGGAAATGACACTTGAATTGGACTGTTTTAGTAGTAATATGTCATGATAAGTGACAGTGAGTTAAATAAAAAAGTCAAACTCGGCAAACGTGCATAGCCCTTACATGGTAGTCGACGAGAGAGCATCAACTTCCATTCAACGATGACTTTCTTGTTCTTATTGTTATCATTATCTCTCGTATGGTTTACCATTTCGTAAGTCTAAATAGTAAATAGTTTTTTCTTTTGGTGATAAGAATATTGAAATATTATTGACTTCGTATGGTCATGACCACTAGATGTCTAAATTGTTTTGATTACGAAAATAGTGAAATCATATTGTTCTTGATCATATAATACAAAACTTCTTTTGGAGTTGTAATTTATATATTGAGAATCAAAGAATGTCAGTAAATTATGATCTTCATTTTAAAATGTGTATGAACATAAAACAATTTCATGAGCATGACAATATGTTAATCTTTGAACAAACACCAATCCTGATCCTAGTCAACATGTTATATATTTACTTTGGTTAACCGAAAATTTTGGTTCGGTTCGATTTTTGGTTAACCGAAATATTTGGGTTTTAATAACTGGATTATAATACCAAAACTAGACCGATTTTGCCAAATTTAAACCAGTTTTCGTCAATAACCGAACCGAACAAAATTTAACCAAAAAACCAAATTTATCCAAAAAAAAAAGCTAGATTTAAAAAAAAAACAAAAATTTGGTTATTACAAAACCAAAATTAACAACTAACTGAACCTAATTTTATTTTGGTTAATTTCGGCATTCTTTTAATTTATTTCAGTTAACTGACAATTCACAATCGAATTAACCGAACCAAACCGATCTAAAGTCCAGAATCTTTTTAAGTGTTCATGTTATTATTTTACGAAAACGACGTAGGATAAAGAAGAAGAAGAAAAAAAAAAAGCGGAATACGAGAGAAGGAGAAGAGACGAATCGCCATTGAAATGGCTCTCAAAGCTTCACCAGTCGCCGGAATATTCCCTTCTCTCCGTCCTACTGCTTCTTCTTCCTCTTCGACTTCTAATCGACCTTGTTCCCTCAGGGTTTTACCCCTCATCAGACCATCCTTCTTTGGTAACTCAAGTGCGTCTCTAATCTCCTCAGGGTTTTGGTTTATCTTCATTTGATTAGCTTACGCGTTGTTTGAATTGCTCGGAGGAAAATTAGTGCTGCTATATTGATTTTGCCTGAAAAGAGCTGTGAACGTGATTTGTCAGAGAGTGAAATGAAGTAAAATTGGGTACTTAATCTTCAGAGACAACAACGACAGCAAATTAGTACTTAATCTTCTTTTTTTTACCTCAGTTTGTGAGGTTTTCAATCCTCTTTGAGTCTTGTCATTTGATTTTAAAATAAACTCTTCTTTTTTAATTTAGGTTTGAGATGGCTTGGCGGAGGAAGAAGAAGAAGCCACTATCTGATCTAGTGTCCGAGAGAGGGGCGAAGTTATTAGAAGATCTCATCGAATGTTGCGATGGCAAATCCAATCCTATCAAATTCTTCTCTGCTGATGAGATCTGCAAAGCCACCAACAATTTCAGCGAGTCTAATCATATTTCTGAATTATTAGATGGCTACGAATGGTATTCAGGTAAAACAGAGAACCATCACAAAATACTCATCAAGAAAGTTGTACGCAGGTTCAAATTTAGTCAATTTTACTTTTGCCGCGACATAGCAGTTTCATCGATGGTGAGTGGTCACAAGAACTTCAGGAAATTGATTGGATGTTGTCTTGACTTTGAATATCCAGTATTGGTTTATTATGGTGTTAAGAAACATTATAAATTAGATATAAGGGAACACTCGTGGAAAAGGAGAATGAAGATAGCTGAAGATATCGCGACTGCTTTAGCTTACCTTCACACTGCCTTTCCAAGGCCCTTCATATACAGGAGAATGGGTCTTTGGAATATCTTTTTGGATGAAGATGGGGTCGCCAAGCTTAGTGATTTCTCTTTCTGCGTCTTAATTCCAAAAGGAGAAACATTGGTCCAGGTTGACACAATAGTGGGAACATATGCTTACATGGACAAGAAATACAGAACAACTGGCGTAGTCTCGGAGGAAACGGATGTCTTTGCCGTTGGAAAGATGATGCGAAACCTTCTAATGGGACTAGATAGAGGTTACCATTGGTTTCATGATAATGATGAAGAAGAAGACGCAAAAGAAGAAGGTGACAGTGAAGGGGATGATGATCCGAAAAGACAATTTCAATCTAGGCTGCCAAAACTCATTGAAGAGGGAAGAATGGATGAGATTGCAGATCCAGAAATGGTAGAAAAGATGGATGAAATTTCAGAACAAGAGCTTTGTCAAATGAAAGCTTTCGGAATGCTTTCACTGAGATGCATGGGTCATAAAGGGGAAGAAGTTCCAAAGATGGTGGAAGTGGCAAAAGAACTAAAGAAGATTCAAAGATCTCTTAGAAACGACTCTTCTTCTCCTTCAAATGAAGCCCAATTCGACTCTGCTCAAGTCATTTCTTCCTCAGTTGTCCTCTCAAACAAGTCATAAAACACAAAGGCATTGCTAACTGGTTTCGGTTCTTTAGAAAAAATCGAAGAATGTGCTGAAAATTATAAGTTCGATTCTTGTTTGTATGTTAAGACTGTAGGTTTAGGGAATTGGATGATTATTATTAATGACAATACAAGGGTATATATACAATACATAAGCTTGGAGACCAAGTAATATACAATCATAATAGAATATTCTAGATTCTATATTTACATATTCCTATACACCCCCACAAGATGGACGGTCATGGAGTAGTCCAATCTTGTCACACAGACTTCGGAAACGCAAGCGTGGTAATGGCTTCGTCAGTGCATCTGCCAGCTGATCTTGAGAAGCAACATGAGTGACCCGTAGAGAGCCATCTTGAACACGTTCACGAACGAAGTGATAATCAAGAGCAAGATGTTTCATACGGGAATGAAAGACCGGATTAGCACTCAAGTAAGTAGCACCCAAGTTGTCACAGAATATGACAGGCTGTCGCGATGAGGTAAGGCCCATTTCAGACAAAAGAGACAACATCCACATGACCTCAGCTGTCGTATTAGCAAGCGACCGATATTCCGCCTCCGTGGAAGAACGAGAAACACCGGTCTGTTTCTTCGAAGACCACGAAATAGGATGAGCTCCATAGTAAACAATGTAAGCTCTCGTCGAGGTGTAATCATCCTTGTTTCCTGCCCAGTCAGCATCAGTATAGGCATGTAACGCACCAGTAGTGGCCGAACGAAGAAAAATAC
This sequence comes from Erysimum cheiranthoides, assembly GCA_011420285.2. NCBI lineage: Eukaryota > Viridiplantae > Streptophyta > Magnoliopsida > Brassicales > Brassicaceae > Erysimum > Erysimum cheiranthoides. The sequence continues at coordinate 9,844,958 of CM022179.2, read as the reverse complement.
CGTGAGAAACCGTGCCTGCAAGATAGCGAAGAAGCCGCTTAACAGCAAGCCAGTGCTCCGTAGTCGGTTGGTGAAGAAACTGTGATAGTTTGTTCACAGCAAAGGAGACATCGGGACGAGTCAAAGAGAGATACTGCAAGCTGCCAACAATAGCCCGATACTCCGAGGGATCATCAAGCTTCGAACCAGAGTAGAGAGAGAGAACCGAGTCAGCAGCCATGGGTGTTGACACAGGTTTGGCATCCAACATATTAGTTCGTGTCAGGAGATCAATGATATACCTCCGCTGAGAGAGATACAAACCTGACCGAACCCGATGAACTTCAACACCCAAGAAATATGAGAGTTCCCCCAAGTCTTTGACTGAAAAGCGATTGGACAAGGCTTGAATAAAGCTGTTCACTTGGTGAGAGTCATTACCAGTGATCACAAAACCATCAACATAAACTAGCATGTACATGAGAATGCCATGCTTGTTATAAATAAAGAGAGATGGATCAGCAACAGAGTTAACAAATCCGGAGTGAAGAAGGAAGGAGCGAAGCTCGTTGTACCATGCCCGAGGAGCTTGTTTAAGCCCATAGATAGCCTTGTTAAGACGACAAACTGCTGTGGGATTGGCTTTGTCATGAAAACCCGGTGGCTGCTTCATGTACACAACTTCTTGAAGAGTCCCTTGGAGAAACGCATTGTTAACATCAAGTTGACGTAAAACCCAGTCTTTTGCAACAGCAACACCAATAACTAGCCGGACGGTTGGAGCTTTGACAACAGGGCTAAAAGTCTCAGCAAAATCATGCCCCGGACGTTGATGAAATCCTTTCGCAACAAGGCGTGCTTTAAACCGTTCAACCGAACCATCAAGTTTCCGCTTAATAGTAAAGACCCACTTACAACCGACTGTGTTAAGAGCTTCCTCTGAAGAGACCAAGTCCCAAGTATGATTACGACCCAAGGCGGCAAGTTCTGCTTTCATAGCAGCTACCCAGCGAGGATCCCGAAGAGCCTCTTTCACCGTAGTTGGTTCAACTTCAGAGAAAATCTTAGGAGCAGTAGTGTGAAGGTTCATCTTCTCACGAGGTTTGCGAATGTTGTTCTTGGACCGAGTGGTCATAGGATGTGTGGGAACAGGGACCGGAGGAGGCACAGGTGCCGAAGGAGGCGTAAGAGCATGTTCAATCGCCAATGGCAGAGGCGGAGAAGACACAGGCTCATGGATGGCATCGTGTCGAGCGACACCAGGAGCAGCATCGGTCGACACTGGCACATCGTGTCGATCGACAGTGGAAGCTGTGTCGGTCGACACTGGTTCAATCGCAGGTGGAGATGCAGGATCAGACGGAGAGGCATTGTGCTCGGTGACGGATGGCTGGCTATCATTCCTAGAAATCGTAACTGACGGAGTCCAAGGAATAGAAGATTCCAAGGAAGAGGTCAATGAATCAACCGGAACAGGGACAAGAGGAGTTTGAAAGGGAAAGACTGTTTCATGGAAAAGAACATGACGAGAGGTGTAGACCCTAGAGGTGGTTCGATCTAGGCAAAGATAGGCACTCTGGGTTGGGGAGTAACCTATAAAGACACAGGGAGTTGATCGCTCATCAAGTTTATGGGAAGAATAAGGTCTAAGCCAAGGAAAGCAAAGAGAACCAAAGATCCGTAGTTTTTCGTAGTTTGGAGGTTTGCCAAAGAGTTTTTCAAAGGGTGAGATAAGGGATAACACAGGTGTAGGCATCCGGTTAATGAGATAGACCGCAGTAGAGAAGGCAAAGGACCAGTACGATCGGGGCATGGACGCATGAGAGAGAAGAGCGAGGCCAGTCTCCACGATATGGCGATGGCGTCTTTCAGACATGCCATTGTGCTCAGGTGTATGGGGAGGAGAGGTAAAATGTGAGATCCCATGAGTGGCTAAGTACTTAGCTAAAGCTATATATTCCCCACCATTGTCCGAATAAAGAGTCCTAATCTTAGTCCCAAATTGGTTTTCTACAAGGGCATGAAAACGAGTAAAGGTATCATAGGTTTGAGATTTAGTTTTGAGTGGGTAAAGCCATGTGTATCGGGTATAGTGGTCGACAAAGATAACATAGTATTTAAAGCCATCGACATACACAAGAGGAGAAGTCCATACATCAGAAAAGACAATATCAAGAGGACGAGAAGATTGCAAGGTGGAAGTAGAAAATGGTAGCTTATGCATTTTGTTGATAGAACAAGCAGTACATGGAGTTGAAAAAGCAACAGAAGAATCTAAAGGAAGAGAAAACATTGAAACAATTTTATTAAGAATGGGTAAAGCTGGGTGTCCTAGTCTAGAATGCCAATCAGAAAGAGTAGTTTTAGTAATTGAAGCAAAGGCCAACGACGGTTTCTTGTTAGGAGACGTAGCCAGCCATTCATAAGTGCCATGGTTAGGCGTTCCTTCCAGTCGGAGTGCCCCCGTGTCCAGATCCCGCACCTGAAAATACGTAGAAGTAAAGGTAACAGAGACGCCATTAGTGGTGCATAATTGAAAAACAGAGATCAGATTCTTCTTAAGTGATGGTACACACAACACATTGTTAAGAAGAAAGGGACTTTTAATCGACGGAATCGACATAGAGCCCAAGTGAGTAATAGACAAACCAGAGCCATCACCGAGGAGAACACCATCACCCCCATGGTATGGAGTGTGAAGGGAAAGATTCTCCAGGTCAGAGGTCATATGGTGGGAAGCTCCACTGTCAAAGAGCCATCCAGGAGAGTCGGGAACCGGAAGCAAAGCTGCATTTGCCTGTGGGCGATAGTTGTTGCTGCGGAAAGGCGACGAGGGAGACCACCCCTGTTGTTGTTGCGAGCCACGTACAATGCGAAATTCTGGACAATACTTGGCACTATGGCCTTGAGTACCACATGCCTGGCACCGACCAAGGTATGGACGTGAGCCACGTGGAGGACCAGATCGTGTATCCTGGTTCCTTTGTTGCTGAGAAAAGTCACGGGCTTGATCCACACGACCTTGACTTTTGGAAAAGGCCGGACGATACCCCGTGGCATTAGCGGTGATTGGAAGAGGCGAGGCAGTGGGCTGCTCACACAAGAGCATTGCTTCACGATTCACCAAGCGGTCATGAAGCTCCGGGTACGGGAGAGGCGTGTCACGTCCATGAATAGCGTCAATCTCTGGTTTGTATTCCTCACCAAGCCCATCAAGGACCTGTTCAAGGAAATCTTCGGCATCAAGAGGTTTGCCGAGAAGTGCAAGTTCATCGGCTTTGGACTTCATGAGGCGAAGGTAGTCACTGATGGATTTCGTACCCTTGGATGTAGTACAAATCTGATGCTTAAGTTGGCGGATGTGGCCACGAGATGGAGTTCCAAACGATGCACTCAAGAGACTCCAGATCTCCGCAAAAGAAGTAGCGTTAGAGACTACCGTTTGAAGTGGCAGCGAGATCGATCCAATCAAGGCGCTGTAGAGGAGGCGGTCTTGACGTTTCCATGCTGCATGATTAGGGTTTGGTGACGAGACATCATTCACTGTGATTGTAGGCGGTGGTGGAGTGGTAGTTGCATCAATGAAAGGATGCAACTCATGACCTTCAAGAAGAGCCATAACTTGACGGCTCCACATGATGTAGTTGGTAGTGGTGAGTTTGGTGATGTTATTCATGTTGATGGAGAGAAGAGTGGACTGTGGTTCGGCATGGTTGAAGACGGCAGTAGTGGTAACCGGTGTGGAAGAGGAGGTTGCATCGGAGGTGGTGGTGGAAGACATCACGAGAGAGAAGGAAAGCGATGGAGAAAAGAAGAAGATGAAGAAGGGAGAGAGAGAGGCGACCGTTCTTGTGTAAGGAGACAAGCGGCGCACAAGGAGAAATTTTTAGGACTAGGGTTTAGATCGATTGCTCTGATACCATGTAGGTTTAGGGAATTGGATGATTATTATTAATGACAATACAAGGGTATATATACAATACATAAGCTTGGAGACCAAGTAATATACAATCATAATAGAATATTCTAGATTCTATATTTACATATTCCTATAAAGACATTATCAACAAGCGTAAAGTTTTTCTACTTTTGTAAGACATTATGAGTGTTTGTGTGTGTTGTTTGATCGATCCGTCTGTTTTCATTAATGTTATCAAAAGATTTTCATTAATATTTGTTAATGCATATTTTTCGTATGGCGACCACTAGATGTCTATGTTGTTTTTCTTTTCTTTTTTTTTTTTGGATAAAGATTTCCAAATTGTTTGATTATGAAAATAGCGAAAGCATATAGTAATATAATACAAAACTTCTTTTAGAGTTGTATTTTGTATATTAAGAATCAAAGAATATCAGTGAACTACGATCTTTATTTTAAAAGATGTATGAGCTTACAACGATTTAACAAACACCAATTACTACCAAGTGAAACTTTCACCCCTCTCTCTTCATCTCCATTTTAAATCTCTTTTCCTCTTTTTGTCTTTCAACACTCATGTAATTCTTCCCCAACAACACATAATTCTCAGCTGGTTTCTACAATTCCTTCGCAACAATCTATGTGAGCTCAACCTCGCCCTAGTTACTACAAGCTCCAAGAAGATCCCCCATATCCACTTTGCCGATCAAACACTTCGCCGTTGGCTTTTCACATATTGCTTGATATTAGATTATGTAAATATAGGTTTAGTGATTGGTTATCTCAATTGCACATAAACCGGTTTGTACCGGATAGAAGTTTTGTATATATGCTTTGTACAGCTCATTGAATAAAGCTAACAGAAATATTCCTCACACTTTTCTCTCTTCGTCACTCTCATCGCATCATCACCTTCATCTTCGATTCTTCTTCATTTCTTCATCATTTTTCTTCATTTCTGTTCGTGTGTTAAACTAATATGGTATCAGAGCTATACGCTTAGCTTTGATTTTGTTTTTCATCTGATTTTTCTCTTCTCTTGGTGATTTGTTTTGTGTTGGTTGGATCGATATGGCTGCTATTCGAAGATCTTCCAGTGGATTGGTGAAATCGGCAGGATCTGGTGGCTCTGGGTCAAGATCGAAGGCTCTGAGGCGCACGATGTCTCCGATCTCAGAAGAATCAAGTCTTGTGGCTCCGAACAGCTCCGTTTCAGATATCGATACCGTTAATAGCCCACACTCACCGTTTTTTCTTCACAGTGCAGATCATCCTGGTTTATCTTTGGTTGCTGACAAACTAGATGGGACAAACTACAACCACTGGAGCGCTGCGATGAAGATAGCTCTCGATGCGAAGAATAAACTCGGGTTCATCAATGGCTCTCTTCCTCGTCCTGAAGCAGGTACTCCTATGTTTCAGATCTGGTCTAGGTGCAACAGTATGGTGAAATCTTGGATGTTGAATGCTGTTTCAAAGCAGATTTATGGTAGTATTTTGAATTTTGATGATGCTATCATGATCTGGAAGGATTTACACAACCGATTTCACATGACAAACTTGCCGAGAACTTTTCACTTGATTCAACAAATCCAAGACCTACGCCAAGGTTCCATGGATCTCTCTAGCTACTATACAGCTTTGAAAACTTTGTGGGATCAACTTGATGGCAGTGAACCTAGTGAATCGTGTTTGTGTTGTCACTCTTTCAACTGTGCTAGTAAAAGAAACTTTCAGGCTAAGGTGGATAGGGGACGCCTTATCAAGTTCCTCTCTGGCTTGAATGAGTCCTATTCCATCATTAGAGGTCAGATTATCATGAAGAAGCCTCTACCTGAAATCTCTGAGGTTTACAACATCTTGGATCAAGATGACAGTCAGAGACAGTTTGGAAACAGTGTTGTGCCAGCTGCTTTTCAGGTTGGAAATGTTGGAGCTCATCCTGGTGTGGTGAATGCTACTGTTTCTTCCACCTCTGCTGGTTCTCTCAATGCTGCTTATCAGAAAGACAAACCACTTTGCTCTCACTGTGGCCGCACAGGTCATGTAGTTGACCGTTGTTACAAATTGCATGGTTATCCTCCTAGATGGAAGCCTAGAAAGCCATACTCTACCTCTCAGTCTTCTCAGGTATCCCAGCCTAATCCTCCTCTTGTTGCTGCTCAGGTGACTGCTCAGGTTAGCCCAACTGAAAAACAGTCAAATGGTCTTGAGAATTTGATTGGGAATCTGTCTAAAGAGCAAATCCAGAGTTTTGTTGCCTACTTCAATGCTCATTTGGTACCTCAGTCCAGTGCTCAGGCTACTCAGATGCTACAAACTCCTTCAGCAAATGATGCTTCTAGCTCTGGTATAGAATTTTCCAACTCTACTTTCAAATTCATTGGGATTTTGACTGTAACTCAATCTGTTACAAACAAGAGATCATGGATCATTGATTCAGGCGCCACACATCATGTTTCTCATGATAAGAGCTTGTTTATGGATCTAGATGAATCTGTTCACCAATATGTTAATCTTCCTAATGGAAATATGGTTGTGGTAGCAGGAGTTGGTACAGTGGTTTTAAATGGATCCATCAGTTTGAAGAATGTTCTCTATATACCAGAATTCAGGCTGAATCTTCTCAGTATAAGTTCATTGACTGTTGATCTTGGCTCTAGAGTAGTGTTTGATCCTGTTTCTTGTTTGATTCAGGATCCTACCAAGGGATTGACGATTGGAAGAGGTAGAAGAATTGCTAATCTTTATCTTTTGGATGTGGAGGAACCTGCAGATTCAAGACAACTATCATCTTGTAGTTTGAATGCTGTAATAGACTCTGCTGTTTGGCATAAAAGACTTGGCCATACTTCTTTTTCTCGTATTGGAATACTTACAGATGTTCTTGGTATTGCTAAACAAAGGAATAAAGGAGTTTTACATTGTGATATTTGTCAAAGAGCAAAACAAAAGAAATTACCATACTCAAATAGAAATAACTTTTGTTCTGCTCCTCTTGACTTGTTACATATCGACGTCTGGGGTCCTTTCTCTGAGCCTACAGTTGAGGGATACAGATATTTCTTGACTATAGTGGATGATCATTCAAGGGTTACATGGGTGTATCTTCTCAGATTGAAGAGTGTGTTCTGAGAGTTTTTCCAGAGTTTCTCCAGATGATTGAGAATCAGCTAGACAGGAAAGTCAAGAGTGTGAAATCAGAGAATGCACCAGAATTGAGGTTTACTGATTTGTACAAGAGTAAAGGCATTGTTTCTTACCACTCATGTCCAGAGACACCAGAGCAAAATTCAGTGGTAGAGAGGAAACACCAACACATTCTGAATGTTGCTAGAGCTCTACTTCTCCAATCCAATGTTCCTTTATCTCTTTGGGGTGATTGTGTTCTCACTGCAGTGTTTCTCATTAACAGGACTCCTTCACCATTGTTAGAGAACAAAACTCCATATGAAAAGCTTACCAAGACAGCTCCAGAGTATACAGATTTGAGAACTTTTGGCTGTTTGTGTTATGCCAGCACATCTCCTAAGCAGAGACATAAATTTGAAGACAGAGCTAAAGCTTGTGTATTCTTGGGTTATCCAGCTGGTTACAAGGAATACAAAGTCATGGACATTGAAAGCAATGTTGTGTTTATCTCAAGGAATGTTATTTTCTTTGAAGATCATTTTCCTTTTCAGAGTTCTCAAAGCCACACTGATGCAACCAGTTTCTTTCCTCATTTAGGCACCAAAGTTGCTGTTTCAGGGGAATCTTCAGGGGTTGTGTGTGAGGGGGAACAACCTACTGTTTCAAGCCCAAGCAAGCCTTCTACAGTGATACAGTCTCCTGTGGTTATATCTCAGAGAGTTTCCAAACCACCTGCATATTTACAAGACTATGAATGTTATTCTGCACAAGAATCAACTATGCATCCTATATCAGAGGTTTACTCTCATTCCAAGCTCTCGGATCCATTTTGTGCATACATTAATGCCCTCTCTCAGATACCTACTCCATCAAACTACAAACAGGCCAGTAAGCTCAAAGAATATTGTGAAGCTATGGATGCTGAGATAGGAGCTATGGAACGCACTAATACATGGTCTGTGGTTTCTCTACCTCCTGGTAAGGTTGCTATTGGATGCAAATGGATATATACAATAAAATTAAATGCAGATGGAAGCTTGGAAAGGTATAAAGCCCGATTAGTAGCCAAGGGCTATACACAGAGAGAAGGTCTTGATTATATTGAAACATTTTCTCCAGTTGCAAGAATGGCTACTGTTAAGTTTCTGGTATCAGTTGCTGCACCAAGAAAATGGTTTTTGGATCAACTCGATGTCTCCAATGCATTTCTTAATGGCGACTTGGAGGGGGAGATTTATATGGCTTTGCCACTTGGATACTGTCCAAAACAGGGGGAATCTTTTCCACCTAATGCTGTTTGTAAACTTCACAAATCCATATATGGGCTCAAACAAGCATCTAGACAGTGGTTCATGAAATTTTCTAAATCATTGGAGTCTTTGGGTTTCCTTGGTGCATCTGGTGATGATACTCTGTTTACTCGAGTTTGTGGAGACGTTTACATGGCTGTTTTGGTCTATGTAGATGACATCATCATCGCAAGTAGTTCTTCTGCAGCCACTGCTTCTCTTACAGCTGCACTGAAGTTATCTTTCAAGTTGAGAGAGTTAGGTCCTCTCAAATATTTCTTGGGTCTTGAGGTCGCTCGGACCACTGCTGGTATCTCCATTTGTCAGAGAAAGTATGTTTTGGATCTCTTAGAAGAAACTGGGTTACTTGGATGTAAACCCTCATCTGTTCCTATGGATCCCAGTATCAAACTGTCAATGGAGATAGGAGATCCACTAGATGATGTGGAGATGTATAGGCGATTGGTGGGCAAGCTTATGTATCTGACTTACACTCGGCCTGACATCACTTTTGCAGTACACAAGCTCTGTCAATACACCTCTGCACCTAAACAACCTCACCTACAAGCTGTTTACAAAGTTCTCCATTATCTTAAAGGCACTGTGGGTCAAGGTTTGTTCTACTCTTCCACATCTGATCTCAAATTGAAAGGGTTTGCTGATGCAGATTTTGGCTCTTGTCCTGACACTAGACGGGCTATCTCTGGTTTTTGTATGTTTATTGGCCCTTCCCTCGTCTCTTGGAAGTCCAATAAACATGATACAGTCTCTAACTCATCCGCTGAATCAGAGTATAGATCAATGTCAGCTGCAGTTCGTGAAATGCTTTGGCTAAGGAAGCTTATGGAAGACTTATGGATTGATACTTATGAGGCCTCTGCACTTTACTGCGATAACACGGCTGCCATACACATCGCCAATAACTCCGTCTTTCACGAACGTACCAAACACTTGGAACGGGACTGTCACATTGTCAGAGAAAAGGTTCAAAAGGGGATTATCAAGACAATGCACGTTCGGACTGCATCTCAATTGGCGGATGTGTTCACTAAACCTCTATTCCCTCAACACTTTTTACGTCTCATACGCAAGATGGGTGTTATTAACATATACACTCCATCTTGAGGGGGAATATTAGATTATGTAAATATAGGTTTAGTGATTGGTTATCTCAATTGCACATAAACCGGTTTGTACCGGATAGAAGTTTTGTATATATGCTTTGTACAGCTCATTGAATAAAGCTAACAGAAATATTCCTCACACTTTTCTCTCTTCGTCACTCTCATCGCATCATCACCTTCATCTTCGATTCTTCTTCATTTCTTCATCATTTTTCTTCATTTTTGTTCGTGTGTTAAACTAATACTTGAATCACTTTAAAAGCTTTTTCAACCCTCCCTAGTCCCTATCCATTATACATGTTACACACACAAAATTTGACACTGAAAACTTTATATAATCTCAATGTAAAACTTTTGGTTCCGAAATTTTTCTCTAAAGTTGCCAGTTTTGTTTCCGAAGGAATTTCAATTCTTGTTGGTTTTGTTTCCGAATGGGTCTTGACCTTTGTTAACTTTATTTAATTTACGTTTTTAGTTCTAATAAAATATTAGCCCTGGATATATAACCAAACAGAAGTAACCAAACCAAGATTTTGGCTGCTCGGTTTAGTTTTGGTAATAGGTCCTGAACTGATCAGCAACATGTTAAATTTACTTCGGTTATGTTCGATTTTCGTTAATTGAAATATTTGTTTTTTTTTAATAACCGGATTATACCACAATTAGACTGGTTTTACCAAATTTAAACAAGTTTTCGTCAATAACTGAACCGAACCAAATTTAACTAAGAAACCGGGTTTATCCAAAAATAACAAAAAACCGAATTTTTTTAAAAAAAACAAAATTTTGTTTATTTCAAAACCAAAATTAACACGGAACTAAACCGAATTTTATTTCAATTAATTTCGGTTAACTAATAATCGAGATAACCGAACCGCACCAAACCGACCCGAAGTCCTATGTCTAAATTTAATATCCATTGAGAAAAAAAAAACGACGTCGGATTAAGAAGGAGAAGAAAAAAAAAAAATGGGAACAACATCCGAGTAGCCTCCGAGACCACAAACATTCTCCAATAAGCCAAAAAGCGAATACGAGAGAAGAAGAAGAGACGAAATCGCCATTGAAATGGCTCTCAAAGCTTCACCAGTTGCTGGATTATTCCCTTCTCTCCGTCCTACTGCTTCTTCTTCCCCTTCGACTTCTAATCGCCCTTGTTCGCTCAGGGTTTTACCCCTCAGACCATCCTTCTTCGGTAACTCAAGTGCGTCTCCTTCTTCTCTAATCGCCTCTGGGTTTTGGTTTCTCTTCATTTGATTAGCTTTCGCGTTGTTTGAATTGCAGCTATTTAGATTTTACTTGAAAAAAACTGTGAACGTGAACGTGAACGTGATTGGTCAGAGAGTGAATTGAAGTAAAATTGGATATTGTAGGATTTTGTGTTTCTTGATAGAGTAACTATGAAATTTAGAGAAAAATAGGGGTTCTCATGCTTCCATATACTCTTATGGATTCAATTTGAAATGCAGGACATGGTCTTATACTTAGTTAGTTTCTATAACTTCAAAATGCTTTGAATGTTTCACATGTCTAACATTTAGTTCTCTTGGTTTGTAGTTATATTGTTGGTTTAATAATTCCATGAACTTATTGTCTAAACTCAAAAGGTTTATTGTTTTTTCTGTACAAGGTGGAGCTCTGAGAGTGAATGTGCTGAGATTAGCTTGTGCAAATAGACTTAAGTGCAATGGTCATGGTGCTACGATGAATCTTTTTGAACGGTTTTCTAGAGTGGTCAAGGTACTTATAACCTTACTGATTGTTTATCTGACAGTCGATTGTGTTTCTTTCCTCTATATGTTCATTAATCAGATTTCTTGTTTTATTTTCATTTAAATAAGCGAAGTCGTACGCAAATGCACTTATAAGCTCCTTCGAAGACCCGGAGAAAATTCTGGAGCAGACTGTTATTGAAATGAATAGTGATTTGACCAAGATGCGTCAAGCCACTGCACAGGTAAAACTTTATACATGTCCCTTTGTGATGTTTTTCTTCTTCAGCTTTTACTGAGCATGGTTTGCCCCGATTTCTGAGAGTTCATAATTTTTGGAGATTAGCTAACTTGTGTATTATCAACGTCTCTGAAGGTTTTAGCATCACAAAAGCAGTTGCAGAACAAGTATAAAGCTGCACAGCAATCTTCTGATGATTGGTATGTTTGTTTTAGCCTGGACCCTTGCTTTCTTACTTAATTCTTCACATAGCTGATTGTTCTTACATGTTACACGCTTAAATAGGTACAAAAGGGCACAACTTGCTCTTGCAAAAGGAGATGAGGATCTTGCACGTGAGGCCCTTAAACGACGAAAGTCTTTCGCTGTAGGTTTTATCTTTCCATTCTCTTATTCTCCAGTTTTCTGTTTCTTAAGTGTTCGTACTCCAACAAATAAATAAAGTCTGGGACCTAATCATTTGACGTATCGAGCCCTTTGAGGCTGATCTAGGTTTTCTGAAAAGTTTAGAAAGGAGGTGGTGAAAATAAATATTTAGATATCTGGGTATACAGTAATTCTCCTCATGACTCTCTAAATAACTTCAAATAGTTGTCCGAAATGTTGACCTTGTGTTAATCATTTTTAGATGCAACAGAGCTTGGCAGTGTTTATAATTAGGTGTATTCATTTGAAATATCATGTTTGTTGAGTTTTTTTCAGGTGGTTGTAGTGTCAGAACAAAAATGAATTTAGACATATATAACACTTACGGATGCAGCCAAAAACAATCCTTCTGTGTTTTCTGTTTATCAGGATGTTGGCTATCATCTTTGATGTGCGTTTGTTTGAGCACCAGACTGTATGGCTCTTTTACAGTGTTTCTGATTGTATAAACTTTGCAAATGGCTAAAAGACTTGAAGGCAATAGGAACATTATCTCTATATTTTTCCTGCTTATACCTTGTCAACAACTATTGAAGTTTCTTGAATACATGCATTTTCTAACTTTTGAAAGTTACATTACAAAAATATCTTATTGTCTTAGAAATTTTGGTTTTGAAGTTACATATTTGTTCACTTTTTTTCTTAACAGGACAACGCTAGTGCTCTGAAAACTCAACTAGATCAACAAAAGGGTGTTGTCGACAATCTTGTTTCGAATACAAGGGTTAGTTATCGCCTATCTCTATTTTTATACTCACTATGAACTGTGGGATTCTTTAGGGCTATAATGAAATGAATTTATTGTTAATGCATTACTCAACAAAACAGAGAATCATGTATACATGATTTTCTTCATACCACCATTACATTAGAATAGCTTAGAGATAGGGACAATAGTTGATTTATGATGCCTCCGTCTAAAGTTCATATGATAAGTATTTCTCTTCACTTTTTTGGAGTGATTAAGGAACTATCGTATCTGTATGGACATTATGTAGAAGATAATTCAGATTCTTATATTAATTTTCGGAATACCTCCTCTTCCGTAGTAAAGAATGCTTATTTTTCTGAAATTGCTTAGGACGAAGTTTAATTCTTAGAAAATTGAGTTCTGTTAAATGTTTGTTGTCGTCCCTTTTTTATTGCAGCTCTTGGAGAGCAAGATACAAGAGGCAAAAGCAAAGAAAGATACGCTCCTTGCACGTGCTCGCACTGCCAAGTTTGTATCATTTCCTTATTACCCTTCTTTACATCCTTAATAGGAAGCTTGACCATAGAAAATATTTTGTCTCGATTTATATATTGTCCCAACTCTTTTTTTTAATATTCTGCTAGGACTGCAACCAAAGTGCAAGAGATGATAGGGACAGTAAATACAAGCGGTGCTCTTTCAGCTTTTGAGAAAATGGAGGAGAAAGGTACGATCTTGTAATCCTCCAAATTGAGCAAAACTTAAGGAACTCTCTATGCATCACGACAGCAATAAGCTTATTATTCTTTTCTGAATTTGAAGTTTTGCTAGTTAGAAGGATAATATAATTGTACCCATTCAGTCTTTGAAAGTAAGTTGAAAGTCCACTTCTTCCAAAGATGTGGTACAGTAACACTGTTACTTTCTCTCTGTGAGTTAGATTAGATTACTTGATACCTAGGCGATCTATAGTGCTTCAGATTCTGGGCAATGTGGGTGTGGAATTAGTGTTGTGGTATCAGAATTCTGAAGTTGAAATTTTCCATTGTGAAATACTCCACATTCTTCTATTTGATGTATGGCTATTCTGGTAAAGGCTGAAATTTAGAAAGTGCTTGACAGTGATGGCTATGGAGTCTGAAGCAGATGCACTTACTCAGATTGGAACTGATGAACTCGAGGGAAAGGTTGGTTGTCTATCTCTTGTCTTAAGTATTTCTATGAGGAGGAGAATCTTTCTCTTTTATACTGGTTTCAGAGGTAAAGTATTGCACTGACTAGGTTAAGTTTGCTGCTTTATCTAACATTTTTTATGACAGAATAGCCCAATCTCATTTACTATATGTTTAATTGGTTTTATTTGAGCTGAAAACTTTTTGTGGTAGTAGATGGACTTCTATGTATAAAACCATCTTAACATTAACTTGTTCTTCTTTGTGACTCGCAGTTTCAAATGCTTGAGACTTCATCTGTGGATGATGATCTCGCAAACTTGAAGAAAGAGTTGTCCGGAAGCTCAAAGGTTTGTTGTAATACGTTGGTGATCTTATTTGTTCCTTGAAGTTTATAATTTCATTACTTGCTAAAATTTCGGGCTCACAAGCTATGACAATCCAAATCACTGTCTCAATAGACAGATGGGTTCGGCAAGTTTGGATGGTTTCAATAAACTGCTATGATACTGAAAACTGAGAAGATCGATTTAGGTTTTTCTCGAGTAAATATCTTAGCGGAAACTGGTTACTGAAAACAGAAAAACAACTATTAACTGTGTCTGTGTCTACTTTGTTACTAATGTCCGACTTCACTCTGAGTTATAGTTTGTACGACATACATCTTATAGATATCCTCGGTTTATATGATATGATGTAGAAAGGAGAGCTTCCACCAGGGAGAAGCACCGTCTCAGCTAGCACGAGATACCCATTTAAGGACTCGGAGATCGAGAATGAGTTAAACGAACTACGAAGGAAAGCTAACGACTTTTAGGCATCGGCTGTTTCCGAGTTGTTAAAGGGTGAAGTTCTTTCTGTAAACTATCTTATGTCTTGTAGAAAGACACCAAAAGCATGTGTCGGTAATAGTAAATATCAAGCTATCTAAAATCCCATTTATAGTTTGTGTTACATTGGTATTTTCAAAGCTATTTTTCTCTTCTACACCATGGAAGAGCGATTTTTTTCTTTCTTTCAAAACGCACTTAGATTACTAAAAGATTGTGGTAAGTAGGGCATGGCGTTGGAATTCGGATTGGGTCGGATAATTTGGATTTCGAATTTTTGAATTGGAATGTTTGGAATCCGATTAGTATCCGAATGTTATTTGGATTGGATCGGATTGGTTCAGATTTGTTCGGATTCAGATCGGATTACAAATTTTATTGAAAATCCGAAGTATAATTAAAAGATTCAAAACAAAGATAATTCGTTTTTGGATCCGGATTTGGATCCGAATGATCCGATTTACCCAGTTAAACCCGAATTATCCGAAATTTACCTGATCAAATTCGAATTTATTTCCGAATTATCCGATTAATACGATCTGGCTAAAATTTTATAAGAAATTACTTAAATAAATAAACTTATGAAAATATTAATTAAATTTTTAACAATATTAATTAAATAGACAACTGAAAATAATTAATTTTATATATTTTATAATCGGGTTTTCTGCAAAAGAAAACTCCAACTCATTAATTTTTGCAATTTTTTACTAAAAAATGCAAGTCTTTCCTTCGAAATCAAAAGTAATACGTAATATAACCCTTATACATATCTTGTAAACGTTTTCACGGTTATATACATTAGTTTATTGAAAATTATAAAGCTAAACTTATACTATTTATTACGAGGATTTTGATTTGATATATTATTAATCAAAATTTTATAAATTTGACGATAATAAAAATTGGGTTGTATTTCATATTACTTTATGATAGGTAAAGTTGAAAAAAATTACAGAATTTGGATTGTTTGTTTTTTTCTCTTTTTGCAGAAAGCGAGAAAGCCCTAAAGTTGTTTTATTAAGATAACAATTACTAATGGCTATATATCCAAACGAAACAAGAAGCTTTTATAGGGAAAATCCGAACTGAAAATAAATTAACAAAATAAGCTACTGCTGCTCGTAGCCATATCAGACTGAAATGAAACAAGAAAAAATAAAAAACATGAGAAGACATTTTAAGAACCATCCCATCATCAAATTAATCTAAAGACTAACAATGAAAGATTATATTAATTATATCATCTGGTGACGATTATACCTTACGAAACCCATTCAAATTCTCCGCCTTTGGTGTCAAAGGTTCCAAGCTGTAAAGAGACTAGCTTAAGTGTGAATTGAGGTCCACATTCCTACACGTTAAATCCAAAAATTGAGAATGTTGATCGATTTTCAACACACATGGAGATATATATTTTTGATATTCTGACCTGAAGACGAGTCTTTATTTTCTCTTGATCACTCTGCTTGATTTCCTTTGTCTCAAATGTGTAACTGAATAGGGTTGAATTTGTTCAATAAAAGTGTGTTAATGGAGGTGTATAGAATAGATATGTAAAGGACACAAATGTCATTTAATCATTCTTGTAATCCCTATGTATATTGTACATTCATAACCTAATGAATTTATGCAGTTCCCTAATCTATTATACTATCATAGCTCGAGCCGCACATTCTCAACCCAATCCACTATTGGTCCGACCCAATCTAGCAAATGAAATTCGATAAAGAAAACAAGAATTTGTTTACCGATGATGTCTGAAAAATATAGAGTCGCGCTGGCAGTGGAATGTTACAACTCTCCTACCGCAGAAATCCGGATCCGGAGGGAAGAGTGACTGAAAAAGTCAGAGAAATCAGAAGACATAACATGAGCAAAAAGATCAAAGAGACCATAATAACAGAACACTTTGAAAAACTCAACTTCCCTCCCAAGACGGTTCTCTAAACGTGTTAGGAAGTTGTTAATAATCAGTTCCGGGTCATGGCTTGTAGGATTTCCATGATTCTGCAATGAAGTTTAACGTTTTGTTTCAATAATCGCTAATCTACAATCAATATAGATATAAGAAGAATGTGTTTATCATACATACCTTGATATCCTTCCTGAGAAGGAGACTTGACAATGTGAAACGAGCAGTAGGACCATTCGGCAAACCGATGATATAAAGCGCATCTACGTATAAAACAGCAAAAGCTTGAAACAAAACCATATAAAGATGACATCAAAAGACTAAAAACTTGAAAACTAACCAGGTTTTCTGCGATTTGTATGAACAACAATGAGAGATGTGAAATCCTTCTTTTCCGCGTATTCAATAATCTGGAGAACAGCATGTAAAAAGGTTATATAAAGTTGCCAAGAGATGAATTTGATAAGCAAAACCAAGGAGCTATCTTCATGTGCTATCTTTAAGACATTTTCTTGTAGTCGAGAATACCTTTTTCAAATCATAAGTTCCTTAATTGGGTGATAATGAGAGTTTGGGATCACTGAGAGCAACTCAGATATAAATGCAGGACCTCTCTGCAATCAACATAACAAATTAATTACATAAATGAAAGAAGCAAAAATCAAAAAACAAAGAAAACTGATGAACTAGTTAATCCTTACAGTGGAATGGAAACGACATGTTGTGATCAAGATCTTAGGTGTAACCTCACGTCTCAGAACTGGATTAAATTCATCAGCATCAATATCCGCAAACAACTGCAAATACAATTCCAATAAATTAGCGACATGCATGCCAATGAATTGAATTTGAGACGAATGGACAATAAACATGAAAATCTAAACTTACTTCTTCGTCGTCGGGTCTACAAAAAGTAAGTAACGTAGAGGTATTTTTGACTTTTATTAGTTTTGGATGAGTTCACTGTAGTCCTAGGCACAAAATTTGGACCGAAAAACCAATCCGAAACAGACCCGAAAATGAGATATCGAACCCAAACCGACCAAAAACCCGAACGGGTTTTACATTTTTTTTAAAGTACTCGGACTTGAATGGCTCTGACCCGAAAAAATACAGGTACCCGAATAGACATGAAACATAATATTAAAAAATATCAAAAAATATTAGTAATAATTATACTTGTAATAATCCAACTACTCAAATTTTTAAAGATAATTTAGATAATTTGAATACTTTTTGGATAATTTGGATATTTTTTTGGGGTAATTTAGATACTTTTGGTGCAATTTAACTATAATTTTTGCGAGTATTTCGGGTGCTTTCATGAAATTCAAAGACTATTTGAAAATTTAAATCATTCGGATATAATTTTTCATATATTTTGGATACTTCCAGATATTTTTGGCTAAATTCGGATATAAAATACCTACCCGAACCAGAACCGACAAAGTTTTCAAGTATTTACCGATTTTTGACTTTATGTCGAGAACCGACCAAAAATCCAAAAGGACCCAAACCGAAATTTAAAAATATCCGAAACTAAAATCTAAAAAAATTTAGATCCGAATGGATCCGACCCGAACCTGATCCAAATACCCATATGCCTCAGGCGGGCCTAGTTCACTGTAGCAAAAACTCGATCGCTCGAGATATATTGATTTGACTCCGCGACCCTCCCGATTACTTCTCCACTACCCTTCTGATCTACGCAACAATGGCGAAGCTCACACTTATCTTCTTCCTCTCCTTTCTCATCTTCTCATCATCCTTTGCTTTCCAATCAGACGAACTCCTCGTTGACGACGATGAATTTGGTCTCGAAGGAGGAAAACCTCGCTCCACCGATCTATACACCTCTTCTCCTTCCTCCTCTTCGCCGCAACAACAGCAACAGACTCCTACTATTCGTAGAAGATACTCAGATCCTACCGATTTGGATTCCAAAGTCCAATTTACTCTCGAACATGCCTTCGGTGACTCTCATTTCTCCCCCGCCGGTACTTTCTCCGCTCGTCTCAAAACTTGGAGTCATGGCGGAAAGGTATCTTTACGATTGATTGAATCGAGATTCGGTTTATTGATTTTAGGATTTTGGATTGAATCTGTTTCATGTTACTTCGATCTTATTCAGTTTAATTTGAAAATTCTGGATAGATTTAGATGATGAACAAATTTTCAATTAGACTCATTGATCTTATAGCTTGTTTTAAGAAAATTGAAGAAACAATTTCATTAAGATTGTTAAATTATCTGATGTTTCAGATAGTTAGTAGTAATCACTGTTTAATTAACTAAATAACTAATTTTGAATTTGTGTGGATGCAGACATTAACAAAGCTGAGGTTCTCAAGGAATGAGTTTTCTGATGAAGAGAAAGATGCATTCAAAGTAATATTTATAATGTAATTGTATAAGTTGTTTCTTCTATTTCCTTTGGAATAGAGAGATGTGATGCGTTTTGTTGGAACTCATTTTGTAGAATCTGCTGAAGGGAGATGACTTTTATAGAATTCGACTTCCGTCTAATGTGATTAGTCCACCAGGGAGAGAGTTTGTGATTGCATCAGTTAGAGCTGTAAGTGAATGTCAACCTTGTAGGTTTGATTTCTCTATTTGATTGTTTGGTAGTGCGTTTGATCAAGTCTGGATCTGTAAATCACAGGCTTTGTTCTAATTTTACTGTTTTATGCTTTGTAAAAACTCGTTCTAACCATGGTGGCTGCTGTTAAATTAAAGATTAGATCATTCAGTTTCACTCATTGAACTCCTAGTAGTAGCTCTCTGTTAATAATCTATCCATTTCAACTCTTTTGACATAGGAGCGCTTGTTTGTGTAATTGGTTTGGAATGAAATGATTAGTCCTTCTCTAAAACGCATCCAAATTTGTTCCTAGGCAAGACTGACAAAGACAACCTAGACTCGTTTATTTGTTAAAGTCACAGTCTTTTGTAAATTGGTTTCCTTCTTGTCTTTTCCCATTTTTCTGTCAGATTGTGTATCTGGTTTTGAAACTATCTACATGTTTGATTACAGAGATGTCTACCAAGGGATGGCTTGGATGAGCATTTAATTATACACATGGTAATGCCTTTTTCTTTTTTGGTATAAGTGTTTGTGAGCTCAAAGTTTAGTTTGCACCTTAGCATTTTAACTACTCTGTGAATGTCAGAGAAAGTTGAGACTGTTCGAAACTGTGTTTGGCTCTGTTAGTTTATTTGCTATACTGTCTCCACTTGCAGGAAGGTGCCAACATCTTGGCAGTTAGTTATGGTTCTCCTGGGGCATGTCAATATCCTCGACAGTTCAAACTTGTAAGTGAAGTCTATATCTCAGTTTCTCTTTTTATTTTAAACTCTAACTGAGATAAATAGGACATGGACTTATCCTTTCTTGCCTTCAGTCTAGATTCTGATGTACTGATAAACTATGAATGCAAATGATGTAATTGAGTCATTATGTTTCCGTTTGCCTATTTTTGTCTGGGATTGAATATTCTTGTACAGTATTGCACATTCTTTCTCTATTTTGCTTACTATTTTCAGCAGAAATGGACTGTCTATAAGCGTTCTGTAATATGGTGATAGATCCGCAAAAACATTCGTGAGGAAATACCGTAGGATGAGACATGTGAGAGTATGGTCTTTGATCATTGTAAACATTCCGTAATTGTGAGATTTGGGTGTGGTTTTGAGTGATAAGCGTTTGGTGTCTGCTGCCATATTTTGTGAGTTTGTTTGTGCGAGTCTAATTGACTCCCCCCATATTCTAAATCTCTCAGTCTGCTTATGCCTTATGTATGAGGGGAAGTGTGGTTCAGTGGAAGGATAATCTTTTGTTTTGGATTGATTCGACTTAACTGTTTCCTCTAGTAAACTGAGTAGGAGATTTGCTGCTCTCTCTAAGTGTCACTAGTAGTGACATTTTCCGATAGAATCCGACCTTGGGTTCCATCACATCTCTTGTTTACTTGAACTCTGGAAACCCTACATGATGGAAGAAGGTTACATATTCGTTGTAGGCAATCTAATCTATGTTTTTCTTTTTTGTTTACTGTAGCCAGCAAAATGGACGTTTAACTCTCACACAATTCTGAAAAGCAGTGAGCAGGCGCCAAGGTATAACAATTATTGTGGTCTTCTTGATCAAATGTCTTAACTTTGCATGAGCCTGCACATCTATATTCAACATGTCTTCTATATACCATAAATATTTTTGTCAGTTCATCAAGTTATATCAATAAAAACATTTAGCTTATCCTTACCTGACTGTTTCGCAGAACTCCAATATTCACTGAGGAGATTCTAGGCAGTAGTGAGAATGTAGAGGGAGAAGTTGAACCGCCACCAGAGAGATCATTTTGGGCGAAATATGTGAGTAATACAACAAAAGATGTTTTTGATGATTCCTTTTGTTTTAGGTCTTGATGTAAATTTCATATGATACGCAGTGGATGTATTTGATACCGCTGGGACTCGTAGTGATGAACGCCGTGACACAAGCATCAAACATGGCTGAAGAACCAGCGGGTGGACAGGCAGGAGGCGCACAAGTGCAACAACCTGCGAGGAGAAGATGATTCCACTTTTACTTTCCTCCCAAAGCAATCAAAGGTAGACCACGACGCAATTACTATGAACAAATTCCTTCTTTTACTGAGAAGTCTTTAAATCTTATGATCCCAGGAGGGTACATTTATATATGTGTAGGCCTATTTGGTTATAACTTATAATCCACGCGGAATTAACTGAATTGGTAATTTATGATGGAAATATCGACACGCTCTAGGGAGATATACATGTGTTTGAAGTGAGTTATAAGATATGAATCTGATTGCTAGCTTATGTTGTTTGTAGCTGCAGCTGGTAAGAGATGATGTTTCAACAGATCTTCATGTAAACCATCTTGTCATCATTTGGTTTTGTGTAACCTTTAATTTTAATCCTCGATCATTGTTTTTTTGTACTCAACAAATTGAGAAATCAGAAATCTTCGAACTTGATAGTATCTTTGTTAACTAGAGAGTTCATGACATCTCAAGAACAAAAGACATTGAGCAGCTTCATGTCTTGTTTTTGATCACTTTTTACTTGTGCCACCATGTGTTTGTCAATTGGTATATTTTCTTGTTTGAATTTGAGGGAAGTCAAGTAAGAGAGAAATCATCTTATTTAGACAGATAAAAAATTTAAGAACGTCTAAGATATGTAGCTGATTATTAGAATATCAGTTGAGTTTCTATACAATTCGCGTTGATGTGCTTCAAACTACGGAAGAGTTCAAGACTTTGAAGAATTTCCTATTAGTTACTCAAGATATATTTGAATATTTTCGTCATGTCCACTTGTAGCTACTAAGAGCATCCACAATGGAATATGTGGAAGGATATGTATTAGTGGTGATTTATTAATAAGATAATGTAAGAGGTTAAATTTAGAAACACGGTTATATGAGTTGATTATTGGTGGAACATGTATCTAAGTAATAATTTAATAATATAATAATGTAAAACATATAACATTTTTTAAAAATTAAAAATAACTTTTAAATTGAAAACATAAAAAACTTAAACTAAAATTTACTTCAAAATACAAAGAAACTCAAAATACAATTCCAAATTATTATGAAACAAACAAAACATTAAAGATAGAAATGAAAAACATAAAAACAAACCAACATATTAATTAAAGCACACAAACATTTTATTTTAGTAATACAAAGTTTAAAAACCTTAATCATTATTTGGAAGATGTCCAAATTTAGTCCATATATTCTCAATCAAATCTTGTTTTAATTGGTGATGTACTTGTTTATCACGACTTCTTGTCTCACCATCACCTAGACCCCCGAGATTTGTAACATTATTGACTGATATTGAAAAAAGGGGGCGGTTTCGTTTCCTTCGAATTCTTCTTCGTTATATAGAGTGTATGAATGTCGTTCATTTTCGACAATCATATTATGGAGTATGAGAAATGCTCTCATAATATATGATATTTTGCCTTTCTCCCATAAAAGACATGGGTTTTTAACCATGGCAAATCTAGCTTGAAGGACTCCAAAAGCACGCTCAACATCTTTTCGTGCACCTTCTTGATGTTTTGCAAACAAAACATGTTTCGGGTGTTGTGGTTGTGGGATGGATTTAATAAATGTAGAACCTGCAATAACATTTACAATATAACTGAAATAAGAAACTAAAATCACTTCAATAACATTTAAAACATAAGTGCTAAAGTTAAGACATTATCACATACCTTATCCCTGGATCATTTATGGTGTAGCAGATGGCTAGAATAGGATGACCACCACCGTAGCAAACCCTTGGGAATCCAAACTCAACCTCAGGTTGAGGAGGGTATTGAGTCGCCTGAGCATTGATGAAGCTACTCTCAGCTTTATCCATACGAATCAAAGCTTCTATTTCCTATCCTCAGTGTCATCTGTATACCTAGCATATTGATATGAGGAAGAAGGCTGAGAGTAACTATAATCTTGTCCCATCTTGATACCTAACATGAAAATAAACAAGAATACATCAAAAACAGAAACTCATACAATGTCATATATGTTTTGTTGCAAAGGAAATACAAAGCCGAGTTAATATGCAAGGAAATCAGTTAATAGAATACATATGAAATTAAAACAGAAGATACAAAATTAGTTAATGAAAGAAGAAGCTATTTAGAAAGTTCAGAAACTTTAGTTAATAAAACAGGAAATCACTTAATATAATACATATGAAACTAAACCAGAAGATACAAACTTAGTTAATAAAACAAGAAGCTACTTTCAGAAATAAACTTCTAAGCTAGCTAGAACAGTTCAGCCATCATCTTCTTCTTAAGAACTTTTTCCTCTTCATCAAGTGGTTGTGTCTTGGCAATGAGAGTGTCAAGAATGAACATCTTTTGGAGTTCTTTCTTAAGCTCCATATCCTTTTGTTTATTCTCCCACATCTACTGATACTCTGCAGATGGTGTAGCATTGGCTTTATACCTCTTGGCTTTCATTGCCTTTATACCAAGAGGACTGCTCTCTTGTTCACCAACAACAGATTCTGAAGAGGGTGTAGCATCAGAAGCTTTTCTTTTCTTGCTTGATGTGTTGCTAGTAGGGTTCATAAATGCAATGTTACACCATTTCTGTTCACCTTTCAACACATTCCATGCATGGTCTAGGGTATACTTCTTCTTGTAAATTTTGTAGTAGAGCTCATGATCATTCTTCATGATGTCAACATCATTCATTCCACTAGCTTTTTCATCAACTGCAGCTGCATAGTTTCCACAGAAATGACTGACGTCCCTGCTGATTCTTCCCCACATTTGCTTGCAATTGTCAACAGTTCTTCCTTTAGCACCATTCTTGACATGATCACTTAATGCATAGTAGTCTGCAATCATTTGCCAGAAGGTCCCTGCCCTTTGTTCATTGTCAACAATGACATCCTTCGATGTGTTTAACCAGCCGCTGACTAGGACTAAGTCATATGCAGGGCTCCATTGCCTTCTCTCTCTACGGTCAACTGGTGGCTTAGGTTCTGTGTCTTGAGATTGAGTTGGAGCATAATACTGTTGTGGAGTAAAAGAAGGGATTTGTGTTGTGTCTTGAGAACTACAAGAAGGGATCTGAGATGCATGAGTCTGTTGTGAACTAATAGAAGGGATCTGAGATGTTCTAATGTTTACATTGGGAGAAAAGTGGTCATAAGGGAAGTTAAGAAGGCTAAAGTATCCTTGAGACTGGCTATATGGATTATTATTATGATCCATTGCAAACAGGTTGGTTATGAAAAAGGATGATAGAACATAAATAGAAGTTAGGTTAACAGGGAGAATCAAAGAAGAGAGTAGACAGAAGAGAAAAAGAGTGAAGGCTGGTTTGGTGTTCTCCAAAGAAAAGAAATCGGAAAGGTTATTGGTTTTACCAAAGAAGAGAGATAGAAGATGATGGAGAAAGAGTGAAGGCTAGAATAGTGTTTAATAGGTTAAATAGGTATCAAGTAATAAGTAACAATTCATAACTACCAATGTCTAATTAGAAATAATGACACTTTACACAACTACAAAGCATTCAAGTATCCTAGGTACTAACACAAAATATTCATTAATGTCAAACAGAAATTGGGTACAACAACTAATTAAAGTTCATTCAAGATTCTTTACTCTTTACAACCAAAGAGTACATTAGGTTTTTAACTTCACTAAAAGAAGTTACAAATCTGTCTCTTAAAGTATGATACTTTACTGATTATGTTCTCTTGAGTTTTAACAGAGATCAGGACCATAAATTTTTTCACAGGAAGTTACTGATTTCATCTTTAGAAGTTGTTTTTTGCGTAGCTATAAATGTTGTAAAAGACACACAAAACTACTTCAAAGTGAAAGGTGTGAACAGATTCAATTTCTTTTGAAAACAATCCTATTAAGTAGATCCTATTTATAAACAATAAAAGTCATCTCTTTAACAATAAGCAAAGACTCTTTTGAAAACAATCCTACTAACTATATCAGTTTGTTTAACTAGATAGTACTAAAGCAATTAATGACACCATACTCTTCACTAAGCAAATAGCACCAAATAATTATGAACTACCAACCAAACAACAACCGCATAAGGGAATCAAGTATTACCTATTACTGTCGATGAAAGTTGGTCTTCTTCAGTCGTTGACCTAATATTGTTGTATACTTCAGCTGGTCTAGAGGTAACTTATGAATACAAGATATAATTTCAAAGTTAGAATCCGTTTAAGAAACCAAAAAAAGACTGATAACACATTTGAACAAACTGATAACGATTTTTCTCAGAGACTAAACTACTCAAACCCAAAAACAAACCAACAACCAACTCAAATTTCAGAGATGAAAGCAAACCTAAAGTGACACTCAAATCACAACAAATCTGTCACTAACCTATACACTATAATAAAAACAACAAACACTCAAGCAGGTAACTAAACTGGTCCATCTTTTAATTATATTCTTGCATAAGGTTTGTGACTTACTTTTTACTTTGGAGTTAAAGGGTGGTTTGTTGTGGCTAATCTGATACAACTCCTTGTCTGAAACACCTCACCTACAATCCTCAGAAACAAACCAAAACAGGCAGTTAAGGTTCATCGATCAATGGCAGTAAACAATGACAGTTTAATCTATTTGAACCTAGACTTAATAAACTTTCTGTTTGAAAACATTTTGCAATCCACACAGTGACAAAAATACCTTTAATCCACACTAAAATCAAGTGAATGAACTACAACACCATTCATATCCCATAACAAAAACCGACCATATCATCACTTTTCACAATCAGTCTCTAATTCCTTCTAACCTAACTCACTAATTTGATCAAAAAGCAACCAAACCCATATTCAAAATTGATTTTATATCCTAGTTTCTCATACAAAACCCAAACCTTAAGAACATACAGCGACTCCCAAAACAAAATCCCGAATCTCCAAGTTTCGGATGAGAAGACATACCTTCTTTAGATCGACGGAACCAAAGACTGAGCCAACAATAATGGGATTTGGGAGATAGAGGAGATGATGAGAAATTAGATCGGTGAGGATTTCGCTTTGGCAAAGGTTCGCCGGAGATATGAATCGACGAATAGAATTTCGCTAAACATAAGATGAAAAATGAACAAATTAGACCAAATACGAAGCTGATAACGATTTCTAGGCGGAGGGTGTTCGATTTTGCTAGAAAACAGCCGGAAATCGGATTTGGTGAAAGTTTGGTCGCTGTCGCCGCGAGAGAGAGATGCGCACAAACCCTAGCTTTCGTTTTCTATTTTCCAACAAATGAAAAGTATATTTCATTATCAAAAAACGGGACCAATAACATGGCGCCACATCAACCTCATACCCGAAGCAAAACACTTCTTCGCGAAGACACGAGATACACATCCTTCTTCACTGTTTGTATTATATCCTATTATTTAAACACTCTAACATCTTTCGGTGTATACCGTTAAAGATGGTCTAAGCTGTTGGGAATGTCCCGAAATCATCTCAGTACTTACTCTAGATGTAGTTGTTTGTCGAAATCATACTATCATCTAATACTAGGTAATCATGATGCTTTGCTAGAAGCTTCTCATGACTAGTGAGTTATGAACTCATTACTAGTATCATTTGATCCTACAGGGTCACACACCTAAGCAAACAGGATGCACTTAAGCAAGGAATGTGTAATGAGGAAAGGTGTCGATCGACACCAACATGGTGGTATCGATCGACACTAAGTGCGGACCGAAATAGAGATTTCGGCCCAATGACTTAAAATTGTTTCGGCTCGGCCCGTGAGCAATTGGGCCTTATCCCGTGCCTATATAAAGGATATGAGGCACGAGATTTTGACCTAAAGTTTTGTCTCTCCTCTCCAGTTAACACAAGTTCCTCTGCAAGATCTTATTCCAGGCACTAGCATCCCTGCAGATTCCTGTTTGTGTGAGTGTGGACTCCAGTAGAGGCGCAGCACGTGAGGCGCTTCCAGATCTCTGATTCCTGATATCAATCCGCTGCAATCTCCAGGTATCATCGAGATCTATTGGATTCAAGTTTACAAACCTTAGATCCTAGGCTTCAGGAATTGTCTTAGGTTGATTAATAGAGATTAATCTGGTAAAAACCTGTTAGAAATTCCTTCATAAGCATCCTTGATACATCCTTTTCATTTGTGTCCCATCAATGATAATTAATTTTCTCAAGTACTTATACCCCGATCCAAATGCTCTAAAATCGAAAGAAAATACTTGAAGAGTGTTTCATCATTCGTGTCCTCTGTTGTGTGGACATCTATTATGGTCTCCAGGTTCGCAGTTTTCAGCAAATGCAAGTACGTTGTTAAGTACATATAACTTCTTTCTTTGCTTCCACGTGCACGACATATAGCCAATTCTTTTGCATTCCATGCTTTTATATACGATATTATCACGTTCAATTCAGACAACACCATCTCTGGGAGGTCACATGCACGTGGTCCTTTATTCCCATTAGCAAATTTTGACCTCATTAGCTCTGCTAATATTCGTGCTGTAGCATTCTTTCTGTACCTTGACCTGTATGACACATCGCAACAATGTTTGAGTTGCGTTTTTCTAATTTCTAAATTGTCTAAATTTTTGTGATTACGACAAAGATCCTCCATTTACATTTTGGGTTCACACAAACATCTAAGACCCTCTTTTTTGGCATGCCTCTTGTCTAGATGCAAACAATTTGTTCTTCGAATCTTGGGATTGCTAATAGTTTGAGCAATAGTTGACCATTTTGAATAAATTCTTTTTGGGACCTTTAGCCGTTTCCCTCGGTGGTCGATCAATTCGAGATTTCCCAAATTTTGTCCAAAAATACAGTCTATTAACTCCATGAGTGGCTCACTGTATTGATTTACCCATCTTGTAGTCAAATACCAATCTGAGACAACAAAATCTTCAGGCTTCTGCTTCTTCTGCAATATAATCCGCAATACATATCGACAAGGTTTCCCTGTCATACTCCACCTCCTACATGCACAAGTTTTTGTATTCATGTCAACCCTAAAACTATAGCTATGTTCTGTTACTTCATTATGGTCATTACCACAAGGTATTACTTGAAAATACATCTTGTGTTTCTCTTCTTCTTCAACAATGGGTTTGGCCACATTTAAGCTAAACTTTTTTTGATGATTCATAGTCTTCTTCTTCCTCATATCATTACGTATCATACATTGGTGTCTGATGGTCTCCAACATCTCTATTAATGGCATCTCCCGTGCTTTACAAATCAACATAATTTGCATAGGCCGTCGATTACAAGATTTGCAACATCGTTCATCACGCTTGCACAATTTCACAAGCAAAAGAGCAAGTTGAGGAATATGGTTCAGTCTGAAGATTAGAATACATCTAAGTGGTCAAAGGAAGAAGGAGAAAAGCAAATCAAAACATTTCTTTGGCAAGAAAGCTTTTGGAAGAGTGTATTATATGTTTTAAAGTTGGCAGGTACTCTTGTTAAAGTACTTCGAAGGGTTGATATAGAGAAAACACCGCCTAGGGGATACATATAAGCAGCCATGGATCAAGCTAAGGTGACAATTATGAAGACATTCAATTTGAGAGAAGAACAATACAAAAAGGCGTTTGAGTTCATTGACAAAAGATGGTAGTGTCAACTTCATTGGCATTTGCATGCACATGGTTATTTTTTAAATCCAGAAATTCGTTATGCTTATCCTGATGATATTTGTTGTGAGAAAGTTGAGAAAAGTTTGGTTGATTGTATTGGAAGGTTGGTTCCGGAAACTGAGATGACCATGCTTTTATCCACGCTTTTATTTTAGTGCTAATTCACATAATCATGTTTATATTATTAATTACATATTTTTTAGCATCTGTTTTTATTGATGTAAACTTTATAACGTTTTTTGTAAGTGATGTAAACAAAAATTAATAATTACATATTTACATCAGTTACTTATTTGATATAAATATATATTTTAATATCAATTTTGTTAAAATGATACAAACTAATAAAAAAATGTATCAATTTTATAGAATTGATGCTAAACTAGTTAATTAAAACATCAATTATTATAATTGATGCTAAATTATATATATTTGTTTCATTTAAAAATAATTGATTTAAAATAATATCACTTAATTTTTTGATACAATTTAAATGATACAATACATCCTTTTTTTGTAGTGCAACCTTCTAAAGTTTTCTCATCTTCATTACCTAAATCACCACAACCTTCTAAATTTTTCTCATTTACCTCATGACCATAACCATCAACTATATTGTGATCACCATCATCGTCTTCATTCTCCTTCACCGTGAAAATATCAACGGCTTTTGTGTAATGTGTAACTCTACACATACTCACAAAACTATTATTTCTATTACACATAACCTTCAGATCCGACAAGTTCTCAAATGGAAGTTTATACCAAAACATATTCTCAGACAAAGACACGTTCAACAAATCGACCAAGTTCTCCAACACTGACTCCTTGGCATTCAAGTTTGTAAATCTCTCCCCCATCATATTTGAGATGATCGACAATGATACTAAACTTTCCACCATCGGAGATTTGGAAAGCTACATCTTCAAAGGTGAAAAAAAAAAAAACAAAAAACCATGTTTTCAGAATTTGACATTCTATCGAACACTTTGTTCAAGTTTTTTTTCTTTGTGTCCCATTAAATCAAACTATAATTTTCAATAGACACACTCATTCAATTCATCCAAGCGATACAAATATGCACAATCGACATCAAAATTTACAAAAAAAAACTCAAAGACAATCGATTAAAAATACTTCTAAATTAAATCGAAATTTACCTCATTTTTTACAGTGATTTACAAATTGATTTTCAACTCTCTTCAACAGCATAAACTAAGTAAGTTTGGATTTATCGGCTCTTCACACTAAAAATCGAAAACTCTCAAATTAATTTCCATCACCGTAATCCCCCGTGTGTTACTGCCGGAAAGAGAAAGAAGAACCGGAATATAGTCGTAACTTTTGAATAGGATGACTTGTAAAAATGATAATAAAGTTGAAAACCAATGAAAGTGTTTGACCTAAATGGTTTATATTGTATTTAATTGCAAATGACAAACTTTTTCGTCTAGTTGTATCCATTTCATTCATTTTGCATAACTTTGTTGGTTTGTTGTCCCTTAAATAATCAAAATAGCATGGTTGTTTTATGATAGAGATGCTTGGAAGAGATCTTTTGATATTGCTCCAACAATGATCTGCTCTTGTTATGGATGTTTCCCATTCTAGCTTATCCAAATATATTTTCCCACCATATACTTGTCCTCTGCATAACATGAGAACCCCATATAAATATATGCCTTTTTTGTATAAACCTTCAGCAGATGCATGGAGATGATGTTGGTCGGTGTTTGTGTTGTTGCTGTAGAAGTACTCTTTTACAACTTGGATGTAGTGTGTTTCAACATTACGGGTTTGTAGACATTTCTCCATGAGTGCTTGGTAATTGTTTAATATTGCTAATGGGTTCATGGCTAGTGGTCTGAAGTTGAGATTTTTGGAAACTCTGTCATCTTGAGAGGCAATTCCTAGTTCATGGACAACTTGCATGTAATGACGAACATCTCAGCGGCTAGATTGTGCTACCCTAGATATAATATCGCCTAGAAGATTTTGGGATAGGTTTTCTAAGGGTAATAACTTTTGTTTGGGAGCCATTTTATCCCTTTATTTTGTGGTTTGAATATATGTATACCTATCCTCAGTGTCATCTGTATACCTAGCATATTGATATGAGGAAGAAGGCTGAGAGTAACTATAATCTTGTCCCATCTTGATACCTAACATGAAAATAAACAAGAATACATCAAAAACAGAAACTCATACAATGTCATATATGTTTTGTTGCAAAGGAAATACAAAGCCGAGTTAATATGCAAGGAAATCAGTTAATAGAATACATATGAAATTAAAACAGAAGATACAAAATTAGTTAATAAAAGAAGAAGCTATTTAGAAAGTTCAGAAACTTAGGGGGGTGTATTGGACTTGACATTTGAAGAATTTAAGTTTTAGTGAGTTTTAATATGATTTTAGGAAAGTTGTTAGGATTTATTGTAAAATCCTTCTAAATACCACCTAAAAGCATGAGATTTCGATTTCTGTATTTTTAACTAAAAAAGTCTTCTCAAATCCCTTAAAGTCGTTTAAAATCAAATCCTGAAAGTATTTCAATAACAGTGGATTTTAAAGTGGAATTAACAATCACTAGTTCAATAACACTAAATTTCATTGGATTTTAAAGTGGATTTAAAAATCACTAGTTCAATAATACTAAATTTCATTAGACTTTTTAAAATACATGATTCAATAACATATGATTTGTGATTTTAAAACAAATCATTTCAAATGCCAAGTCCAATACAC
This sequence comes from Erysimum cheiranthoides, assembly GCA_011420285.2. Lineage (NCBI taxonomy): Eukaryota > Viridiplantae > Streptophyta > Magnoliopsida > Brassicales > Brassicaceae > Erysimum > Erysimum cheiranthoides. The sequence goes on along the minus strand of CM022179.2, from coordinate 9,813,602 downwards.
CCCCCTTAGTTAATAAAACAGGAAATCACTTAATATAATACATATGAAACTAAACCAGAAGATACAAACTTAGTTAATAAAACAAGAAGCTACTTTCAGAAATAAACTTCTAAGCTAGCTAGAACAGTTCAGCCATCAGCTTCTTCTTAAGAACTTTTTCCTCTTCATCAAGTGGTTGTGTCTTGGCAATGAGAGTGTCAAGAATGAACATCTTTTGGAGTTCTTTTTTAAGCTCCATATCCTTTTGTTTATTCTCCCACATCTGCTGATACTCTGCAGATGGTGTAGCATTGGCTTTATACCTCTTGGCTTTCATTGCCTTTATACCAAGAGGACTGCTCTCTTGTTCACCAACAACAGATTCTGAAGAGGGTGTAGCATCAGAAGCTTTTCTTTTCTTGCTTGATGTGTTGCTAGTAGGGTTCATAAATGCAATGTTACACCATTTCTGTTCACCTTTCAACACATTCCATGCATGGTCTAGGGTATACTTCTTCTTGTAAATTTTGTAGTAGAGCTCATGAGCATTCTTCATGATGTCAACATCATTCATTCCACTAGCTTTTTCATCAACTGCAGCTGCATAGTTTCCACAGAAATGACTGACGTCCCTGCTGATTCTTCCCCACATTTGCTTGCAATTGTCAACAGTTCTTCCTTTAGCACCATTCTTGACATGATCACTTAATGCATAGTAGTCTGCAATCATTTGCCAGAAGGTCCCTGCCCTTTGTTCATTGTCAACAATGACATCCTTCGATGTGTTTAACCAGCCGCTGACTAGGACTAAGTCATATGCAGGGCTCCATTGCCTTCTCTCTCTATGGTCGACTGGTGGCTTAGGTTCTGTGTCTTGAGATTGAGTTGGAGCATAATACTGTTGTGGAGTAAAAGAAGGGATTTGTGTTGTGTCTTGAGAACTACAAGAAGGGATCTGAGATGCATGAGTCTGTTGTGAACTAATAGAAGGGATCTGAGATGTTCTAATGTTTACATTGGGAGAAAAGTGGTCATAAGGAAAGTTAAGAAGGCTAAAGTATCCTTGAGACTGGCTATATGGATTATTATTATGATCCATTGCAAACAGGTTGGTTATGAAGAAGGATGATAGAACATAAATAGAAGTTAGGTTAACAGGGAGAATCAAAGAAGAGAGTAGACAGAAGAGAAAAAGAGTGAAGGCTGGTTTGGTGTTCTCCAAAGAAAAGAAATCGGAAAGGTTATTGGTTTCACCAAAGAAGAGAGATAGAAGATGATGGAGAAAGAGTGAAGGCTACAAGATCATCTCGTTCTTTTATATACAAAAATGGAAAAAATAGAGGTACATCATTTAGTCAACAAGAAGATGTGTTCTTATGTCATTTGTATTCAAAAATATCACAAGATCCAATTATTAATAATAACCAAGGTCAATAAAATTTTGGAAGTACAATGAAAAAAAAAAAAGAGAGTTGGGAAATTAGAAGCAACACATATTTAGAAGGTATGATGGGTACCATTCTTTTTGCTATTAAGAATTTGAAGACTGTGTGATCCAAGTGAAGAATATGCATCTAAGTGGAGCATCCAAAAATCACATTATAAGCATACATATTTAATAAATATTACGTTATTATATAATCTATATATATAATATATGTATATGTATTTAACAAAGTCTTACGTTCCAAATACACATGTAGATGGGAAAAGCAAAGCAACTAATTTTACAAAAGTCAAGCTTAAAAAACGTTTTAAATTTGATCATGTGTGAAATTTGTTGAAAGATATTTCAAAATTTACAAACAATGTCAACACCGGTATTTCTAATATTCCTAACATTGAGAACGATATCGTCGACTCTTCAACATCACAATCTCTAGGAATGTATTCATTTTCAATCAATTTAAGCAGTGATGATAATGGATCAAATTCATCACAACATAACATTGGATCGAAAGCAAAACTTTTAAATAAAATTGATGAAGATAATAATTCACCCGTTAACACTTTGGTTTCGTCAAATAAAAAATTTTATTATTTCTTAAAAGAGAGTGCATCAATTAGGAGCAAGGGTTATGAGAAGCATCAATTACGTATGCACAATCAAGCAAAAGAAAATAGCTCTAAAAGAAATAGAGCATGAATATAAAATATTATTAACACGTTTAAGCGATATTGATGATAGTAATACTCGTGAGTTTATACGATCTGAACAAACAAAAATTATATAGAAAAAGAAATCAAGAACATCAAGAACCTCCAATTACACCAAATCTTTGTGGACAATATTTTGGTGATCTTAGAGGTTCACGATCAAATTTATCTGAATATTAGTTTTGTATTATGAATTTTAATTTGTGTAATATTTATGTGTCCATGTATTTATAATTTTTTGTTATTTGATTATGCGTGTTCATATATTTTTTTAAAGTATTATAATATTATTTAAATTTGTGTTGACCCTCAAATTTGAGAATGCACTATTTACACACTAAAAATGAGGGTTTAAGCGTTTAGTGAGGGTTTAAGAGTTTGTTGGAGTTCAAAAAACCTCAAAATTTAAGAGATGTTAATTAATATGGGTTTCTAGTCCGTGGGCCTGAAAACGGGCTTAGCGTTAAGACTTTAGCTCGTAGCTCGGTTAAAAACATGTAAAATAAACGGATTTTTTTATTTTATTTTATTATTATTCTTTAAGCCACAACGACGCCGTTTTTTGTGACGATCTTCTTTGCTAATTCTCTTCCTCCACGAGCAGACGCGACCTAAATGTTCAGACGGAATTCTCCGCAGGAGAAGTAAAGAGCTTTGCGATTCAGGTAAAATTTGTCGTTCTCTGTTAATACAAGAATCATAGATTAATGGTTGTTAATTCTTAATCACTAAGCCGCCGTAGTTCAAAGAATTTGAGGTAATTTTCGATAGATTTTTGTAAATTCTTTGAAATTTCTGTAGATTTGTGTTAATTTTTGTTGATGTTGCATAAATTTTCTCAGGATTTGTTCTAATTCATGGGTTTGATTTTTTTTGTATCATGTCTAATTCGTTTTATTACCATAAGCATATAGTGTATTAGAAGTTCTAATTGAGAACTTTTAGCTTCAGCTGTTTGAAACGTTCTTAAGCTCTGTTTGTTTGTTCACGAACTAAAATTTTGTTGTTAGGTTCTGTGAATCTGTGATGACTAAAAGGTATGTGCTTTGATGAATCAGGAAGTTTAATGTCCGTTTGTTTTGTTACATTAAATTTAGGTTTTGTTTGGTATTTTTCAATTCTTGGTAGATTTTGACTTATCAATACTTTAGATTCTTCAAGTTTCCAGATTGGCAGATTATGCAATGTTTGGGGTTAACTAAGAAAGAGAATTTTGATATGATCCTCAAAATTTTTGATTTTATGTGTTGTTGCGGGTAATGAACATGTCGATGGTTATTGGGAATTTATGGTTTCAGCTAGGGGTGTCAAACGGGCATGTCCGCGCTCATTGGGCCCGCCTGTGTTGGACTTCATAATTGCAATGAACTATGAATAAAGCATTGAGACTTAAAAACTAACCACAAACATTTATAATGAACTATGAAAGGACCACATGAAATAAGCGATTATGAAGTATAAGCATAGCACACAAAATCAAACACCTTATCAAACCACAAACAATTTTAATGATTAACATTTGTTTGTTCAATAATATTCTATAACACCAATCCAAACACGCTTGTATCAACTATGACAAGACCACAAACTTGTTATAATTCACAAACACATCTCACACAAATGAATGTCAGAGAAACCACTAGTGATTTATGAAACTGACTTTATCAACATCATTCGTCAACTCGATCTACTGTGAACCTAACATACATGGAATTAAACCATACCATAAATAAACAATATACAAACAATAAACACACAATACATGCCAAGAGAAGATGAATGACCGTATCTTTGATTTGGACAAACAAAGCAAAGAGAAGATGAAGGAGTAGAGGAGTAGCAATCATAATGAAATCAACAAAGAGAAAATGAAGGATCCGATAAACAGGCTAGAGGGAAGAAGAGACATCGTTTAAATTGCCTAAAAAATGAGGGTTTATGTGTTTAATGAGGGTTTAAGAGTTTGTTGGGGTTCAAAAAACCTCAAAATTTAAGAGATTGATAGCTTGCTGGCGATGCTCTAAAAATGAAACAATTTATCTCTAGTAACACTCTTTATAATCTTCAGTGCAAGAGTATTTGCTGCAATATTAGCAAGGTAGAAATTACAAACCTCAAATACATTTTTCACAATACGAATACGATCCAAAATAAAAAGTTTTTTTGTAACAACGATGTTTTACTATCTAGAGATGTTAATTAATATGGGTTTTATAGTCCGTGGGCCTAAAAACGGGCTTAGCATTAAGACTTTATTATTTTTATTATTCTTTAAGCCACAACGACGCCGTTTCTTGTGACGATCTTCTTTGCTATTCTCTTCCTCCACGAGCAGACGCGACCTAAATGTTCAGACGGAATTCTCCGTAGGAGAAGTAAAGAGCTTTGCGATTCAGGTAAAATCTGTCGTTCTCTGTTAATACAAGAATCATAGATTAATGGTTGTTAATTCTTAAACACTAAGCCGCCGTAGTTCAAAGAATTTGAGGTAATTTTCGATAGATTTTTTGTAAATTCTTTGAAATTTCTGTAGATTTGTGTTAATTTTTGTTGATGTTGCATAAATTTTCTCAGGAATTCTTCTAATTCATGGGTTTGATTTTTTTTGTATCATGTCTAATTCGTTTTATTACCATAAGCATATAGTGTATTACAAGTTCTAATTGAGAACTTTTAGCTTCAGCTATTTGAAACCTTCTTAAGCTCTGTTTATTTGTTCACGAATTAAAATTTTGTTGTTAGGTTTTGTGAATCTGTGATGACTAAAAGGTATGTGCTTTGATGAATCAGGAAGTTTAATGTCCGTTTGTTTTGTTACATTAAATTTAGGTTTTGTTTGGTATTTTTCAATTCTTGGTAGATTTTGACTTATCAATACTTTAGATTCTTCAAGTTTCCAGATTGGCAGATTATGCAATGTTTGGGGTTAACTAAGAAAGAGAATTTTGAGATGATACTCAAATTTTTTGATTTTATGTGTTGTTGTTGCGGGTAATGAACATGTCGATGGTTATTGGGGATTTATGGTTTCAGCTAGAGGTGTCAAACGGGCATGCCCGCGCCCATTGGCCCTCCGTGTTGGACTTCATAATTGCAATGAACTATGAATAAAGCATTGAGACTTAAAAACTAACCACAAACATTTATAATGAACTATGAAAGGATCACATGAAATAAGCGATTATGAAGTATAAGCATAGCACAAAAAATCAAACACCTTATCAAACCACAAACAATTTTAATGATTAACATCTGTTTATTCAACAATATTCTATAACACCAATCCAAACACGCTTGTATCAACTATGACAAGACCACAAACTTGTTATAATGCACAAACACATCACACACAAATGAATTTCAGAGAAACCACTAGTGATTTATGAAACTGACTTTATCAACATCATTCGTCAACGCGATCTACTGTGAACCTAACGGACATAGAAATAAACCATACCATAAATAAACAATATACAAACAATAAACAAACAATACATGCCAAGAGAAGATGAATGACCGTATCTTTGATTTGGACAAACAAAGCAAAGAGAAGATGAAATAAGCGATTGTGAAGTATAAGCATAGCACAAAAAATCAAACACCTTATCAAACTACAAACAATTTTAATGATTAACATCTGTTTGTTCAACAATATTCTATAACACCAATCCAAACACGCTTGTATCAACTATGACAAGACCACAAACTTGTTATAATTCACAAACACATCACACACAAATGAATGTCAGAGAAACCACTAGTGATTTATGAAACTGACTTTATCAACATCATTCGTCAATGCGATCTACTGTGAACTTAACGGACATGGAAATAAACCATACCATAAATAAACAATATACAAACAATAAACAAACAATCCATGCCAAGAGAAGATGAATGACCGCATCTTTGATTTGGATAAACAAAGCAAAGAGAAGATGAAGGAGTAGAGGAGTAGCAATCATAATGAAATCAACAAAGAGAAAATGAAGGAATCCGATAAACAGGTTAGAGAGAAGAGTCATCGTTTAAATTGCCTAAATCCAAATCGAAAAGGACGACCAAGATTGGAACGCCTTAGATCGAAATCAGAGAAAGGATTTGTCCGTCGAGATGAGTGAAATCGGCGGAGTATATGTCGAGATGAGTGAAATCGGCGGAGAATCCGTCGAGATTAGTGAAGTCGGCGGAGAATCCGTCGAGATTAGTGAAGTCGGCGGAGAATCCGTCGAGATTAGTGAAGTCGGCGGAGATCAGTTGGAGAAGAAACTTTATCGAGAGAGAGAAATCCTAGAGAAGAAGAAGAGATTTTCCGCGACAAAGAAAAATGATTTTTCCTTTACCAAAAATAATACCCAATCAGATAGTGCCACATAAGACTAAGATTTCGACCAAAAAAAATCCTCCGCAAGACTCGACTCTTCTAAATAATGCACTATTCTCATTTTTTAAAAAATTTTTAATCCTAAGATTTTGGCAAAGTTTATGCCGATAAAGATGGTCTAAAGAAGCATCAAACTGAAAAAAATTTTAAACCAGAAAAAAAAAATCAAAATTGTTTTTAGCATAGATCCGTATGAGAGAAAGAAACGCGTACCTCAAAATGCAAGCGGCTGGTATGAAAAAAAGGGCGTTAGGGCAGATAGTATTATATAGTGGTGGAGCGAACAAACTAAAAAGTTAGGGCCACTTACATGATTTAGATGTGGCTTCTCGAGCACGAAATGTGACAGAGGAACATCAAGAATAGGAGTTAATCCCGCCACAGTCTTCCAGGACAGTGAATACTTTTAAATCTCTTGAAAGTAAAATGATGAGGGCTATGAATACAGGATTTAAAGAGCTCAATAAGAAGATTGAGACGTAGTATAATATCTTAACCAAAAAGGTGACAGATATTAAATTTTGTGTGAACGATGCATTGAATAAAGGTAAAAGGAATGATGCATCAGTAAACGGTGAGATGGAAACTGGGTTTGAGAAGGATGCATCAGTAAATGGTGAGATGGAAACTGGGTTTTAGAAGGATGCATCAGTAAATGGTGAGATGGAAACTGGGTTTGAGAAAGAAGCATCAGTAGATGATGAGATGGGAACTGAGTTTGAGAAAGAAGCATCAATAGATGGTTAGATGGGAACTGAGTTTGAGAAGGAAGCAAATGAGGCTGATGAGATGGTCCGAACTAATCTGATGCCTAAAGCAAACTAAAAAATGGTTGCCCCATACCGATTTTTTCACACAACAAAAACGATATAATAGTTAACAAAAAAACAACAACAGAATATTTTTAACTTAATTTCTTAAAATATGTAAGAACAAACAAAAAATGTTACCTAAAAAAAAAAGAAAGACAAAAACATCAAATTTTTTTTATCATGAAAGATAATCCTTCTTGCTTTCGCTCCTGCAAACTCATTCATCAATTTTGGATAATCGAGATTCTCAACCAAATCTTGTTCTATAGATATTATTGGCAAGCCATTCAATCGCTGTTGAGACATAGTCGAACGTAGATAATTCTTTATGAGATTCAGTTTTGAAAAAATTCTTTCCGCACAAGCAATTGAAATTGGAATCGTGAGTAGTATGCAATAAGCAATCCAAGTGTTTGGATAACAACCATCCAATCTTTTTAAAAATTCCAACACTTCGATAGGCTTTGTAACTTCTTTTGGAAACACATCTCTTAGATGATTAAGTTCCATAAACAAATCTTCTCCTTCTACATCTGAATGCACATCATGTTTTAAAGTAGTTTCAAGCTTCATACAAGATGTCATCAGCTCTTCATATTTCCCCGGCCCTGAAATTGCTCAAATCTTACCTCAAGAGACATTATAGCTTGATCCATTATGTTAATGAAGTAATCAATCCTGAAACTTTCCTCCGCATTTAATGTTTTATTTTCAGCAACCTTCTCAACACTTTCACCATATTGCATTTTTTTTTTCATTAAACACTTCCGTTTTGTAGGAAATACGGGTTCAATATCCATCTCAATGGTAATTCTTGTAACAAAAATTATACATAAAATGAAATCAAGAACAACAAGAACCTCCAATTACACCAAATCTTTGTGGACAATATTTTAGTGATCTTAGAGGTTCACGATCAAATTTATCTGAATATTAGTTTTGTATTATGATTTGTGTAATGTTTATGTGTCCATGTATTTATATTTTTTTGTTATTTGATTATGTGTGTTCATATATTTTTTTAATTATTGTAATATTATTTAAATTTGTGTTAACCAGGGCCGGTCCTCATGTTTCTGTGGCCTAAAGCACAAAAAAAAAATTTATAGTCTATTAATTTTTTTTGTTAATTTTAAAAACTAAAATTATATACATTTTTACATTAGTGTTAAATTATTTTTCTATTATTTTTTTGTTTATGTAAAAAAGTTATTTAACTTCATATGTGTTTTAGATTTAATAGTAAATATTTCTTATACTGTAATAAAGTAAAATACACTAGACTTAAAGAACTCATTTTAAAAGCCAAAATTATACTTTTTATAATTAAACTATTGAAACATAGTTCTAAAAAATAATTTTTTTTTTTTTTTTTTATATTAATAAAAATATTACATGGGCCTCCCTCAAAGAGGGGTGGGCCTCGGCCCAATTACAAAACCCTAACTACAGTTACAAAAGAGGAAACTCTAGCCGTCACCGGAAATTCTCAAGCCATCCCCGGAGGGTGCAGATCGGACCCTGGCGAATGACCGGCGAGCAGAAAACCCTAGCACCACCGCCGGCGAAAGCAAAGCCCACTGTTTTGCGGCGGAAACCACCAAAAACAGCCAAAGACAGAAGCTTTCGGATCCCGGCTCCGACTTCGCTCCAGCGGTTCCGCCAACCCACTACAAGCTTTCCGGCATGCTTAGTTCTCCGACAAGCCGGCTCTCCGATGTCGGAGCCTGACGGAGCGCTCCAACACCATCAGATCTAGCCCTGCTCCCTCCAGATCCGGCGAGATTCCGGTCTCCTCAAGAAAGAAAAACGCTTCATCCGGTCCGGTGATTTCGCTTGCGCGACGGAGAAGGGCCCTCAACTCCGATTCACTAGGACTAGCAATAGCTGCCTCCGCCTTCCGTCGACTTCCGCTGCCGTCGTAGCCTGCGAACCAAGCGGTGGAGCCGCAAAAGGATTCTCTGAGACTCCTCCGGCGTCTTCAACCAGGCTCTACTGTGAATCCTCTCTTCGCTCGAGTCGCGGCCTCTTCAGCATCGATCGGAAAGTGGGCTGCCGTCGCCGGATGAGGTTTTCTTTCACACTCCTGTAGCGGTTAGGAATCGCCGAGACCAGCCTAAGGAAACGAAAGGCAAGAAAAGGACGAGAGAGAGAGGCTATCTCACGGCGGCGGCACAAGGCCGGAGCCGGAGATAGCCTCGGAGGCGGCGGAGGAGGCTGGGAAAACCCTAGATCTACTTTTGGTTGAGAGAGAGCACTCGCGCGTGCTACGCGTTTTTCCTAAAAAATAATTTTGTATGACTTGAACCCTCGTTAATGAGCACAAATAATGAGAGAAGACCACTACACTACTAACTCCTTTTTAAATGTGGCCTTCAAAATTTGTTAATAATATGTGGCCTAAAGCATATTGCTTTACTTGCCTTAGGCAAGGACCGGGCCTGGTGTTAACCCTCAAATTTGAGAATGTACTATTTACACTCTAAAAAATGAGGGATTAAGTGTTTAATGAGGGTTTAAGAGTTTTTTGGAGTTCAAAATTTAAGAGATTGATAGCTTGCTGGCGATGCTCTAAAAATGAAACAATTTATCTCTAGTAACACTCTTTATAATCTTCAGTGCAAGAGTATTTCCTGCAATATTAGCAAGGTAGAAATTACAAACCTCAAATACATTTTTCACAATACGAATACGATCCAAAATAAAAAGTTTTTTTGTAACAACGATGTTTTACTATCTAGATATATTAATTAATATGGGTTTATAGTCCGTGGGCCTAAAAACGGGCTTAGCATTAAGACTTTATTATTTTTATTATTCTTTAAGCTACAACGACGCCGTTTCTTGTGACGATCTTCTTTGCTATTCTCTTCCTCCACGAGCAGACGCGACCTAAATGTTCAGACGGAATTCTCCGCAGGAGAAGTAAAGAGCTTTGGGATTCAGGTAAAATCTGTCGTTCTCGGTTAATACAAGAATCATAGATTAATGGTTGTTAATTCTTAAACACTAAGCCGCCGTAGTTCAAAGAATTTGAGGTAATTTTCGATAAATTTTTTGTAAATTCTTTGAAATTTCTGTAGATTTGTGTTAATTTTTGTTGATGTTGCATAAATTTTCTCAGGAATTCTTCTAATTCATGGGTTTGATTTTTTTTGTATCATGTCTAATTCGTTTTATTACCATAAGCATATAGTGTATTACAAGTTCTAATTGAGAACTTTTAGCTTCAGCTATTTGAAACCTTCTTAAGCTCTGTTTATTTGTTCACGAATTAAAATTTTGTTGTTAGGTTTTGTGAATCTGTGATGACTAAAAGGTATGTGCTTTGATGAATCAGGAAGTTTAATGTCCGTTTGTTTTGTTACATTAAATTTAGGTTTTGTTTGATATTTTTCAATTCTTGGTAGATTTTGACTTATCAATACTTTAGATTCTTCAAGTTTCCAGATTGGCAGATTATGCAATGTTTGGGGTTAACTAAGAAAGAGAATTTTGAGATGATACTCAAATTTTTTGATTTTATGTGTTGTTGTTGCGGGTAATGAACATGTCGATGGTTATTGGGGATTTATGGTTTCAGCTAGAGGTGTCAAACGGGCATGCCCGCGCCCATTGGCCCTCCGTGTTGGACTTCATAATTGCAATGAACTATGAATAAAGCATTGAGACTTAAAAACTAACCACAAACATTTATAATGAACTATGAAGGGATCACATGAAATAAGCGATTATGAAGTATAAACATAGCACAAAAAATCAAACACCTTATCAAACCACAAACAATTTTAATGATTAACATCTGTTTATTCAACAATATTCTATAACACCAATCCAAACACGCTTGTATCAACTATGACAAGACCACAAACTTGTTATAATGCACAAACACATCACACACAAATGAATGTCAGAGAAACCACTAGTGATTTATGAAACTGACTTTATCAACATCATTCGTCAACGCGATCTACTGTGAACCTAACGGACATAGAAATAAACCATACCATAAATAAACAATATACAAACAATAAACAAACAATACATGCCAAGAGAAGATGAATGACCGTATCTTTGATTTGGACAAACAAAGCAAAGAGAAGATGAAATAAGCGATTGTGAAGTATAAGCATAGCACAAAAAATCAAACACCTTATCAAACTACAAACAATTTTAATGATTAACATCTGTTTGTTCAACAATATAACACCAATCCAAACACGCTTGTATCAACTATGACAAGACCACAAACTTGTTATAATTCACAAACACATCACACACAAATGAATGTCAGAGAAACCACTAGTGATTTATGAAACTGACTTTATCAACATCATTCGTCAATGCGATCTACTGTGAACCTAACGGACATGGAAATAAACCATACCATAAATAAACAATATACAAACAATAAACAAACAATCCATGCCAAGAGAAGATGAATGACCGCATCTTTGATTTGGATAAACAAAGCAAAGAGAAGATGAAGGAGTAGAGGAGTAGCAATCATAATGAAATCAACAAAGAGAAAATGAAGGAATCCGATAAACAGGTTAGAGAGAAGAGTCATCGTTTAAATTGCCTAAATCCAAATCGAAAAGGACGACCAAGATTGGAACGCCTTAGATCGAAATCAGAGAAAGGATTTGTCCGTCGAGATGAGTGAAATCGACGGAGTATATGTCGAGATGAGTGAAGTCGGCGGAGAATCCGTCGAGATTAGTGAAGTCGGCGGAGAATCCGTCGAGATTAGTGAAGTCGGCGGAGAATCCGTCGAGATTAGTGAAGTCGGCGGAGAATCCGTCGAGATTAGTGAAGTCGGCGGAGAATCCGTCGAGATTAGTGAAGTCGGCGGAGAATCCGTCGAGATTAGTGAAGTCGGCGGAGAATCCGTCGAGATTAGTGAAGTCGGCGGAGATCAATTGGAGAAGAAACTTTATCGAGAGAGAGAAACCCTAGAGAAGAAGAAGAGATTTTCCGCGACAAAGAAAAATGATTTTTCCTTTACCAAAAATAATACCCAATCAGATAGTGCCACATAAGACTAAGATTTCGACCAAAAAAAATCCTCCGCAAGACTCGACTCTTCTAAATAATGCACTATTCTCATTTTTTAAAAAATTTTTAATCCTAAGATTTTGGCAAAGTTTATGCCGATAAAGATGGTCTAAAGAAGCATCAAACTGAAAAAAATTTTAAACCAGAAAAAAAAAATCAAAATTGTTTTTAGCATAGATCCGTATGAGAGAAAGAAACGCGTACCTCAAAATGCAAGCGGCTGGTATGAAAAAAAGGGCGTTAGGGCAGATAGTATTATATAGTGGTGGAGCGAACAAACTAAAAAGTTAGGGCCACTTACATGATTTAGATGTGGCTTCTCGAGCACGAAATGTGACAGAGGAACATCAAGAATAGGAGTTAATCCCGCCACAGTCTTCCAGGACAGTGAATACTTTTAAATCTCTTGAAAGTAAAATGATGAGGGCTATGAATACAGGATTTAAAGAGCTCAATAAGAAGATTGAGACGTAGTATAATATCTTAACCAAAAAGGTGACAGATATTAAATTTTGTGTGAACGATGCATTGAATAAAGGTAAAAGGAATGATGCATCAGTAAACGGTGAGATGGAAACTGGGTTTGAGAAGGATGCATCAGTAAATGGTGAGATGGAAACTGGGTTTTAGAAGGATGCATCAGTAAATGGTGAGATGGAAACTGGGTTTGAGAAAGAAGCATCAGTAGATGATGAGATGGGAACTGAGTTTGAGAAAGAAGCATCAATAGATGGTTAGATGGGAACTGAGTTTGAGAAGGAAGCAAATGAGGCTGATGAGATGGTCCGAACTAATCTGATGCCTAAAGCAAACTAAAAAATGGTTGCCCCATACCGATTTTTTCACACAACAAAAACGATATAATAGTTAACAAAAAAACAACAACAGAATATTTTTAACTTAATTTCTTAAAATATGTAAGAACAAACAAAAAATGTTACCTAAAAAAAAAAGAAAGACAAAAACATCAAATTTTTTTTATCATGAAAGATAATCCTTCTTGCTTTCGCTCCTGCAAACTCATTCATCAATTTTGGATAATCGAGATTCTCAACCAAATCTTGTTCTATAGATATTATTGGCAAGCCATTCAATCGCTGTTGAGACATAGTCGAACGTAGATAATTCTTTATGAGATTCAGTTTTGAAAAAATTCTTTCCGCACAAGCAATTGAAATTGGAATCGTGAGTAGTATGCAATAAGCAATCCAAGTGTTTGGATAACAACCATCTAATCTTTTTAAAAATTCCAACACTTCGATAGGCTTTGTAACTTCTTTTGGAAACACATCTCTTAGATGCTTAAGTTCCATAAACAAATCTTCTCCTTCTACATCTGAATGCACATCATGTTTTAAAGTAGTTTCAAGCTTCATACAAGATGTCATCAGCTCTTCATATTTCCCCGGCCCTGAAATTGCTCAAATCTTACCTCAAGAGACATTATAGCTTGATCCATTATGTTAATGAAGTAATCAATCCTGAAACTTTCCTCCGCATTTAATGTTTTATTTTCAGCAACCTTCTCAACACTTTCACCATATTGCATTTTTTTTTTTCATTAAACACTTCCGTTTTGTAGGAAATACGGGTTCAATATCCATCTCAATGGTAATTCTTGTAACAAAAATTATACATAAAATGAAATCAAGAACAACAAGAACCTCCAATTACACCAAATCTTTGTGGACAATATTTTAGTGATCTTAGAGGTTCACGATCAAATTTATCTGAATATTAGTTTTGTATTATGATTTGTGTAATGTTTATGTGTCCATGTATTTATATTTTTTTGTTATTTGATTATGTGTGTTCATATATTTTTTTAATTATTGTAATATTATTTAAATTTGTGTTAACCAGGGCCGGGTCCTCATGTTTCTGTGGCCTAAAGCACAAAAAAAAAATTTATAGTCTATTAATTTTTTTTGTTAATTTTAAAAACTAAAATTATATACATTTTTACATTAGTGTTAAATTATTTTTCTATTATTTTTTTGTTTATGTAAAAAGTTATTTAACTTCATATGTGTTTTAGATTTAATAGTAAATATTTCTTATACTGTAATAAAGTAAAATACACTAGACTTAAAGAACTCATTTTAAAAGCCAAAATTATACTTTTTATAATTAAACTATTGAAACTTAGTTCTAAAAAATAATTTTTTTTTTTTTTTTTTATATTAATAAAAATATTACATGGGCATCCCTTCAAAGAGGGGTGGCCTCGGCCCAATTACAAAACCCTAACTACAGTTACAAAAGAGGAAACCCTAGCCGTCACCGGAAATTCTCAAGCCATCCCCGGAGGGTGCAGATCGGACCCTGGCGAAACTGACCCGGCGAGCAGAAAACCCTAGCACCACCGCCGGCGAAAGCAAAAGCCCACTGTTTTGCGGCAGAAAACCACCCAAAAACGCCAAAGACAGAAGCTTTCGGATTCCCGGACTCCGACTTCGCTCAAGCGGTTCCGACCAACCCACTACAAGCCTTTCCGGCATGCTTAGTTTCCTCAGACAAGCCGGCTCTACGATGTCGGGAGCTGACGGAGCGCTCCAAAACCATCAGATCTAGCCCTGCTCCCTCCAGATACGGGGGCCCACCCACCCCAGAACCGCAAAACAACCAAAAAGAGATTCCGGTCTCCTAAAGAAGAAAAACGCTTCAAATCCGGTCCGGTGATTTCGCTTGCGCGACGGAGAAGGGCCCTCACTCCGATTCACACAGGACTAGCAATAGCTGCCTTCCGCCTTCCGTCGACTTCCGCTGGCCGTCGTAGCCCGTCGAACCAAGCGGTGAGCCGCAAAAGGTTTCTCTAGACTCCTCCGGCTTTTCAAAACCAGGCGCTACTGTGAATCCTTCTTCGCTCGATCGCGGCCGTCTTCAGCAAGTCGGAAAGTGGGCTGCCGTCGGCCAGGATGAGGTTTTCTTTCCACACTCCTGTAGCGGTTAGGAATCGCCGAGACCAGCCTAGGGAAACGAAAGGCAAGAAAAGGACGAGAGAGAGAGGCTATCTCACGCGGCGGCACAAGGCCGAGCCGAGATAGCCTCGGAGGCGGCGGAGGAGGCTGGGAAAACCCTAGATCTACTTTTGGTTGAGAGAGAGCACTCGCGCGTGCTACGCGTTTTCCTAAAAAATAATTTGTATGACTTGAACCCTCGTTAATGAATCACAAATAACAAAGAAGACCACTACAACTACTAACATCCTTTTTAAATGTGCCTTCAAAATTTGTTAATAATATGTGGCCTAAAGCATATTGCTGACTTGCCTTAGGCAAGGACCGGCCTGGTGTTAACCCTCAAATTTGAGAATGTACTAGTTACACTCTAAAAAATGAGGGATTAAGTGTTTAATGAGGGTTTAAGAGTTTTTGGAGTTCAAAATTTAAGAGATTGATAGCTTGCTGGCGATGCTCCTAAAATGAAACAATTTATCTCTAGTAACACTCTTTATAATCTTCAGTGCAAGAGTAGTTTCCTGCAATATGCAAGGTAGAAATTACAAACCCTCAAATACATTTTTCACAATACGAATACGATCCAAAATAAAAAGTTTTTTTGTAACAAACGATGTTTTACTAGCGAGATATGTAATTAATATGGGTTTATATGTCCGTGGGCCTAAAACGAGTTTAGCATTAAGACTTATTATTTTTATTATTCTTTAAGCTACAACGACGCCGGTTCTTGTGACGATCTTCTTGCGATTCTCTTCCTCCTCACGAGCAGACGCGACCTAAATGTTCAGACGAATTCTCCGCAGGAAGTAAAGAGCTTTGGGATTCAGGTAAAATCTGTCGTGTCTGTTAATACAAGAATCATAGATTAATGGTTGTTAATTCTTAAACACTAAGCCGCCGTAGTTCAAAAGAATTTGAATGTAATTTTCGATAGATTTTTTGTAAATTCTTTGAAATTTCTGTAGATTTGTGTTAATTTTTGTTGATGTTGCATAAATTTTCTCAGGATTTCTTCTTCTAATTCATGTTTGATGATTTTTTGTATCAGTGTCTAATTCTAAAGTTTCGTTTATTACCATAAGCATATAGTGTATAGAAGTTCTAAATTGAGAACTTTTAGCTTCAGCTGTTTGAAACGTTCTAAGCTCTGTTTGTTTGTTCACGAAACTAAAATTTTGTTGTAGGTCTTGAATCGTGATGACTATACAAGGTATGTGCTTTGAGTGAATCAGGAAGTTTTAATGTCTGTTTGTTTTTGGTTCATTAAATTAATTTAGGTTTTGTTTGACATTTTTTCAATTCTTGGTAGATTTTGACTATCAATACTTTAGATTCTTCAAGTTTCCTTATGGCAGATTATGCAATGGTTTGAGGTTAACTAAGAAAGAAAATTTGATATGATCCTCAAAATTTTTTGATTTTATGTGTTGTTGCGGGTAATGAACATGTCGGTTGTTATGGAGATTTATGGTTTCAGCTAGGGTGTCAAACAGGCATGCCCGCGCCCATTGGGCCCGCCGTGTTGGGACTTCATAATTGCAATGAACTATGAATAAAGCCATTGAGACTTAAAAACTAACCTCAAACATTATAATGAACTATGAAAGGATCACATGAAATAAGCGATTATGAAGTATAAGCATAGCACAAAAATCAAACACCTTATCAAACCACAAACAATTTTAATGATTAACATCTGTTTGTTCAACAATATTCTATAACACCAATCCAAACACGCTTGTATCAACTATGACAAGACCACAAACTTGTTATAATTCACAAACACATCACACAAAAACGAATGTCAGAGAAACCACTAGTGATTTATGAAACTGACTTTATCAACATCATTCGTCAACTCGATCTACAGTGAACCTAACGGACATGGAAATAAACCATACCATAAATAAACAATATACAAACAATAAACAAACAATACATGCCAAGAGAAGATGAATGACCGTATCTTTGATTTGGACAAACAAAGCAAAAAGAAGATGAAGGAGTAGAGGAGTAGCAATCATAATGAAATCAACAAAGAGAAAATGAAGGATCCGATGAACAGGTTAGGGAGAAGAGACATCGTTTAAATTGCCTAAATCCAAATCGAAAAGGACGACCAAGATTGGAACGCCTTAGATCGAAATCAGAGAAAGGATTTGTCCATCGAGATGAGTGAAATCGGCGGAGTATACGTCGA